>JBBYHM010000020.1:7180884-7226694 GCA_038381775.1 Adansonia rubrostipa | reverse complement strand
GTAGGATAGGTTGAGTTATGCTTTCCAGTTTGGTTATGAGCTTCTTTGATCTTTCTGCCTGATGTCTTAATTTCAAGTTTTGTATCAGGATGCTTCTGCTGCTTGGTGTTGGTTCTGGTCTGGTGTACTTCTTTTCATTGAGATCATTAAAGTTATGGCTTATCAAAAAAAAAAAAATAATAATAATAATAATGGCATCTCTTATCTCTTTAAAATTTTGAGAATAATTGATTAAATTAAAAATATTTTTAAATAATATTATATCCACATAAACAAGGAATGAAACTGTACATGTAATTGTCTCCTGATAAATTCACAAGTCATATAAATAAGTAATAAAAAAGAGCTTGTTTTTCTACATTTTCAATGAAGTTTTATCTCATAAATTATGTATTAAAGTATCCATAAGTCAAGTTGGAAAAAATCGGTTGGTCATTTATTTGGTCAAACATGATATGTCCAGAAGATTTTTTTTGAAAAAAATAGTATTAAAATATTAAAATTATAAATATTTAATGTTTTTAAATTTATTTGAACATTAAATAAACAAATCGTTTTTTATTAATAAAATAACATCTTGAGCAGGGCCATGCTCAAAAAATCCTGTCTGGAATCTTATTTGGGTTGGGCCATACCTATAGCTTGATCCGTTGATAAATCTAATTGCTACATTTGTATTTTTAATTATTTGTATTTTTTTTTAATTTAATAACATTTTACTTAAGACATTAAAAATTATAATTTCAATTGTTAATTTTTTTTTGGCCAGAAAAAAATTAACAATTATTAAATTAAATACATCACAACAAATTTTTATAAAATAGAACATTAACAAATATTCTTATATTTCCTAGCAACAGTAGGCAAAATCCAATTAGAAAAAAAAAAAAAAAAAAACTATACTATAAAGTTTCTGTCTTTAATTCGTTAGCTTTTGTGTCATGCTTTCTTTTATTTTCTTGAGGTTGTATGGAAACGTGAATAAGGGTGGTTGGGTTACACCGCAACAATTAGCTGCAACCCTCTCGCCCTCCCTCCCCCCCCCCAAAAGAAAAAACCCCAAAAACCTTTGCTTTCTTAAACCCTACTCTGCAATCTGAGATTGAAAGAGTTAAAAAGGTTGGGTTTATTTAAACGGCTTTAGCTTTTTTGACTTTGCCCTTTGCCGGAGGAACCAATTTCTCCCTCTAACAAGCAAGGTATATCATCTTCTTTGTTTCCCACTCTTTTATTTATTTATTTATTTATTTTTTAAGATTTCGTGGCTGTTTGGAGTTTTTTTTTTTTAATTTTGCTTGGTTTTGTTTAGTTCCTTATCTGTTATGGTCATTTATATATAAAAGCTGAGTTTTTTTTTCTCTAATAATGAACATTGGTTTGAATAATTTTCCTTGTTTATTTATTTTGGTGTTGTTTAGTTGCAGTTATGGAACCTGATAGTGATATGGAAAGTGAGTTTGAGGGAGAGGAAGGAGTTTCTAAAACAACTGTTTTCGAATTGTCCTGTGAATCTAAACTGAATGAATTATTGCATAAGATTAATTCCATCGAAATCAAATTGTTTTTGGATGCTACCAAAAAGTTTGTTAAGATGCTCAAAACTGATGCTGGAGCTGAATTGCTTCATATTTATGTCCAAGCTTCTCCTTCCTTGTCGGAGCTTCTAGAAGCTTGGAAGCTTCGACAGGGAAAACCTGGAATGTCCTATTTTTTGTCATTGATTTCGGCTATTTTGAGTCATCCTGAGGGGAGAAGATTTAATGACAAATTGGGTGTGAGTAGGGTACTTGATAAGTTCGCTAGATTGATTGTTGATGAAAAGTTGGCGGATATTTATAAGGAGTTGATTAGTAAAGATGGGAAGCGTCAAAATGCTGCACTTTTGTTAATGGGTTCAATTGTTAGGCGTGGTTCAGGGTTGGCTTCTGAGGTTGCTAAGAAATTTGATTTTAAACTCCAGGGGTTTTCCAAGCTTTCTGAGTACAAAAAAAGAAAGCAGATTGATAAGAAAAAACATTCAACTAGAAAGTCGTTTGTTGGGTTTGCTATGTCGTTTTTGGAGATGGGGAAGCCAGGGTTATTGAGGTGGGTCTTGCAACAGAGGGATATGTATTCTGGCGTATTGAGAGGCGTTGGGAATGATGATGATGAAACTGTTACATATATTTTGGCTACATTGCGTGATAGGGTACTCACAGAAGAGTCATTAGTGCCCCCTGGTCTTAGGAGTGTGCTCCTTGGCAGTGTCACTTTGGAACAGCTTGTGAACATCTCTGGAAGGGAGAATGGTGGGGCTGCTGTGGAGTTGGCCTATAATGTTCTTCTTATGGTTTGCACTGATCCTAGCAATGGGTTGATGCCTGATTTTGAGAGAAAGCCACATCCATTAAAGGGTAATCCAACGAGATTATTAGGGGTCATGAAGAAGCTAAAAGCAACAGAGATTGGCTATCATAAGGACTTACTTGTGGCTATTCTTAGTGGGAGACCATCATTGGGTGCGGCTTATATGAATGAGTTCCCATACAGTGTTGAAGATCATGCATCACCTACTTGGTCAGTTCTCCACGTCACTTTCATAAGATCCTGCCTTTTATCCTTGTTAATATTTTTTTTCCTATGTTACTGCATGTATTCATAGTAACTGAAGCACTTGCAGGTTTTCTACTGTTTCTCTGGCAGCAAGCTTGATTTCCTCAGTGGCCTTGGGAAATCCATTTGGTTTCCTTAATGCTAAGTCTCATGATCCACCTTCCTTTGACAGTGCAGATGTGCAAAATATTGTTAGTTGCATATGTCCTCGTCCACTCAGCAGATCTGTAATCACCAAGGGTTTGCTTCACTCGGATTTTCTTGTGAAGCATGGAGCCTTAAGGCTTCTTTTGGAGGCATTGAGGTTGTTGGATTCCTTCATCAGTTCTTTGAACCACATTTCTTGTGTGAGAAATCAGATGAAGGAAAGTTGGGTAGTGTTGAAGCAAGATATTCAGAATGAGGTTCGAACTTTGCTTCCTGATACCCAGGTCCTCTTGACACTACTTTCTTCTTTGGGTACCCATGGTAGAACTCCTAAGTCTTCTTTGAAGAGGAAACCTGGTTTAAAAAAATGTCCAAGAAACAGCAGTTTAAAGAAATTGAAAGCTGATGTTTCGAAGGAAGACTCGGACATTATTGTAGGTGGGATAAGCTCTGTTCCTGACATTTCTATGCCCGAGGATCATGACGTTATTGCAGATGCACATATGACAGATGAGTTGGACATTGAAAAGGAATTTTTGACCATTATTTCAGAAATTTGGGGCTTAGACCTCTACTTCCCTGTTATGGAATTAAAAGATGCAGATATGTACTTCTACTCTAAGCTTCTTGACACTCTCAAGATATATCTCGTAAGTTTTTTAGAATATGCATATTCTAAGTTTCAGTTCAAATAGCCTTGTTTGTGAGATCTGTCATCAGGACTCATTTGTTCAACTGGCAGAGAAAATATTCTTATGGAGTTTTGATTTTGCTTAGAAGGATTCTTTTGCATAATGAAGTTTTAGTCGGGGGCACTAAATGAGTGCCAGGGATTAGCTCTATACATGATATTAGAGTATCAATATTGAGGAAACATGGAAGCTTTTGATTCTTTTTCATCTTGAATTATAAAGCGAATGATCTCTACCATAATTCTAAAATAGTTTGTTTCTTTTTCTTCATGCAGCGGGCTGTACCAAATGTATTAGAGGGATCATTTGACTTCTTCATGAATCTTCTAAGCAGTCCAACAGCATTACCATTAGATCTGCAGTGCTCTCTTCTTTCTTTGCTGATTGAATACATAGGATGGTCTTCAGGGAACAGAAAATCCAATAGAATCCCATTGCTGATGTACAGGCATCTGCAGACGTTCATTAACTTGCTAATTCTTTCACAAAATAGCGACATAAGGAATCAAGCATATATTCTGGCAAGAGCAGCTATGTTAAGCACCGGTGCCTTTGACAGAAACCCGTGTGAAACTGACGCATGGTTCTTATTTTTGCCTGGTTATAGCAGAATTAAATCATCTGTTGAGGTGCAAGCAGTAGAAGTGCTGCAGAGCCTGTCTGCAGTAGTTGTCTCATTCTTAGCTGATGCTATTTCCACCATTGGGAATAATCTGTTCAAACATTGGGATATTGTTAGGCAGTATATATCCTGCTTAAAAGGTTTTAAAGGTAACTAGTAATTTATTTGCTTTTGTTGACCTTATATTGTTTTATTTGCATGCATAGTTGTAAATCAAATTTGTAGTTACTAATAATAATTAACTAATTTTCTTTGTCCACCATTCCTTGTTGGGATGCCCAAAAATTGCATTCCTTTCCATTTTTGAACACCTAATACTCTTTCTGTATTCAGAATTTGTTTTCTCACAATTTTTATCCTATATATTTTTTATTTTTTGGTATTAAAAAACCATTGAAAATGAATGCTATAAAAATTTTTAGAATTCTTAAAAAAAATACACTAAATTTAAAGCTTTTTTCCCCCCTTAATCTCCATGAAAGTCAATTGGAAACAACCAAAAAGAGACATGGGGAGTTTTTTATATTTATGCTTCTGTTGAAAACTGCACTAAATTTTCAATGTTTATATGGCTTTAAGCTGTTTCACATTGAGATTGCTTGATGAAATATTGATTGATATGAAATCAAATCGCGATTTTTGCTTGCCTATCTCTTCCAATGTTCAAAGAAATTTATGTGAACAAAGCAGGTCCATGTTTTAGCTATTTCAAGAATTTATGAGATATGCAGCAAGCTTAAAATCCTTTTTCCCTTTTAAAAATTTGCCCACATGAAGGGTTTGGTAGCTTTATGTCATTACGAAGTAAATAGATAATGAACTACTGTATGCTTGACTCGTTCTTTGCCTTAGTTTTGTAATTGCTCTTCGTGTTCTTAGTTATTTTTAATATTAGCTCAATGCAAAGTATTCCTTCTTCATGTTCAATTTATTGACAACTACTTTAAAACCAAGTTTAGCATTGTTGTCTTCTATGTTTTGGGCAGTAAAAGCTTATGTGAGGTTGACGAAGCTGTTACATTTATTGCAAGAGCATGCTATTCTTTGGATTCTGCGGGTAGCAATATTTTCTGACAAGATTAGCATAAAATTGGTTCTGACATGTTTGGTATTTGATATTAAAAATATCATATACTCACCATATAGAGAAGAATCGTATAGGGGGTTTAAGACATTAGATGTTTTGAGCCTGTCAGATTTTGTGTCAACTAACAAAGTTACACTAATAAAATTTGAAATTATGGCGAATAGAAATTTGAAATTATGGCAAATTTGCTAATGGGTATGAAAATAATTCTTGTTTTCTAATCTAAAATAAGTTGGGAAGAGATTTTGATCTGTGGTTCAAGATCTTTCTGTCCCTTGAAATTCATGATAAATGGAAGTATTATTTAATGAAGCCACTGCTTATGTTCTGCAGGTAAATCACCTAACTTTAGCCCTCTCATTATATGTGCCCTTGATAAGTGTCTAAGATTGCTCAATTCCTCATCTGGAACCTTTTCCTTATCTGAGAAGTCAATGGTATCATTGTATGTGTGCAATACATTGAAGCATCTCTTGGCGACAGAGGTACAGAATTTATGCTTTAGCTAATGCTTGAATACTGTCTATTTTTATTTTCTAAGATAACCGAAATTTGATAGGTAGATGCGAGATTATTGTCTGCTTTGATTCAATCAGTTTTGTCCAAGGGACTTGGTGATCGCCATTCCATGGTCAATGATTCCAGGGATTTCTTATGTGAGTGGAGGCCGCTGAAGATCTTATTGTACTTTTCACAAAATGCATTTCATGAACAACCTCAGTACTCAATTGAGAAAACTGCCACTGCTAATGATAGTTCTTTTGCAAATATGCTTAGTGAAGTGAAAAAATTTATTGCAAATGAGCATTGTGGTGAACTAACTGGAATAGTTAAAGCCTTTTATGCTGCAACGTTATGTGCAACACCTGAGGATCTATTAATGAATTTTCCTTTGGTAATGACTATTTCTCTGAAACTTGGAGTAGCTGTCCCACTATTTTCATCAATAATATTTAGTGAGCAAAATTTTCTTGTTGGTCTCTCTAATTTATGGCCCGAATTGTTTTTCCCTGGCCTGGAATTGGCTTTGACAATGACCCATCAGAAAGGCAACGATGATGCTGAAGGAATGCCCTCTAACATTGATTTTGATACAGCACAATCAGCTGCCACAGCATTTAGTTTTCTTTTGAAACAAGTTCCCTTTCATGTATTATTTTCTGCCATTATAAGCATTGACGCCCTTTATTTATCTGAGCACTCCAAAATAAAAGACTTGCTTTTGGCTAAGAAGTCAGAATGGACTAGTGATTACCACATTTCCCGTCTGCGCCTTGTGTTATTTTGGTTTTATCGAGTACGATTCTTTTATAGAAACAAACAGTTAACTGAACTGGAGCAACTTTCTGATATGTGTTTGATTCTTGTAAAGAACATGTTTTCCCAACTGTTGGCTTTAAAGCCTGATTTTGAATGTTCAACGGATAGTGAGGTTCCTTTGTCAGCAGAAACCGTAAGAGAAGTGGCAGAAACCATCTTATGTCATCCGGAAGTGATGTTATCGCTTACTTGCCCTTTGAGCTGGAATAAGGAGGTGACTCAGATCACAATAGGACTCTTAGGGAATAGTTTGGAGACATTTCTGAGTTTATCTAGGCAAGGACTTCATAAACTAGATCATCATGTCCTGGATCTGTTGACTGCAACTTTGGACTACTACTTGTCTGTTTCCAAAAGCCATTACTCTGTCATTCAAGATGGAGCAAAGGGGACATTTCGGAGGGCTTTCAGTTCCCTGGTACAAAGGCTGTTTCTGGACCTAAGGGACAGATTTGATGTGTGCATTTCTAGTGGAGATTTGCAGCCGCTTCTCTCATCAATTTGTGCTGTACATGCTTTGCTTCAATATATATCCCCTTATCAGCTTCTTGAATTGGGGCATTGGATGTTTAGTAGAATTGATGAGAATGAACTGACAGTTGACAATGTGCATGTAGTGTCCGCTTTGTCTGTTGGTTTTTCTATTGCTGGTGGTGCTTTTGAAGTTCTGTATACTTATTTGCAGCAGCCTCTAATAAAGAGAGCACCATATGATTTCTTATGGGAAGTGGAAGAGAAGCCTTTTGATGTTAACCTTTTGGAGGATATCTATGTTAAAGTTTGTAAATTTGCCCGTAATTTTAAATTGGATTTTGCTGATGCGTGTTTACTAAGAGTTGTTAGTGCCCTTTATAGGCAAAGAAACACGCATCATGGTAAAGTTCATCCATCAAGTGTGGTAATGTCGAGGGTTATAATCAGCACTCCAGTGGAAATGGTTTCTCATTGCATTGATAGGACCAGCATTGCAAAAGGTAAACTGTTGCATCTTCTTGTTGAGATGAGTCCCCTGCATCTGTCAATCTTTGGGCAATTGTTTTTAAGTATCTTAAACAAAAAATTTCTTACCAATGGCGTTTTGATGAAAGAAGTCTCTTGCTCTGCCCTTTCGGATCAGGATTATTTGATGCTTCTACCTGCAGCTTTATCATTGCTAAATTCTGCTTTTGTGAAATTTGAGAAGCATTTTTACCAGCATTTTAAAAGTATACCATCTTTTTATTCGAGGATGCTGTTGAATGGTTTCATGCATTGGAAGAGCTTTGTGTCCAGAGATATATTTCAGGAGGAGTTCAGTGAGTTCTTGCCGTCTTCTACCGTAGAACTTTTTAATCTGGTTGATGGAAGTCTTCTTGGGAAATCAATTCATTTGTTGAGATATCACTTTTTCTTAAATGGAGACTCCTTGAAACTGAAAAAGCGATTGGAGCTTTTTAATTCCATTTTTGCATGTTCTGTTACACATGAAGAACTGCTTGATTGGGATGCTCGTGAGATGGATTTTAGTTCAGTTAACAAGTCATTGAACCATATTAATAAAGTTGTTGCCAAAATATCATTCTGTAGGATGCTGTTATTTCCAGAAGATGATAAAGTTCTGTTTATGCCCAAAGAAGCAGATGAAAACTTGAAAGAAACCTCATTAATTTTGGGGTCTAATAAAGTGGACTCATCGAGAATGCACTTTATGAATGCTTTAGTGGGTGCATGGCAATGGATGGTTAATAAGTTACCTTTAGTTCCAGAGGATTCCTCATCAATAATCGCAAAAGGTGGGGATTGCCTATACAGATGTTTGGAAGTTTTCATCTTCAGAAGTATCCTTGAACTGACCCGCAAAATGCAAAGTTATCTAATTCAGTTGCAAACTATTCCTTTTGTGGATCAATTAATGAGATCCACTCTCCTCCACAGATTTGAGGATTCCAATACACTGAGAACTCTAAGAAGCATCCTTTTATTGCTGTCAGAGGGAAAATTCTCACGTGTTCTATGCCTTCAAATGTTGCTTGGTCATTCTCAGTTTGGCCCTATGATTCACTCTATCTCTAAATCATCTGTCTCCGAGACTGGTACATTATTCAGGCCTATGTCCAGTATTCTGGGATTGCTTGTTATCCCTCCTATCCCTTCAAATATGATGGATGGCAAGGATGATCAAGAAGCAGTTGAGATGTGTGTGAAGCGGTTAGAAATTCTTAAGTTACTTAGAACACTTCTTCAGTCTAGTGCTAATCAGCCTGGTTTTGATTGTGGAAATGATAATGGCATAAATCTTAAAGAATTGCATTTTTTGCTTTTGTCTTCTTATGGTGCAACCCTTAGTGAAATTGACTTGGAGATATACAGTTTGATGAATGAGATTGAGTCAATTGATTCATCGGAATCTGAATATATTACAGAAATGGATTACCTTTGGGGCAGTGCTGCTATGAAAGTAAAAAAGGAACACCTGCTGGAGCATGGTGCTTCTACTGATATCATGACTGATACTGAAGCAGTTCAAGAAGGTCGAAAAATTAAGTATAGGGAGAATCTTCCGGTTGACCCAAAAGTATGTGCTGCAACAATATTGCACTTCCCTTATGATAGATCTGCCGGTGAAGAGCCTTCATCCTTGAAAAAGTTTCAAACTGATTATCTTAAGGACGTGATTGAGGTATATCTTTAGTTACTGTTTTCTATTATTTTGAATTTTGTTCTGTAGCTCTGACATTTGTATTGCATGTTATGATTATGCTATAACAATTTTATGATTTCAATGTTTGCAGCCACATTCTCCTGGTGCTGGAAAAATTCTGCGTTATGATCCTGTTTATATCATGCGCTTTTCAATTCATAGTTTGTCAGCAGGCTACATTGAACCCGTCGAGTTTGCTGGTTTGGGCCTGCTTGCAGTTGCATTTGTTAGTATGTCTTCTCTTGATGTTGGGATGAGAAAATTGGCATATGAAGTTCTTTCAAGATTCAAGATTTCACTGGAGGTAATGGATTTTTATTTATTTTTTAATTTTTTTGATATCAGTATCAGTTACTGTTGCATTATTTTTTTTTTCTGGTAAAAGGGTGGGTCAATGGTCCTTAACAAAACCAATTAAACGAGTATGTGATATCCAACTCCAGCAAGCCATTCTGGATTCTGGGCTGTTTAAATAAACTTTTGTTGGCTAGCCATTCTGCAATGAAATTGTTTTGCCTAGGGGTGTGGGAAAGCCCCCTGTCCAATTGGTGTTCAAGAATCTTTTATGGGTTGGATGATATGGGAAAGAGGGTGTTAAGTTGGGGTGGCTTGTTTGACCACTAGCACTGAGCTTAATGAATCAGTCTTTGTTTCCATTCTGTCCAGTTCAATACTCTTGACCGTTTAAATTCTATGATATATTCCTGAAAGTTCAGCAAGGTCGATTATGCAATCTCCAAAGAATCCAGTGAATTATGCCATTTCATTCCCCTCTAAAAACTCTGTCAGCAACTGCTTTTTCCAGCTACTATCCAATGTGAGTTTAAGCCAACCTATATCTGGTTTAACCTAATGGAGAAGGCTATCTGATCGAGGATCCTTTTTGTCTCAGCTCATGGACATGGTGAGCCTTTCTTTGATAACTTTTCCTGTGAACTCTCATTTTGCCATCCCTGTAACTATCATTTGCTAAAACAGCCCTATTCCTTTACTTCTGTATAAGCCTCATCATGTTTATAAACAACATAGTGAGTTCCATTCCCCAAACATCTCATTTTCCTATCAATGATACCAAAGAACCAATTATGGTTAGATGCTTTGTAAAACATACCTTGCTTCCATGGGGAAAGGACACTATCCGTAGGCCTATTCCTTCAGGGCAGGTCTATCAAAACGTGAAGGGTGTTTTTGAGACAATTCCATTAAAACTAAAGCTTGCATCTTCCCCCAATTCCTCTTTTTTGGTGCACTTCCATCATGCATGCATTTTTCTCTAAAGACATTAACTCACATTCAAAAATTTTCTTTATGGCTATTTAACATGTCCCCTCAATAGCTATAGAGTAATAGTTGTTTATGTGTGTGTTTCATAAAAAATTCTTAAGGGAGAATAATCAGTAGGATTTTATAATTATGACAACTTTCTCCATGTGCCTTAAACTTTTGATCATAAGTGTGTCCTTTTTGTCTTTTTCAAAATGAGCGTATGAGTGACTTGCAAAGTTATGTTGCCGTCAAATACAGACAGGCAGAAAGCAAATCTTATTCTCAGATCTTTTTTTTTTGGCTGTACAGTCAGTCTAATGACGTTCACACGATATGAATATCTTGCCTCTAACTACTTTGGCAAATAACAGACACAAGTTGAACTAATAAAACCTATTTTTTTAAAGGTAAACTGCCCCTCCTGGTGAATTTATATTGTAAGTCACTCTGTGGCTGGCTCACGGTTTGCCTGTTTTAGTTCGATGCTTCCTCAATCTGGAAAATCGGCAAATTATGAGATTTCTCCATATTAACTAATTCTTTCTGGAACTGGGTTCTCCAAACATTCGTAATTGAATGTTGACTAGTACTTAAGCTGTTAAGTGGCTTAGATATTTTGATATGTGGATATTATGTTTTACGGATTAATTGTTTTTGCATCAGTTTGCTAATTGCACGGAATTTTTACTGAAGTAATGTTTATCCAAAGTTCAAATTAATTATTTCAGGGGTGTCAGAAGAAAAAAGATGTTATGCGACTTCACCTGTTGTTGATGTTTATGCAAAATGGTATAGAAGAACCATGGCAAAGAATACCTTCTGTTATGGCCATTTTTGCTGCAGAGACGTCGCTGATTTTGTTGGATCCTTTGCATGAACATTATTCTACCTTAAATAAGCTTTTGATGGACTCTTCTAGGGTGAATATGAAGGTACTTGTTTATTACTAAGACTATTTTATAAAATGCCAAAAACTTTTTGCTAAATATCCTTTCTTTAAATTGCTTTTTCTTTTCTAATTTTACTATGTATGTAGCCAACACTTTATATGGTTCATTTGTGTTTGCAGCAAATACCCCTGTTCCATGATTTTTTCCATAGTAATGCTGTTAACTTTAGGGCACAGCGGCTCTGGATACTTCGCCTAGCCTATGCAGGGCTTAATTTAGAGGATGATGCTTGGCTATATATGAAGAGTTCTGTTCTAGAGACTTTGATGAGTTTCTATGTTTCCCCTCTTTCAGATTTTGAGTCAAAGAAATTAATTCTTCAGGTAATATTTAGGCTCTCATGGCTGGTTGCTTGTTCTTTTATATACTTTTATATCATATTTTAGCTAGCCTGTTCTTGTCATTGCGCATTTCTTGAAAATGTTCAAGGCGACACTCTCTCTGTAAATTAGTTCACTGATTATCGTCTTATCACTGAAACATACTATAATCTTACTGTTACCAAGATTCTGGTCCCTATGCATACTTCCTCTTTGAAAGAGCTTGGAGATTAAGAAAATATTAAACAAATTCACGCTAATGATGATTGGCAGTATATTCAGGTTTTACACTATAATAAATTGAGTAAAATAGATCATTTTTTACTGAGTTGATGAACAGCAATAGTAATGAAGTGTGTATTGGAAGTTTGATAATTGTGGTTTAGGGTCCTTGAAAGTTTAGATTGTATTATGTATATCTAAGGAAAAGAATAAAGTAGTTGGGCAGTCCTTGAAGAACTTAAGTGTGGTGAATGGTGACTTTTGAGGTATGTTAGAGGTATAAAGCGTAATGGTTTTAATATCCTAATGAGTATTTAATGGGAAAAAAATGGAAAACGAGTAATTAAGCCTAGAGTTAGGGCTTTGAAGGCACTAGAAAGGGAAAAAGGGAGGTGAAAATGAGCCAAAATATTACTCAAATGAAGATGTAGGGATTTATAACATATTATTGGGATAAATGTAAGATTAAGGCGGAGTTCTTTATGTTCTCCAATAAGAATCATATTACGTGTCAAAATTGCTGACATAGTATTGGAGAGTTCAAGGTGAATTTAATGCGGACTCCACAATTTTAATATATTAGTACGTGGTTTTACAAGGAACCCAAGAAACTACACTTAAGCTAATATGATGTGATCTGATGAAAGTTATCTGTTCAATCAAATATATACTGAATCTCCATGTGGCGTGGAAGACACTGTGATCATTTGAGTTTCCTATGATAGGTTGAGGTTTGAGGAATGATTCTCCTTAATGAATCCTACACTGGGGAAGTGAGCCGGTTAAGCTAGTGGTACATCCTATCTCGTTCTAGCTACAGTTTACTTTTTCATCTGGTTTGTTCAATTAATTATGGAAAAAGATAATCATAACAATAATAAGGATAACGTGTTGCCATATAGTTAATGGGAGTCATATGCATTTTGGTGCTAGTGGAAATAAATATGAAACACAATAAGATTAGGCAATAGATATGGTAGTTGTTAGTTGTAGGGACCTAATGATTGATTGAGATAAATATGTTAACTTAATATTGGCCATCCACAAGTATCAGCCCTTGGCTTTCGGTTGTGGCAATTCTTTGAAATCCCAACGATAGAAGTGTGGAGGATTATTGGGAACAGAGGACATATATCTTGTTGATGCTGGTTCTCGCTTTAATCTTAAATAGTTCTCTTTCATTCAATGTCATTTAAGCTAAACAATTATAGCCAATGCAAATGGAACAAATTCTATGCTTGAAAAATGCGGATGTGAAAATTACTTTAATACTTAGTATTGTTGTTGATGAGCTGCCTAATAAAGTAAGGCACTTCATTTATTTTGCTTTGCAGATACTGAAAAAGTCTGTGCAGTTGCATAAAATGGCTCATTATCTGGTTAAACACTGCAGTCTGTTTTCATGGCTGTCATCTATTCTCTCAACGTATAGCCAGGTGCGACTTGGAAATGAAAAGAAAATTTTCTTAACTGAGCTGGCTGTGGTTACAGAGGTAGTTGCTTTCTTCCACTTGATTCTACTATTTCTTAACAGTGTCCTATTTGCTGATTAATTTATTTATCTTCATTATTTTTGTTTTTATTTCCAAATTTCCAACTGTTATACTTTCTAGCTTGTTATAGTATCTTTTCTTTTTTTTTTTTTTACCTTGAATAAAAGGTTTTTTTTTTTTTCTTCTTTTCTGGTAGCATTGATTTCACTACAGGTTGTGATGTGAACGTTTCTTGAGTTTTGGGATGACCTGTACAGCTATATCTTTGTGTTTCTTTGGTGTATTCATCTAATGCTATGTCTTTTTTTCTTTGCGAACCATTGTTTATAAATTTATTTGCTAATTTTAGTAAAATGACCTTTGGCATCAACATGTTTTGGAACTGTCTTCTACTTACAGTCCTTAAGATGCTGGCCTTCAAAATTTTTAAGGATCTTGTCTCCTTACATTCTAATAAAATATATTAATTTCTCCTCAATTAGTGGCATCTAGGTTTCAGGCCCATACTCCTTTTTCCTTTTTTGCTGTCATCATGAGCATCATTTGTTTAGCCTTGATTCTGAGGTGGTCTGTAATGTTGTGACCATGAAATTTTGCCTTAATCTACTTACTCTATTATGAATAACAAGGTATTCTTTCATGCTGTAAAGGAGGTTTTCATGTAGGCAGAGCTTTCTTTTTAAGCTTTTTCTTGAGAATTATGACATGATATGTGTTTGAAAATTATGCAGCAAATTCCTTTCTCCAAATGACTTCTTTTAATTGTCATCTCTTGCTCACTCTATCATCTTGTCTAATCATTAAGCAGATGTCTGTAAATTATTTAGACTTTCTCTTCCAGGTTCTGCTGAAATGATTTAATACCATACTTTCCGTTGGTCTGTTTCCACTTTGGCCGGAAGTGGCAATTGGGGTGCAGGGTGGTTCAGGTTAGGTTAGAGTTGAGTTGTTTTGCATTGAGGACTTTGGGTTTTGACTTTTTCTCCTTTTTTGTCTACCTGTGGCTTCGCCTTATGGTGCATTTAGATGAGAATATAAAGAGATTTCATTTGTAGAAAGAATATCAAATATGAAAATAAAATGTCCTTGTTTTGAAAAGAATAAAATTTGGAATTGCCAAAATTCATGGCATTTTGATAAGGGATTCTGAAGGCCCAAATTTCTCATTTCAAGTTACATCATTCGTGAGTTCCTTGATTTTTTGTCGGTAAGACAAACTTTTATTCACCTTCCTTTTTTATATGACTTCCTATTTTCTTACATTCTATCTAAAAAAGCTTGTTTTAAAACATATTTCTTGATCTTTTTGATATTACTAACATATACACTTTTTTAGAAATCAAGTGACACTTATATAACATAATTTTCTCCATGTTTTTCTTATTCTAAACATTATTGTTCTTCATTTATACATTTTTATTTTTTTTATCTCATCAAATTCCAATGCTCAAAATTTCATTATAAAAGTAATTATTCCAAACAATACAATCATGTTTTTTTAAGTTGATGCATTTTAGAATGACATCATTTTAAATAATTTATTCAATACTCAATTACATTTTCTTCAAGGTGATTGCTGTCATTTTACCCCATTCTCCACTATGTGGCTATGCCTTTAAAGTAGCTTACCATTTACTTATCTAATTGCAAAGTGAGTGATACACCCAGACATAGAAGCTGTGTCCTTTGTTGATAGTTTATGGATGAGTAAGCTTGGTAAAATCAGTTTTATGTGCAGTTTCTTCACTCCACCTAAAGTGGACCATACATTTCTTCAAAAACTTACATTTATCCATGCGATTTTTTTTGAGGCCAAGCTTTAGAATAGTATCCAAATAAATGAATGAGTTTGTGATCCATATATTGTGAGGTGAGTGTAGTTTCTTTATTTCAGAATCCATATAAAACCGAGTTGTGACTTGGCAAAATTGCATTGTTGTCTTTATGATCTACTGTTGTCATCATTGCCATCATCGATATGAACTATTGGAATTTCTGAATGTTGAAAAATACTTCTTCAGAATATAATTGCTGCTTTTCCATAGTTATGGTAGGACACGGTGTCTTAACTCTTAACATTATTTAGGATAGTCCCATTGCTTAAATGCTTTTTGTAGTTATATGATCCTTTAATGCTACATATGCTCTCTGGATATGCTAAATGTTAACTTAAATGCTTTATTAATAATTTTTCATTTTGTTTTCTTTATTTAGGTTGTCAATGTGGTCATTTCATCAAAAGCTATCACTGAATGGTTGCAAAGCTGTGCCTTTGAACAGCTGATGGAACTTTCATCTCATCTATATAAACTCCTAGTTGGTGGCATGATGTTGATAAATGAATATTCTTCTTTCATCAATCCAACTTTACAGATTATAATATCAACATTAAAGATGTCCCAGAACAGGCAAATGTACCAGCCTCATTTTACTGTATCACATGACGATTTAGTTCAAATCTGTTTTGCTGTTAATGAGGATGACATGGGAAGATGTAGCGCAAATGCCAAGTGTGGGCTTGAAGCTGTACTTTCGAGCAGACCTCCTATTGACATTTTCCGCAAGGTTTTTATCTCTCTCTCTCTCTCTCTCTCTCTCTACCTTTTTTGATGAGTGTAGATACTTACGTATCTGCATGCATATATGCACACTGATGAAGAACTTTATGACTGGTATTATCAAGTCTAATAGTTCTGTAAAATCATCAGTTATGCTGATTAAAGTCCCTTTATATGTCTTTTTCTTTAAAATGGACAGGAGAAACATTTTTACTTGTAAGTTTTGTTGAATATCTAGCAAGTATATCTAAGAATAACAGAATAGTGGGATCTGATGCTTCATGACTTTGCTGCTTATCTGTTTATACCTTATGCCTCGTACTAGGTTCCTTATATATGTTAGATAGATATATAGCAGTCTGCCTAATACTTTGACGATATTGATTTAGATTAATGTGATCTTTAAGTTTTTTAAATTAATACTTGGCTCAGAAGGAAGGAAGAAAAAGAAAGGAGTTCTTTCAATCCATTTTTCTTATGTTTTTTCTGTCTTATGTGCGTTATTTTGCTAAATTTGCCTTGTATTTGGATGTATTTTGCAGAATAGAGAGAAGCTCTCAAGTTTTCTTATGTGGGCTACTTCTACTGCCTTGAAGTCCAAGTCTAGCAAAATGTTTCAGCGTGAAGAATCTGGTCTCTATATCCCAATAGTCTCTGAGAAGGCATTACATAAGGAGTCCTTAACATCGAAACTTTTACGCTGGCTTACAGCTTCTATAATTCATGGAAAGCTTTCTTGGAAATTTAACAATTGGACTGCCAAGTTTTCAGAAAGATTGAACTTGAAAACTCTTCAGTCGTTGTTGGAGTATGTTGAAAAGGGGGATAAACAAGTCATCAAAAGTAGCTTTGACTTTGAGGAGATGTTAGCTGCTCAAGTCTTTTATCTCCTGCAGTCTCTTGGCATAAATTATAGTGCTCTTCCGTCAGTTGTATCTGCACTTTGCCTCCTACTCTTATCAGATGATTCCAAATTTGCAGGTATATTAAAATTGATTAACATCTTGTCTATATGGCGTTATGGATTGAGATTGGAATGGAGATTTGGATTAGCTTTATGAAAAGAATCAATTGATCCGTTTGTTGACAACCAAACAGGTTACTCTTCTAATTAATGCTCGATATCAAGAACTTCATGACGGGTGGTGGGATGTTAGACATTTTTCTAGATTCATCTAGGCATTTTATGATGGTGGAAGCTGATAACAGAAATACACGATCGATGTGTTCTATGGTGTTGATGGATGTGTGACAGGAATGGGATACGCCTAGAGATGAATTTAATATTATTTACAGACAAGTGGCATGAGAAGCTGACTATAATTATGTGTCTTTTATTTTTTCGTTGAACCCGATATCCTTTTGAGAAAAAAAAATGTTCTTGTTAAGAAAGAGTGTACTAGTCATTCCCTGTTGACAGTATGGCTTCGGAATTAGTTTTACGGGTGCTCTGTATTTTTTTTTTCTCCTTAGAAACATATGGTTTACCATTAATAATGCCACTGCCAATTATTTTGGCTTAAGGGATAGACACTCCCTGCAGGTGTCTGACTTGTAATATTGAACCTAACTAAGCTGCTATAGTGGTTCTTAATTTTCTATTTTCTTTCCCCTGCAATAAAGGTACTATTTGAACCAATATTTTTATAAAAGATTTCCCTGGGGACTATGTCAATTGCCAAAATAGCTTTCTGTTTGCAAGGTGCTTTTATAGAATTCTCTTTTGACTCATTTCTAACCTTTTTGTGATTTCTGCTGAATCAGGATTGGACTTCAAGCTTGGCTTTAGGAATTCAATGGTAACCCTGTGTTCGAAGATACGCTGCCCTTCTGAATTGAATCCTGCTTGGAGATGGTAAATATAGTCCCCCATTTTTCTCCTTTATGATAATTCCATGTACCGTTCTTTTAAGATATGATAATAGTGCATTTTATAACAGCATTTGAGCTTGGTTCAGTTGATTAATTGGTTAAATGAGGTCTAGCTTAATCATAGCTGGCGCCTGGGGCATCTTAAAACTCTGGCTTATCTCAAAGCTTAACTTCATTAATCCTCTTTGTATTGGCTGTCGGAACTTGAGCTTGGGTTGGGGTGTTATTTCAGCAAATTTTTTCTCTTTTCTTCCCTGATGATAAAAATTACAATGGCATAATCCAACTCTTTGACTTCCAAAGGGGTGGGGATTGAATGAAGTTATGTTTAATTTTATTATTTATGCTATCTCTTCCCTTGCTTATTTCGTAATGAAGTTCATTTGATATTTGTGCTACTATGCCTTAAAAAAAAAAAAAAAAAGAAGAAGGAAAAAAAAACCCTAAAATGCACTGCCTGTTGTGCTCTTGATACAAGGTCATTTGAACAACCATGGGAGGATCATTCATCTCAACTAACTGATTTGGAGAGGATTGATGAGCTTCATGCCTGCCAAACACTATTATTGATGATCTCAAATGTGCTTTGGAGGAAGTCTTGGGATTTTCAGGCTTTATCACTGCAAGATGCCGAGAACTCTGGTGTATTTAAATGGGAAAGAAGCATCATCGAGAGCGAATGATATCTCATATGAATTCACTTAGGTAATATGATGCAGTTATGGTTGGCAGCCAATAGACCACTGCTCTAACTAAAGACATAGTGGAAACCACCGCCTTAAGTTTGGTAATATTGAACCTGAACGGGACAGATCCATGAGCCGTCCAAGAAGAGCCGTCCAAGAAGACTACATATGTTGGAACCAAATGGCAGCGTGGAGACTAGGGCTATCTTGTATGCAGTGCAGGCTGGCTGGAACTCTTGAATGATTGTGGAGTTTATGGAGATTATGGTGAAGATTGATGCAAACTGGGTGACCTGAGAGGGAAAGTGAGCAATGGAGTCTTTTTGACTTTGGGTTATTTCTATTAATTGCTTCGTTTCATTGCAAGCCGAAGCCCTTCAACTGTTAACTAATTCCACTGCTCCTGCAAAGGGAATAGTGTAGCCGGCTGGTTGTTTGGCAAAACATGGCGCCTTCATTGTTTATAATGGCGCTAGGCACTGATGCTCTTCTCTGGGCCTAAATTTGAATTGCTGCAATAATGTTACTTCAATTGATGGGAAATTTTGTGTGATTTAGGTCACTTGTTTGGTAGTAACTTGAGAATATTATTAGACAGTGATTTTAAGTACTGAATGAATCCCTGTTTTGTTTGGTGATATAAATCTTAACAAAAATGGTGAGAATATTTTATCACGAAGAGTAATTTTCAAAATCATTTTTGGATAAATTCATCGGTGTTTACCATAAATGTCTCACTACGCATTTTTATTCTTTATAGTCTAAAGTTACACCCTTTTATTATTTTATGCAAGGTAATATAATGGACTTCTAAATGTGAATATACTAATAATTTTAATTTGTATATTTCAGTTCTTTTTTTTCTTTTT
This sequence comes from Adansonia rubrostipa, assembly GCA_038381775.1. NCBI lineage: Eukaryota > Viridiplantae > Streptophyta > Magnoliopsida > Malvales > Malvaceae > Adansonia > Adansonia rubrostipa. The sequence goes on along the minus strand of JBBYHM010000020.1, from coordinate 7,207,318 downwards.
ATAAAACAATGAATTCTTATTTTATAATAAATGATTACATTTATATATATATAATTTGGATGTTTTTATATTCAGTGTCTGTTTTTTTTCTTTCATTGAACTAGCAAACAAATAATCCAATATCATTGATGATTAAAATCACTTTGATGGTCTTATTATCTTGGTAATTAAATCCTCACAATGATGTTTAAAACGATGCAAAATGCTATCTGAAGGTAAAACCAACAGTTTAAAGCTCATCCCAGAAAGCATAAAGTTCATGCTATGATTTTGTGATGATAAAAAGCAAATTTATTTTGTTTTCGGATATAAAGTTAGGCTGATTTTGCTAGCTTGTACTATATGTAAAACTTTTTTATTTAATTAATGTCACGAGATATTAATTCAATAAAATAATTATAAAAATAGGTCAAGTTGAATCCTCATATCTAGTAATAAAAATGATATTCATGTATTTTGATTTTTATTTAATAATTTAAAAAAACTTCATATCTATTTTTATAAAACAAAAAAACAATTTTCTTTATATTTTTTAATATTTATATATTAATATTTTAAAAAATTTACTTAGTTATGGTTTGATCTAAAAGTTTGTTTTACTATTTAAAAAATTAGAATATTAAAAAAATTTATATTAATATTTATATATTTTTAATAAATAAACTTAAATAAAAAAGTTACTTTTTACTAATTAAATATTAATCTAGATATGATCAAATCGTACATTTTATATATAGTATAAATAAACACAGGAAAAAAAAAAAGGGAAAGAAAATTGTACGATTCTACTTGGTATACCCAAAGTCAAAAAATGGGAACCCAAAATGATTAAATTTATACTACTAACTAACAAATACTATAATTAAAACAAAACAATAATTAATTAAAGGAAGAGAAGCTTCCCACCAAATACTAAATAATATTTTTAATTACTACATAGCCTACCAGATATGAAATCACCTAATTGCCTTTGGATCTCACTTATTTATACAAGACCCTTCTTATTTCTTTCTCATTTCAACAGGTATGGATTGAGTTCTTTCTTTCTGGTTCTTGGCATTTAGTATTTCAAGTGCTTTAATTTATTGGTATTTATTTATTTATTTTCATATTTCTTCCTCCTTCATTTTTTTTAAATTTTTTTTCATAATTCTTCATCTTGGTTAAATGTAGATAAATCGAAGATCATGATATATGTGGTTACATACTTTTTTTTTTCTCTGATTTTCTTTTGCTTTAATCCCTTCCTTTTGTTGTAGAATTAAGGAGAAGTTCTTTTTTATTTAATGATGTTTATGTTAAAGAACCTTGACAGGACTGAGATTTTTAATTTAGTTTTTCTTTGATGCTTTCATTATTATTATTATTATTATTTACTTTTTAATTATATATTCTTTCTGATTGTAATATAAATGTATTTTAATATCACATTTTTCCTTTAAAAAATGAAATAATTTTTTTATAAATATAAATTCATAATTAAATTAAAACTATTTTTCATAGTTTACAATGCAATATATATATATATATATATATAGATAACAATTAAAATATTAAGCTGAGTTCAGTTTTTGATTGGTTTATCTTTTGCCTTTGCAGAAATTTCGTATTACAAGTAAAAGATATTGAGCTAATCAACACAAGTATCTTGCATCAAATTAGAAGAATAAAAGAAGCAAAAGGCTTGTTTATTGATGTTGTAATTAAGCATCACCTCGTTAGCAACACCGACCTATATCATCAATATTATGCCTCAGGCGCAGTCCTAAACTCAACCCCAGTCAGTTCAGTTACTTCATGTTCCAACCACAATCCTCAACTCTACTTGAGCTGCAGCCACAATCCCGGACTCTACCAGAGATGCAAGCACAATCTGGAACTCTACTTGATCTACAGCAACAATCCACTCGGGTCCTAGCACGATACCAGACTCAAGCTCAGCTTCAAGTAAAATCCCTACCTGAGCTACAAGGACAATCCCCAACTACATCTCAGCCTAAAATATCATCCCGAACTCTACTTCAGCAGATTAAACAATCCCCAACTCTACCTCAACCCAAAATATCATCCCGAACTCTACTTGAGCAGATTAGACCAACACCACCTCAACCCAAAATATCATTAAAAACTCTTCTTGAGCAGATTAAACTGTCCCCAACTCCAACTCAACCCAAAATATCATCTCGAACTTTACCTTAGCCCAAAGTATTACCCCGAACTTTACTTAAGCTAGTACAATCCCCCACTCTATAATAGCTTCAAGTTATCATCCCAAGCTCTACTTGAGCTGCTTGTATGATACTGAACTCTACCTAAGCTACAAGGACAAATCCCTCAAGATACCACAGCCCCAAACATCATCCCAAGCTCTACTTGAGCTGGTGAACAATCTTTAACTCTGCCTTGGCTCCAAGTATCATCCCAAAGGACCCAAACTCCACCTCAGTTGCAAGGACAATCTCAAACTCTACTTGAGCTACAAGGACAATCCCGAACTTCACCGTAGGTGCAAGGACAATCTCAAACTCCACCTATGCTACAAGGACAATCCCAAACTCTACCTCGACTCGAACTGTCATTCCGAACTCTACTTAAGCTGCTAGTAAATCCCCAACTCTGTAATAACTCCGCCCGAACTAATTGATTTTATATATTTGAGTTATCATTCCCCAATCTTTGAGAATGCATCTGCAACGTGAATATTTAGGGGAATGCTTAAGATCGAATCTATTCGTATTCATCATTCTTTAGCTTCAATTTAGATTGCGTATGTCTTAAAAGGAAAAATAAAATTCTGCTTTCAGGCTAAAGGAACTCTGTTGGGGCTCACATTAAATTTTTGCTCTGTTCTACGTTTTCATATCAACTAAGGATTTAGATAAATGGTCAATGTTGCTGATTTCAAAATTTTCATTATTGATATGTATGGCAATTGATAAACACACAAAGTGAATAATCACTCCCTTATCACGAGATTCTGGTATTAATACAAGTTTTTTCAGCTTTTATAATGGAAGAAGAACAAACCAAACAAACAAGCTTTAGCTCAAGCTGGACAAAAAACCAGTTGTTATATGAGCCCATGCATTTGGGATCTGTGTAAGGTTCTTCTGTACAAAGAGTAAGTGTTGCAAACAGATGAGCAGAACGTTACTGAGAGAGAACATAGAAGAAGATTAGAGAAGACCTTAAAGCAATAAGTGCTGTGATAGGTGGCGATCTGTAAGGTGAAATAAGGTCGAGTATGGTTGGAAAGGGATTAAAAAGTGGAGAGGATTACAAAGAGAATCTCCAAAAAAAAAAAAAAAGTTTGCTGAAAATTGCTAAAGTCCAAAAGTACTCAAAATGAGTTGCAAAGACTTTTATTTATAGGTTACAAAAAATGAGTCACAAAATATTGTTATTTAATAGGTATAACGAGAAAGCACATAAGTTACTAAGCATTAATGTTTGTTTGATGAAGATTTAGATTGTTATTGGTAATGGTTAGTGATAAATAATACTGATTGTTCTTGAAAAAAGAAAGAAACATTTATATTTTAAAAAAAAAAGTTAAAATGAAATATTTTAACTATCTGCATATTTGATCCATTAAGTTAAGTTCTCTAAAATATCTAATACTGAAATTAACTCAAGAACTATGCCATATTTGAAGTTATTTTCACTTCTTCCGCTGTGTTGAAGTAATATTAGGTAGAATGTTTTTTATGGAATACTTTTCGATAGAGGTATGGTTTTTATGAGAATGTTGTTCTATAAATGATTTATTCCATGAGGAAGTTATTTGAAATAACATCTATTTTGAACATAGAGTTATCTTGAACAAAAATTATTCTAAATATTAGTTATTTTGAACATTAATTATTTTAAATAATATCTATTTTGAGTATGAACTATTTTAAATAAAAATTGTTCTAAATATAAGTTATTCAAAATATAAATTATTCTGAGCAGAAATTATTTTGAATGCTAAATGTTATTATTCAAAACTAAAAAGATAACAATTGTTAGAAATATAAAAATTTGAGTTACGCAAATAATATGAACTAATTTCAGAATTTGACCAAAGCATTACTATTCAAAATTTTCAACTTTAAAAATAACTCAAACATTTATCACTATTGCATATAAATTATTTTATCACTTACATCTAATTTTATTGATATTTCAATCTTTTGATACATCTATGCCTATCTATAAGACAAAATCCCATTTTACACGTCATGCGTCAGGTTTTTTCGCTCAAGACGTGGCGAGCTTTATATATATATATATATTCTTTGCTTTCTATTTTTATATTTTAAATTTTTTAAATTAGTTTTAGTCTTACTATTTTTGATTTATTTTTAAGTGATATATTTTAAAAAGATAAAAATTTATGGATCAATTTAATATTCATAATTTGCTTATTCGAGAAAAATTAGTAAGAAATTTATTTTATCAAAATATTTTAAGTTTTATTTTGATTTTATATTCAAATGATATATTTAAAGAGTTTATGTGCACAATAACTCACGAGCCAATTTAGAATTTATACTCAACTTGCTAGTAAAAAATTAAAATATAATTTATTTTGGTAATTACTTTTAGTTGTTTTTTTAGATTTAATATTTTATTTTATTTTTAAATAATATATTTAAAAGGTTTATCTGCAAAGGTAACTTACAAGTCGATTTAGAATCTATACTCGATTAACTTGTAGAAATGAAGAAGAAATTTATTTACTGATTATTTTTATTTTTTTAGAGTTTATTTTTATTTTTATTTTATTTTTAAATGATATATTTAAAATAAATTGTTCTATATGTGAACCACAGTTATTTTAGGATATAAACCTAACAAACACGAAAAAATTTTAAAAATATTTTATTAAGTAATCATTTTTATTTAATTTTTAAATAATATATTTAAAGAAGTTGATATACAGGCTGAAGTATGGGTCGATTTAGAATCTTTACTCTACCTAATTGAGAAAAAATTTAAATAAAATTTTATTAATTATTTTTATTTTATTTTTAAAATAATGTATTTAAAGGATTGGTTCATGCTTTAACTCTCAAATCAATATAGAATTCGTATCCAACTTGCACAAAAAAATTCATATAAAATAACTTTATTTTAATTTTAAATGATTTATTTAAAGGGAAAGGGTTGCACATTTTAAAATTTGTGCCCAACCTATTCGGCAAAAAATTTTAAAAAATAAATTTATTTTATTAATTATTTTATTATATTTTATTATATTTTATTTTTTAATGATGAATTTAAACTAATTGATTTGTACATGGATTTGCCGATCAATTTAAAATCCATACCTTATTTTGGTTGTAAGATTTAAATAAATGATTATTATTTAATAAAATTTAAACAATTAATAAAATTTTATAAAAACAAATATAAAAAAAATGAAGCGGGAGATTGGAATACTAGTTAAAATTTGGGAGAATTCAAAAAAAAATAAAATGTAATAATAATTATTAACAAAAAATAAAAACAGCAAAAATAATTTCAAAAAAAAATAATTATTAAAATTATTAAAAGGCTATAATTATTTTTTTACCCCTTTATAATTCACCGATCAACTGCTTTCTTCTCCTCGTTTTCCTCCTAAATACAGCAGTGGGAGTCGCCTCCCTTGAATAAATTATTAAAATAAGTGTGTTATTTATACAATATATATTATAATTTACAATATATAAATTATCTATAAATAAATATATTATATGAAATTAATAATATTTTATATTAAATCTTAAATTATTATTTATAAATAATAAAAGTAAAAATACTGAGTGCGGAACTGACCCCACCAATATTTATTATAAATATAATATATAATATATTAAAAATATTGTTTAATGTAATATATTAAAAATTCATAAAATAAAAATATATATGAAATCATGAATTATAAAATAATCTAGAATTATATTAAATCTCAATTACTATTTAAAAAAATAAAAATAAAAATATTTTAAATTAAATCTCAAGTTACTATATAAAAAAATAAATAAATAAATATTAAAATTTAAATTATTATTTAAAAATAAAAAATAAAAAAATATTTTACATATCATTATATAATACATAATATACACACACATATATATACAAGGTAGGGAGTTGGTTCCCTTGAAAAGGAATGAACTCCCCACCTTTATATTATATATATATAATATATATTACATGCATAGTATATTATAGATTATATATAAACTATATATAAAAAAATATTATTTAAAAAATAATAAAAATATTTCATATCAATTTTTAAATTATTTTTCAAATTAAAATAATATTTTATATATAATATATATAATATATTATATATAATATATTATATAACATATATAAAATATAAAATATAATATTATAAATATAGTATAATAAAATATATAATAATAACAATTAAAATTTTTTATATTAAATCTTAAATTATTTTTGAAAAAATTAAAAATAATATATATTATATATTTATATTTATATATTTAAAAATAAAAATATTTTATATTAAATCCTAAATCATCATTTAAAAGTAAGACAAAATAAAAGATATTTATATTAAATTATTTAAAAATAATAGAAAATAAAAAATTATATTAAATTTTGAATCACTAATTAAAAATAAAAAAATAAAAAAATTTTATAAATCTCGAATTACAATAAAGAAAATAATAACTAAATGTACGATTCATCATGACTAAATGTACGACTCACTATAACTAAATATAAAACCCTCCATGACTAGATGTATGGCTTACCATAACTAAATGTACAACTAACCATAACTAAATGTACAGATAAGTACAAACAAATGAACAAATGACTAACTAAGTATACAACTCACCAAGTACATGGTATGCGCATTATGAAATGTGCTTATGCAATTGGATTCGTGTAGGGAACAGTAAGAGTCCTTAGTAGGTATGCATGCCTTGATGTACATATGAGGATATATGAATGTATAACTGATTCTAATTAAATGTACAACTGATTACAACTAAATGTACAACTGATTATAGCTAAATGTACAATTGGTGACAACTAAACATACAACTGATTATAACTAAATTTACAACTGATGACAACAAAATGTACAATTGATTATAACTAAATATACAATTGGTTTCTAACAAATTTACAGGACTATAAAACCAATCCTATGCTGCACTATATACCTATGAAACAAGTGAAAATATCCAAGAGCAATTGTATGCATTTGTTGGACAAGATTTATGAGAATCACACAATGCATACAACAAGTTATGCAATTAATGTATATTTCACTAGTAATGTACACCAACTACGTGGTATGCGCATTATGAAATGCACTTACGCATTAAATTCATATAGGGAACAACAAGAGTCCTTAGTAGGTATGCATGCCTTGATATACATGTGAGGATATATTAATGTACGACTAACTCCAACTAAAAATACAACTGATTATAATCAAATGTACAACTGGTTTCAAACAAATGTACAGGACCATAAAATTGATCCTAGGCTACACCGTATACTTAAGAAACAGGTGAAAATGTCTGAGAGCAATTGCATGCATTCGTTGGACAAGATACATGAGAATCACGCAATACACACAACAAGTTATGCAGTTAGTGTTCATGTCACCAATAATTTACATCAACTACGTGGTATGCGCATTATGAAATGCGCTTACCATTGAATTCGTGTAGGGAACAATAAGAGTTCTTAGTAGGTACGCATGCCTTGATGTGCATGTAAGGATATATGAATGCACGACTAACTTCAAGTAAATGTACAACTGATTACAATTAAATGTACAACTGGCTTTTAATGAATGTACAGGACCATAAAACCTATCCTACGCTGCATCGTATACCTATGAAACAAATGAAATATCTGAGAAAAATTGTGTTTATTCGTTGGATAAGATTACAACTAAATTTACAACTGAATACAATTAAATGTACAACTGGCTTCTAATGTATGTATTTGGTGTACGTACTTGGTGTCCACTGAATACACACAATTGCTCTCAAATATTTCACTTGTTTCATGGGTATACGATGCAGCATAAGATCAGTTTTATGGTCATGTACTTTCATTACAAGCTAGTTGAACATTTAGTTGTAATCAGTTATACATTTAGTTATTATCAGTCGTACATTCATATATCCTCACATGTACATCAAGACGTACGTAGCTACTAAGGACTCTTGTGGTTCCCTACATTAATCCAATGCGTAAGCGCATTTCGTAACACGCATACTACATAGTTGGTGTACATTACTGGTGAAATGTACACTAATTGATAACTTGTTGTGTGTATTGTGTGATTCTCATGTATCTTGTCCAACGAATACGCACAATTACTCTTAGATATTTTCACTTGTTTAATAGGTATACGGTGCAATGTTGGATCGATTTTATGGTCCTGTACATTCGTTAGAAGCCAGTTGTATATATAGTTAAAATCAGTTGTACATTTAGTTACAATCAATTCAATATTTAGTTAGAGTCAGTCATACATTCATATACCCTTACATGTACATCAAGGCATGCATAGCTACTAAAAACTCTTGTTGTTCCCTATACGAATCCAATGTGTAAGCGCATTTCGTAATGCACATACATGTACATTTAGTTATAGTTATTTGTACATTTAGTTAGTCATTTGTTCATTTTGTTGTACTTAGTTATACATTTTGTTGTACTTATCTATACATTTTGTCATGATGAGTCATGCATCTAGTTATGGAGAATTGTACATTTAGTCATGATGAGTCATACATCTAGTCATGGAGAGTCGTACATTTAGTTATGATGAGTTGTACATTTAGTTATAGTGAGTCGTATATTTAGTGATGGTTCGTTCATTTAGTTATTATTTTCTATATTGTAATTTGAGATTTAATATAAATTCTTTTATTTTTATTATTTTTTAAATAGTGATTCAGAATTTAATACAAAATATTTTTTATTTTCTATTATTTTTAAATAATTTGATATAAAATATCTTTCATTTTTTATTATTTTTAAACGGTGATTTAAGATTTAATGTAAAATATTTTTATTTTTATTATATAATATATATTATTTTTAATTTTTTTAAAAATAATTTGAGATTTAATATGAATATTTTTTATTTTTATTATTACATATATTATTATATTATATTTATAATATTATATGTTATATTTTATATATATTATATAATATATATTATATAATTTATATATATTATATGTAATATATAATACATATTATTTTAATTTTTTCAAAAATAATTTCAAAATTGATATAAAATATTGTTATTATTTATAAATAATATTTTTAATATAAATAATTTATATATAATCTATAATATACTATGTATATAATATATATTTTATATATATAATATAAAAGTGTGATTGTGGGTTCCTTTACAAGGTAACCAACTTCCCACCTATTATATATATATATATGTGTGTGTGTGTGTGTGTGAGGTGAGGGGACATGTGTATATAATATTATATATATAATATTATATATATAATATATTATGCATTACATAATGCTATGTAAATTATTTTTTATTTTTAACTAATAATTTAACTTTTAATATGTATTTTTATTTTTTATTATTTTTATAATGTAACTTGAGATTTAATTTAAAATATTTTATTTTTGTTATTTTTAAATAGTAATTCGAGATTTAATATAATTTTAGATTATTTTATAATTCAAGATTTCATATATTTTTTATTTTATGAATTTAAGATTTAATATAAAATATTTTTAATTTTTTTATTATTTTTAGAAAAAATATTTAATATATATTATATATTTTTTTATAATATATATTGGTGGGTTGCCAATTCCTTACCCAATATTTTTATTTTTATTATTTTTTAATAATAGTTTGAGATTTAATATAAAATATTATTAATTTTAAATAATATTTTTATTTATAAATAATTTATATAATATATTATTATTTATAATATATATTATGTAAATAATACATTTATGTAGGGGTCGATCCCTTATTCAAGGGAGCCGACCCCCAATTGCTGTACTCAAAAGGAAAAAGATGAGAAGAAAGCAACTCATAGGTGAATTAAAAGGGCCAAAAAGGTAATTACAATCTCTTAATTAATAATTCTAATAATTTTTTTTTAGAATTAATTTTTTTGTTTTCATTTTTTAATAATTATTATTACATTTTTTTTTTTTGGAATTCTCTTAAAAAATTTTTAAAAAATTCCTAATCCAGCAACGCGCGTGGTCCCACAAGATTCCTTGATCATAAAGAAGTTAATATATAGAAATAAAAAACTGTAAATAATTAATAGAGGTGGCAAAAAAGCAAGTTCGGATGAATTTAGATCGAGTTATATTTAAATTTGAATTATTTTAGGTTTAGATATTATTTAGGGTTTGAATTTTTTTCGAGCCAGAATAATTTCGAGCTCAAGCTATCTCGAGTTCAAGCTTCTTCAGAAAAAGGCTTTTTCGAGTTTGGATCATTCAAGTTTGGGTGGGCTTAGACAAATCTGAATCATTTTTAAATTTTATAGGCTATAAATATTTTTTAATTTCAATTTTAATAATTAATTTTACTTTTACATAATAAAAATAATACTAAAATTAAAATTAAAAAATAAATATTTTATTAATATTTAGAAATATTATACCATGGAGATTTATACTTTAAAAATTTATACAATATAAACACTATAATTCTTTTTGAATATTTGTAAAATGCTAAAATTTATACTATGAAGATCCAAATCTTAGCTTGAAATGAGAAAAGCAAATGACTTTACTGAGTGAGCTATTCTTTAATTCTTAAATCATATGCTACTAAAAGAAAATTATATTAACTATAATGCAATATAATAATAATTTAAAAATATTTTTCCAAAAAATATAATAATAATAATAACTAATTATGCTAAAAACTTTAACTTTTAAAAATACAGTTAGTTTTATAAAATAATATTAATGATTTAATCAGTTTACTTAGTTAAACTAATCTAATGACAATATTTATTTTTATTTTACTTTTTACAAAATAACCTTGTAATAGAGTTATGCACTTTTGTTAATTAAAATAAACATTAAAATATAAAAAAGTTTAGTGTATCATAAATATACTTATCATATAATCATAATATGATATAATTTGTTATATTTATAATATTTATAATAAAATTGCAAACATATTGTACATGATATAATATATATTAATTATAATAATATAGATTTGTATATATCATTATAAATCTACTTATATATATTATAATATAAAATATTATATTCAATGGTTATATAAATATGTATAATTATGATAAATACTTATATAAGTATTGATATTGTATGTGTAGTAAATATTATATAATATCTGTTAGCTTCAAAGGAGAGATTGAACCAAGAAGGGGGTAGATTATTTCTATAAAAACTTGATCAATTTGAAGTAAATTGAAAATTAAAAATAAGATAAGGAAGAGAAAAACCAAAAATCAATGTATAGAGGTTCGGCCCTTTAATTCGGCACCTACGTCCTCTCTTCTTGGTACTTTCTTACCAAGGTGATTTCTATAATTCACTAAGCAAATTTTTACCTTTAAAGCTAAGGTATAACCTTACACTACTATCTTTTAAGGCTTAGACAGAACCTTTCAAATCCTTTAAGAATTTTATCCCCAAACTCTCAAATATTTTCACTCACTTTCACACAACCCCTTTTTCTTATATGAATAAAGTATTTTACAAACAAATTGAACCTCCAATAGGTAGATGTTTGCTAGAATTTAAGTATAAGATGAATGAGATACAAATAGGCTTGAAGAGTATAAATTTGATACAAGTAGAAATAAAGAATTTGATGATTTTGAGCTTTTTGTTGTTCAATGATTCAATGAAATTTTGTATATCTCCTTTTTTCAGCTGTTTGGAACCCCTATTAATAACTGGAAATTGATTCATAGACATTGGGCATTTAATGTGGTGGTAGGAGAGCCATTGTAGCCTTCATAAATGCTTGTTTCCATTTAATCTCGCGCTATAGTATCGATACAATACCAATAGTATCAACACAGAAATAAAAAAAAAAAAAGTGACCATTACAGCTTCTTGTATCGATACATTTGAGGGTTTCGGCCAAACCTTAGCTACTGTCAAGCCTTGCATCGATACACATCGGGTGAGTATCGATACTAAGCAGGCTGTATTGATACATTCACACTTGTATCAATACATTTAAGGGTTTTTAAGCATAGTATTGATACATTTGTTCTTTGTATCGATGCCAACCTTCAAAAATATTTGCGAAATAATTTTTGTTTACTCAAACAAATCTCAAAAATTATTCTAAGTATAAATATACTTTTTGAAGCATATAATTTTTGACAAATTATGAACTTAGTATTTTTCAAAATACTTTTCAATTTAAACACAAATAGCAAGTTGAGTATTATTTAACTTAAGTTGTTTGTTATATCCAAATTGAAATCAAGGTTAACAATCTCCCCCCCTTTTTGATATAACAAAACTTACGATAAATTTGCTTGTTTTTGAGATTAACAAAAAATAACTCCCCTTCAGTGAAGCAATGGTTTTCAAAAATTTTATTTTGAGTAACTTGATTTTTAATATTGCCAAAGATCAGAAAAATCAAGCTTATGTTCAATATCAACATGTAATTTGGGTTCTAACATATGCATAATAAATTCATGGAAAGCATATATAGCAACACATTGCAAATTTGAGGCATTTCTCCCTCTTTTTGTTATATCAAAATAGAATTCAAGGATAAGTAGGCATAAGCAAAGGCAAACTCAGTTTAGGATAAGATAAAATTAATAAAGCAAGCAAAAGATGTTCAAAGCAATGCAAAACATAGAGTAGCGGAGAATTCTAAAACCATAAAGTTCGACAAAGTAGAAAATTAATAAGCGCGCCTAATTTGACTAGACGTCATCAGCCAGAGGATCCTCAGTGGGTGGAGAAATAGGCGGAGGCGCATGAGGAAAAGCAACCGAAAAAGCATGGAATTGCTCTGTTAAAGCTTGGTGACTATGCTCAAAAGTAGAGAGATAAGCATCGATGGTGTCGAAGCAATAGTCGAATCGTCCCTTCCATGCATCAAAACGACCCATAATAGAAGTGAACATAGTAGGAATATCCATAAGCGCAGAAGATGAGGTAGCGAGAGCTAGAGGCAGAGGAGGCTCATCATGCTCCATTTCGTCATGATTATCGAGAGCAGGAGCATCCGATTGCTGAAGTGGTGGTTGTCGACAAGCCTTAGGAACAAAGTCAGCACCTTGAATTTCATACCCAGTAAGGCCCATGGATTTGCGACCAATGTAGCGGTAAGTGGTTACCATAATTTTAGGGTTGGATAAAAGATCGAGACCATGGATGTCGAAGTAGTAACCTAAGGCCATGTTGTAGAGAAGACTATGACAACCACAAACACAAAGAATAAGGTCTGCGAATATGAAATAGGCTAAATTTGGACGATTATCGGTTTAAATCATATGAAGCCATCAATAGTTTGTGTCACTAATCAAGGTATCTTTAGTTTTGTATGGACGGAGCACATGTAAGATGATAAGATAGAGCAAACGATCAATCGGAGGAAAGAGCGTGGCTTTGTTGTTTGGATGGTGCAATACGACGGGATCTGAGCTTTCATGGATGATGCCTTCATTCGAAAAATCGAAGGCGGATGCGAGAGAAACCAAGTTGATGAGGAGATCTTATCCCAAAAGATATGACCGAATAACAATGACATTATCATGGTCATCAATAATGAGAGAGGCATTGCTAAAGAATACACGGACAAGATTTTTGCAAACCGAAACATTTAAAGAAAAAATTTTGGTCCATTCAAAAGTTTTAAAAATTCGAAGGTAAGGATAATTAATGGACCAGAGAAAAGGAAAGTCAATGACTCAACATCATTAGATAGGCATCTGAGCACAGATGTTGGTGAAACACTCACAAGCTCTGCATCGCAACATAAGTCAAAGAAGGACTGATTTTGGGTCGAAGGTGGTTGACGAGCAGAAGAGGTCGAGGCACGGATGATGAGACCTTGACGACGTGCTATTTGTTTGGTTTTGGGAGGCATGATTCTGTTTGAGGACTTTTTTCGAGCAGGTGGTGAGGGAACAGGTTGAGTGTGTAAAACGATAGTTAAGGAAAATAGTTTAACAGGTGGTGGGCACTAAATTTGGTTTGCAATTAGTGCGATGTAGTGAATAAATCCACAATCAATTGCACAAACAAAATGGGGAAAAGTTTAGGAATGGAAAAAGAGTTGAATTTTGGTAAGAAATTTGGACAAAAGTGATAGATTTAGAAAGGGAAGTGGTGACGATTAAGGTGATGGGGAGTTTCAAATATTTGATGTTTTAGATGATGGTGAGTGATTTTGAAATGGTTTTGAGTAAATGTGATAAGGGAAATTGGTTTATGGAGTAATCGATTAGGAGATAAAAGGTGATGATGATGAGTTTTGAAGGTTTGAAGGTTGAGTGAGAGAGAGGGTTTTGTGAGAGAGGGATGAATAGTACGTTTAAATGATCGAATCACATACAGAGAGTTCTAAATGAACAGTGAGTATCGATACAGAAAAAGTAGTATCGATACACAGAACATTTTTGGGTTCTGTATCGAACAAATAACTAGGTCTCAAGTCTTAGATCAAATTGCTCTGTATCAATACACGCTGAGAGGTATCGATACAGAAAGGCAGGTATCGATACAAAGAACAAGTCTGGGTTTGTATCGATACAATGGAAACAAGTCTCGATCCATGGAGGAAGAATGTACAGGGATCAATACATGTAGCCTAATATGGGGTCATTTCCAATAAGATGTCATCAAATTAGGTATATTTGTTACCTAATTATCCTTGAAAAAAATTCAAAAATATAACTTAGACCAAAATCAAGATCATTTTTCATGGATAATTCAAAATATAATCAAGATCCAACAAAATTATCCAAGAATGAGAAATTCATAACAAATGAAGACCATCAAACAAATAAGTATGTAAAACTAGTTCCATTAAACTAAACATGATGCAAACAATATTGAGGCAGAGTATAAGGATTGGATCAAATCATGAATTTTAGGGTGCATTCATTAAGCCAATTTCTCTTCTAATTGTGCAAAATCTATCATTGTCAAGTAGTTTAGTAAAAATATCAGCTAATTGATACAAGGTACTAACGAATTCAAGCACTATATCACTTTTTTGCACATGATCTCTAATTAAATGATGTTTAATTTCTATGTGCTTGGTTTTAGATTGTTGGATTTGATTTTTGATGAGACAAATGGCACTAGTATTGTCACATTTAATTGAAATATGATCCATAGTAATGCCAAAATCCTCCATTTGTTGTTTTATCCATAAAATTTGGGCATAACAAATTTTCGTGGATATGTATTCCATTTCAGTTGTGGATAAAGCAACACTATTTGGTTCCTTGGAAAACCATGATATGAGCATATGTCCAAGAAATTGACAAGTACCGAAAGTGCTTTTCTTATCAATTTTACATCCACCAAAATCCGCATCGAAATAAGCATGGAAGACAAGAGATGATTCTTTTGGATACTATAAGCCTAGATTTCTAAGATATCTAAAGATTCTTTTCATGGCAATTAGATGTAACTCTCTTGGTGATGATTGGTATCTAGCACATAGGCATACACTAAACATTATGTAGAGTCTACTTGTGGTAAGATATAGCAATGATCCTATCACAGACCTATAAAGTTTAGAGTCAACAATTTTACCTCCTTCATCCTTTTCAAGCTTTGTTGAAGTACTCATAGGTGTGGAACAAGGCTTTGCTTCATCCATTTTGAACCTCTTGAGTAATTCCTTGGTGTACTTTGCTTGATTGATGAAGATGCCATCTTTACTTTGTTTAATTTGTAACCCCAAGATGAATGTTAATTCTCCCATCATGCTCATCTCGAACTCACCTTGCATTAATTTAAAAAATTCTTGACAAAGATATTCATTAGCAGCACCAAAAATAATATCATCAATATAAACTTGAATCACTAAAATGTCTTTTTTTTTTACTTTTATAAATAGAGTTTTGTCGACATTGCCTTTATTGAAACCTTTTTCAATTAAAAATTTTCAAAGTCTCTCATACTATGCCGTAGGTGCTTGCTTTAGTCTACATAAAGCTTTTGAAAGCTTAAAAACATGATCGAAAAAATGAGGATTTTCAAAATCGGGAGGTTATTCAACATAAACTTCCTCATTAATGAAGCTATTTAAAAAGGTACTTTTGACATCCATTTGATATAACTTGAAATTGTTGAAACATACAAAAGCTAGTAGTATTCTAATGGCCCCTAATCTAGTGACGAGGGCATAAGTTTCATCATAATTAATTCCTTTTTCTTGACTATTTCCTTTAGCTACTAATCTAGCCTTATTTCTAATTATTGTTCCATTCTCATCAAGTTTGTTCCTAAAAACCCATTTAGTATCTACAATGGGATAATTACTAGGTTTCTCAACTAAATTCCAAACTTTGGTCCTTTCAAATTGGTTTAAATCCTCTTGCATAGCCATGATCCAATTATCATCTTTTAGAGCCTTATCTAAATTCTTGGGTTCAATTTGTGAGAGAAAGGCTACATAATTGCATGTATTTCTAAGGGATGATCTAGTTCTTACCCCTTACTTAGGATCACCAATTATCTCACCTTTTTTGAATCCAAGTATCATCTTTTAGAGCCTCATCTAAATACTTGAGTTCAATTTATGAGAGAAAGGCTACATAATTGCATGTATTTCTAACAGATGATCTAGTTCTTACCTTTTGCTTAGGATCGCCAATTATCTCACCTTCTTTGACATAAGTCACTCTCTGAGATGATTTTTTTTCCCTTTCTACTTGAGTTGCCTTATATAGTTCTTCCTCTTTTGGATCTTTTTGATTTTGCATTGCTTGTCCTTACTCATTATGTGATGTTTGTTCTTGGTAAATCTCTATATCATCATTATCAAAAGACACCTTTCTCAAGGTTGAGTTAGTTTCATCAAATATAACATGTATTGACTCTACAACAAGTAAATTCTCTTATTAAACACTTTATAAGCTTTGGAATTTGTTGAATAACCAAGAAAAATTCCTTCATCACTTTTTGCATCAAATTTACTAAGATTATCATTTCCATTATTTAATACAAAACATTTACATATAAAAGGACGAAAGTAACTAATGTTAGGTTTTCTTCCTTTAAAAAGCTCATATGGAGTTTTTTTTAGGATTGGCCTAACCATAGCTCTACTTATAATATAACAAGAAGTATTAATGGCTTTCGCCCAAAAATATCTTGGTAAATTGTTTTCACAAGGCATGGTTCTAGCCATTTCTTCTAAGGTTTTATTTTTCTTTCAACAACTCTATTTTGTTGAGGAGTTCCAGGTGCCGAGAAGTTATGGCTAATACCATTTTCATTACAAAGTTTATCAAAACCAATGTTTTCAAATTTTTTTCCATGATCATTCTTACACTTGAAATAGAATAACCTTTTTCATTTCGGATAATTTTGCAAAAAGTAATGAATTTTTCTAAGGCTTTATTTTTAGAGCGTAAGAACAGAACCCAAGTAAACCTAGAGTAATCATCTACAATAACAAATCCATATTTTTCACCTCCTAAGCCTGATGTCCTAGTAGGACTAAAAAGATCAATATGAATAAGTTGTAATACTCTAGTAGTTGAGACAATATTAATTGGTTTGAATGAAGCTCTTTTTTATTTACCTTGGATACATGCATCACATATTTTATCATTATCAAATTTCATTTTTGGCAATCCAACAACAAGTTTTTTTCTAGATAGTTTGAAAATTACATTCATACTAGCATGTTCTAATTTTCTATGCCATAACCAATGCAAGTGATCATTATTAGCAATGAAACAAACATTTTGAGAAGATAAGTTATCTAGATGCACAACAAAAACATTTCTTTCTCTACGTCCTACAAAGATAATTTTATTTATCTTAACATCAACGACTTGACAATTTATTGATTCAAAAATAACTTTCATTCCTTTATCACACAATTGGTTAATAGTAAGGAGATTATGTTTGAGATCTTTGACAAATAGAACATTTTCAATGTTGGATGAAGAATTGTTACCTATGGTTCCAATACCTTTAATTTGTCCTTTTGAGTTATTAGCAAAAGTAACACTTCCTCCATCCTTAGGCCTTAGCTCCATGAATTGATTTTGTCACCGATCATGTGTCTTGAGCATCCACTATCAAGGTACCAAGAATTTTTCTTTGTTGAATTTGCCTTGAAGCAATGCTCTTCCTCCTACAACCACAAAATCATATTTTTTATTTAAGAACCCAAATTTTCATGGGTCCTTGAGTATTAGTGTTTAAAATTTTTGAGCGTTTTGGAATCCATTTTAATTTAATAGCTTCATCTTGAGATGTGCCAACACCTTTGGAGACCCATATTCTCCTAATAAGTTTGCCTTTATAAGTGATAGTTTTTAAGGAACATGTATGGAATGTGTGACCAAGTTTATGGCAATTGGTATATATGCTAGATGCATCAAATGATTTGTTTTATGTTAGAAAGAAGTTTTTGAAGTAAGTTTCTTTTTTGATTCTATTATAGCCCAAACCATCTTTATTAAAGAATACTTTTTTTGTTTCTAGCATGTTATTCAGTATTTGTTGTGCCATATAAAACCTTGTAAATGAGTTATGCAAGTTTGTGTTCTTCTTAGTTATATCATCAATATTGACTTGTAACTCATCTACTCTCTTCTTAAGATCATCATTTGTCATGCTTAGTGTTTTATTTTCTTCCTTAAGTTTAGAAATCATTTTCTTGCATTTTAAATTCATAACTTCGAATTCTAATGCTACTTCATCAAATGCATCTTGTAATTCATCAAATGAGTAAGTATTAGCATTAGAAGATACCTTGGGGCTCATCATGAGCCATGAGACATAAGTTTGCCACCTCCTCATCATCGTTATCGGATGTGTCACTATTACTCTATGTGGCCACCATAGCCTTTTTCTTTCACTTCTTCGGGTTTGATTTCTTTTACATTGGACATTCAAATTTGATATGTCCCAGTTTGTTGCACTCATAGCAAATAATTTGTTCTTTCTCTTTCTTGCTTGAGTCTCCGTTTATCATTTATTTTCTAGGATGTCTTCTTGCTTTGTTCATTTTCATGAATTTGTTGGATTTTTTCGCGAACATGGCCATTTCATCATCTTCCTCAACCTTTTCATCATCATCATCATTAGAAGTGGTTGTTTTAAAGGCAACACTTGCCTTCTTTGATGGTTCTTGTCCATGTTTAATCTTCATTTCATAGGTTAGAAGAGAACCTATGAGTTCATCCAAAGAGAGTGTGTTGGGATCTTTGGATTCTTTAATTGCTATCACTTTTGCTTTTTAAGACCTAGGAAGACTATTGAGTAGCTTATTTACCATCTCTTTATTTGGATAGGTCTTTCCAAGTGCCTTCAACCCATTGATGACGTCCGTAAACCTATCTAACATTTCTTTGATGGTTTCATCTATCTTCATCTTAAACAATTCATAGTCAAGTGTGAGCATGCTTATTTTGGATTCCTTGACTTGATTTGTTCCTTCATGTGGTTGCTAACTTATCCCACACTTGCTTGGCATTGTCACATATTGAGACTTTATTGTACTCACTCGGACTAAGAGCATAAAATAATGTGTGCATGGCCTTGGCATTTAATTATGCCATTTTGGTGTCTTGTTCATCCCATTTTTCTTTTTCTTTTGGCATAACATAATCTCTGACTCTCTTCTTTGGGATGAATAGTTCATTGACGATGATCTTCCATACTTCATAGTCTTTTGCTTGGATAAATAGCCTCATCTTTGTCTTCCAATATGAGTAGTTGTCACCATTGAAAAGTGGAGGTCTCATAATGGAATGCCCTTCAAGTCCTATAGCATTTACATTTGTCTTAAATGTTATGAGACAAACTTTATCTTGGCTTTTCAACTTTTGTGGGCTTCTTGAGGCTTTGATTATAATGTTTGCATTCTCCATTTTTGAGCTATCAAAGATCTTTCTTAAGGTTGTGAGACCTATAATAGAGGCCAAAGCTCTTGATACCAATTGTTAGATTCAAAGGAGAGATTGAACCAAAAAGGGGTGAATTGGTTCTATAAAAACTTGATCAATTTAAAGTACATTGAAAATTAAAAATAAGATAAGGAAGAGAAAAACCAACAATCAATGTATAGAGGAACAATCAATGTATAGAGGTTCAACCTTTTAATTCGGCATCTACGTCTTCTCTTCTTGGTACTTTCTTACCAAGGTGATCCCCACAATTCACTAAGCAAATTGTTACCTTTAAGGGTAAGGTATAACCTTACACTATTATCTTTTAAGGCTTAGATAGAATCTTTTAATTCCTTTAAGAATTTTACCTAAACTCCTAAACATTTTCACTCACTTTCACACAACCCTTTTTTGTGATATTAATGAAGTATTTTGCAAACAAATTGAACCTCTAGTAGGTAGATGTTTGTTGGAATCTAAGTACAAGATGAATGTGATACAAATAGGCTTGAAGAGTATAAATTTGATACAAGTAGAAATAAATAATTTAATGATTTTGAGCTTTTTATTGTTCAATGATTTAATTTAAATTTTGAATCTCTCCTTCTTTAGCTGTTTGGAACCTCCATTTATAGCTAAAAATTGATTCATAGACATTGGCATTTAATATGATGGTTGGAGAGCCATTGTAGCCTTCACAAATGCTTGTTTCTGTTCAATCCAACGCTATAGTATTGATACAATACCAATAGTATCGATAAAGAAATAAAAAAATGACCGTTACAGCTTCTTGTATCGTTATAGGGATCTGAGTATCGATATTAAGCAAGCTGTATCGATACAAATACTATTGTATCGATACATTTGAAGGTTTCAGCTAAACCTTGACTACTGCCAAGCCTTGTATCGATACACATTGGGTGAGTATCAATACTAAGCAGGCTGTATCGATACATTCACACTTGTATCGAT
Source organism: Adansonia rubrostipa (assembly GCA_038381775.1). NCBI lineage: Eukaryota > Viridiplantae > Streptophyta > Magnoliopsida > Malvales > Malvaceae > Adansonia > Adansonia rubrostipa. The sequence continues at coordinate 7,186,238 of JBBYHM010000020.1, read as the reverse complement.
GCATTTGAGGGTTTTTAAGCATAGTATCGATACATTTGTTCTTTGTATCGATACCAACCTCCAAAAACATTTGTGAAATGATTTTTGTTGACTCAAACAAATATAAAAAATTATTCTAAGTATAAATATACTTTTTAGAGCGTATAATTTTTGACAAATTACAAACTTAGTATTTTTCAAAATCCTTTTCAATTTAAATATAAATACCAAGTTGAGTATTAATTTAACTTAAGTTGTTTGTTATATCAAAACCGAAATCAAGGTTAACAATATCATAATATAGGTATAATATAATATATCAATGCATATATATATGTATAGTACATACAGTAAATTTTTGTATAACTATTGATATTATAATGTTTATATTATATAATATTTAAATTAATAGATAGCATAAGATATATGTAAGATATGAAAGGCATCTTAACTTTCACTGTATATATAAATTTTTATATTTATTTATTCTATTAATCATACTAATATGTCATCACAAGTATAAAAATGTGTAATTCAAACAACAAATTTAAATATCATATAATAAACAAACTTTTTTAACATAGTATTACGAATTTGAAATATAAATGTATAGCCACGTAAAAAAATTACTCTTAAAATATTCATGATACTTAATATATACAAATTAATATTAAAATATATATGTATATAAACATTAATAAATATCATTGTGACATAATATATACATATTTAATAAAATTAATTAAGTTCTATTGATAAAATTTAGTTAAATTGTATATATTTATATATAATTATAATATATAAAATAAGTATTATTTTGGACTTTAAACCTTGGGCCAACACATCTAAACTAAGAAGGAAATATAAAAGCTAAAACCTAGAATCCCAAAATTTTGTTCCTTTTTCCTTTGACATAACCTCTCCTCCACTCTCTCCCATCATCTAGCCTTTGACCTTGGGATTACTACTAAGTTGCTTGATATTGCTGGGAAGGTAAATTGGTTTTAATTTGTTAGCAAAGTTGAGAATTTTTCTAGGGAAAGTGAAGGAGAATGGGTTTCTATTTTTGATTGATTTGTTTTCTTTTGAAATTTTTTTAGGAGAATGATGAGAAAATGATATATTTTGATGATTTTTTTTCTTGGGGAAGTGCAAATTTTTCTAGGAAAAGTGCTAGAAAATTATTTTTCTTTTTCTTTTTGGTGGATATATTATATGTTTAGTGTGATTTACTTTAGAATTTTTTATTATTTCACTTTTTTTTAATTGGGCATTAAATATGGTAAATTTTGCAAATATTAGAATGATTATAATATAGTGTTGCTTTTTGTCACTAGACTTGATGATCACTTTAAGTTGCAACTTTTATGATATCTTTTCTTGAAAATCAGGCATTGAATTGAAAACAAATGGATGGGTATTCTTGAAGAATTGGTGCTACTTTTTGAGAAGTAGGAGAATCAGAGTAGTATTCTTTCTCGATCATCTATGATACTTGATAATAATGACCAAAGTTATAAAAGCAAAGTTTTTGAAGAAATGAGTAAAAGTTTAATATTTTGTTTAAATTACTTCATTAATTTATTCATTATTACTTATTTTTAGATAATAAGTAATTTAATCAATTTATATATTTTAATTTTATTATTAATTTGTTAGTATAACTTGATATATGGACTTACTTTACTTTATTATAGGGATTTAAAAGCTATCACCTTGAGTCTATATCACATGGAATAGAATTGGATTTATATTTGGATGAGCCGAGGAAAAATTATGAAAAGCAACTACATGTTCTTGATTATTAGAAGAAAAATCAGTTTCGATGTCCTGTTCTTTCAACAATGGCCAAAGATATACTGAGTATTCAAATTACCATAGCTGCTTATGAATTAGCATTTAAGATGGGTGGCAGAGTTAATAACAAGTAGAGAAATTGTCTTACGCCTCATAATGCAGAAATATAGATTATTACTCATAATTATATGGATACGAGGTATCCATAAACTCTTATGGTAAGATTTTACTATTATTCATTATATCTTTATTAAGTTTTCTTATTATTATTTAACTGATTAAATGATTATTTATATCTTTTTACTAGATGAAGAAAATGATGAAACATTAGCTTTGGGAAACAATATTGAGATGTTGAACTTGAATTAACTATCTTACGAAGGAAATGGGACGAAAGCTTTTAAGTGCAAAGTACGTTGATATTTTACTTTCCGATAGTTCTTTTTTATTGTTGACAAAACTTTCTATATTTTTTTTTACTAAGATTAATTTAATTGTTTTTGTTGTGATTTATAGGTTCAAATTTCGATATTGATCTTCGGATGACTTGATGCATTGTACGCAAAAATTGGATTTGTATAATTTTAGAAATTGAAGAATATCTTTTGTTTAAATATATTTTGTTTAGCTATTGTATCTAAGTAAGTTATTTGACTTTTTTTTAATTTTTATATTTTAATTTATAAGACAATGTTTTTCTTATTTTAATTAATCTTAATAGTTTATATGTTTGAATACTAAGAGGGTGATTTAAAGTTAATTCTTGTTAATAGTATTGTTATTTATTAGCATTATAGAAAATATCAAGTTAATTATTTGTTGAAATTATATGATATTTTTATATTCAAATTATTATATTAAAATTTAAATTTAAATATGAAATAAGTATAATAGTACATTATACATAATTATTTTTATTTATAATAGAATTAATCAATTACATGTTAAACTAATAACATTATTTGTTATTTTGTGCTTATATTGTAAATATAATATTGATAGTACTAAAAAATACTTGAAATTTATAACTAATAGGTTTTAAGTTAAATCCAATTTAAAAATTTACTATTAATTTTTTATTTAAATATCCATTATTGATATAATTGTATAATAATTATAAATATATTTTCATAAATTAAATATTTTATTTATCATTTATATATTTTATTTTTAATAAATCATATAATTATAGTTTACTTCATTTATATATTTTATTTTTAATAAATCATATAATTATAGTTTACTATCTTTTTTTTACGGGTTTCAAATCAGATCGATCTCTGGCTCAAATTTTAGGTTTTTACATGTTTCGAATTAGATTGATCTTGGGTCCAAATTGGAACGATTTTGAGCTCAGATTGTAATGGATTTGGGCTTTTAGGGGTTTCAGATTTTTTTCAGTTTTGGGTTTTTTCAAGCTCGAGATTTTTTAGGCTTTTTTTTTTTTTCTATTTTAGGCTTTTTCAAGCTTGAGGTTTTTCAGCTTTGGACCTTTGACTTTCTAAATAAATTCGAATATGATCAGATTCGATCTTAAATCGATTCAGGTGAACTTTTTGGCTCGGGCTTGCTTTACTATCTCTAATAATTAAGGGTAGTCCCTATACGAATATAAATATCTTTAGGGGTTAAGTCATTTGTTTAACACACTAGATTGATTTTATTTTTTTTTTCAATTTAAGGAGGTTGGATTTAATTTAAATTATTATTTAATTAATTTTTATGTAAATTTAATTATAAAATATAAAAATAAATTTTTAAATTTTTTTAAATTATAAGATAAATTTTTCGAATTTAACCAATCAATTAATTCCTGACCAAATAAATTATTTTATTATGCAAGTCTAATTCAATATTCCGCCCTATTTCATAAACGGCCTGACTAAGAACACTGAAACGAGAAAAGAACAAATAACATAGAAAAAATGAAAGACCTTGACTAAATATATTAACAGTCAATGGCAATTGCAATGACAATAATAATAATAATAATAATAATAAATGTTTTGAATATATATTTTATTGGCTGGGCTGCAACGCATTAAATCTTGGCGGTATATACTTTGTGGCATTGGTTGAGAAAATTTATGAATCATTGAAGAAATTAAGTAGCAACGAATGGATGCGGAAGTCTTGGTCAGATATTCCAACCTTTTCAAAAAGGCCAAAACTCTTGTCAGAGCACAGCTGTATATTTCTACGAGGTTGAATTAGTCGTAGGCACCCATTAAAGAATTTTTTATATTTAATTAATTAATTTTATCAACCTAAAAATACAAAGTAATATGATAATTATAAATTTGTTTTAACATGCTCCTCTTTTTTAACCTAAGATTTTATTAATAGGCAGAAGAGCATATAGGAAATAGGAAGCAAAGGTTTCCCCCAGACAATGGACATCATGTTTAGAGCAAGGTCAACGCTAAACATCAGATAAAGAGTAGAAAAATAAAAAGATTGTTATGCATATTGACACCAAACTTTGCAAGCTTAAGTGCTTAACAGCATCCCCACTGGCTTCCATGGGGAAGTATTGTAGCATAATTTCTAATTATTTAAACCTTATTTGACTGAAAAAAAAAAAAACCACTTTAACAAACCAACAGCTTCGCAAGAAATGGGTTAGCAAAACCAACTGACTTGGAGAATTGGTGCTCACTCCAAGAGCTAAACATTTTTTCTGACGCAATTTTCGTTAAAAAAGATGTTATTTTCGATGATATTTTGTAAGAAATAATATTATTTCCAACGGATTATTTTTGATGGGGGTAGATTTCGACTGAATATTCATGGAATCACTTATTCTACAGTACCATATTTGTACAATTAAAATATGCATTAACCCAGGTCAATAGTCTAATACTATATCTATACTAATAAAATACGCCTAATTAATTGCAGGAGGTCATTATATGATTCTAATATATATATTTTTTATTTCTTTGATGAATGGAAAGAAATGGGATTTTGCAGATTCACTCAAGAGGAAATAAATATCCAGGCTGCTTCTTCAACGTTTGTTGGCTCCCCTTTTTCTTTGATGTCAATAATGAAGAGCTATTCTCCTCTCGGTCTAACAGCATGTTTAGTTCGTTTTAATAGTTATTTTATTATAAATTTATTCAATATGCTACAATAATATAATTATTTAAATTATAAAATGAATTTTATAAAAAAATTAATTATAATTTTATTTTACAAAATTATGACATAACCATTCAATATCTCATCCACTAGATAACTCTTTCAATCTCGAGCAAAATAAAAAATTATCCTATAGTTGGAGCATTGAATGGCTTAAAAAAAATAAACATATTAAAATATTTCAAAAATAAAATAAAATATATAATTATCATATTATTTTTATTTTTAAATTTATAAAACTAATTGATTAAATATAAAAAATCCTTTAATGGGTGTGCCTATGACTAATTCAACCTCGTAGAAAAATCCACCTTTCCTCTGACGAGAGTTACTGTTTTTTTCTTTCTTTTCTTTTTTTTTTTTTTTTTTTGAAAAGGTTTGAATATCTGACCGAGACTTCTGCATAAATTGGATCCTATTTAACGTTATCATAA
>JBBYHM010000020.1:7132280-7180784 GCA_038381775.1 Adansonia rubrostipa | reverse complement strand
TTGAAAAATACTAAGTTTGTAATTTGTAAAAAATTATATGCTTTAAAAAGTATGTTTATACTTAGAATAATTCTTCATATTTGTTTGAGTCAACAAAAATCATTTGACAAACGTTTTTGAAGGTTGGTATCGATACAAAGAACAAATGTATCGATACTATGCATAAAACCCCTCAAATATATCGATACAAGTATGAAGGTATCGATACAGCTTGCTTAGTATCGATACTCACCCTATGAGTATTGATACAAGGCTTGGCAATAGCCAAGGTTTGTATGAAACCCTCAAATGAATCGATACAAGTGTGTATGTATCGATATAGGCTGCATAGTATCGATACTCACCCCATGTGTATCGATACAAGGCTTGGCAGTAGCCACGGTTTGGCTGAAACCCTTATATGTATTGATATAGTTTGCTTAGTATCAATACTCAGATCCCTATATCGATACAACAAGCTATAACGATCACTTTTTTGATTTCTGTATTGATACTATTGGTATTGTATCGATACTATAGCACGAGATTGAACGAAACAAGCATTTATGAAGGCTACAATGGCTCTCCAAGCACCACGTTAAATGCCCAACATCTATGAATCAATTTCCAGCTATAAATAGAGGTTCCAAACAGCTAAAGAAGTAGATATACAAATTTCATTAAATCATTGAACAACAAAAGCTCAAAATCATCAAATTCTTTATTTCCACTTGCATCAAATTCATATTCTTCGAGTCTATTTGTATCTCTTTCATCTTGTACTTAAATTCCAGCAAACATCTACTTACTGAAGGTTCAATTTGTTTGCACAATACTTCTTTCATATCATAAAAGAGGTTGTGTGAAAGTGCGTAAAAATATTTAAGAGTTTGGGGTATAATTCTCAAAGTAATTAAAAGGTTCTGTCTAAGCCTTAAAAGGTAGTTGTGTAAGGTTATACCTTAGCCTTAAAGGTAACAATTTCTTTAGTGAATTGTGGGAATCATTTGGTAAAAAATTACTAAGAAAAGATGACATAGGTGCCAAATTAAAAGATCGAACCTGTATACATCGATTGTTAGTTTTTCTCTTCCTTATCTTATTTTTTATTTTCAATTTACTTCAAATTTATCAAGTTTCTATTGAACCAATTCACCCTCTCTTGGTTCAATCTCTCCTTTGAAGCTAACAATTGGTATCCGAGCTTTGGTCTCTATTATAAGTTTTACAACCTTGAGAAAGATCCTTGATAGCTAAAAAATGGAGAATGCAAACATTTTAATCAAAGCCTCAAAAAGCCCATAAGAGTTGAAAAGCCAAGATAAAGTTTGTTTCATGGTATTTGAGACAAATGCAAATGCTATAGGACTTGAACGGCATTCCATCATGAGACTTCCACTCTTCAATGGTGAAAACTACTCATATTAAAAGGCAAGGATGAGGCTCTTTATCCAAGCAAATGACTATAAAGTATGAAAAATCATCATCAGTGGACCATTCATTCCAAAAAAGAAAGTTGGAGATTGCGTTATGCTAAAGGAAAAAGAAAAATGGGATGAACGAGACACCAAAATGGCACAATTAAATGCCAAGGCCATGCACACATTATTTTGTGCTCTTGGTCCAAGTAAGTATAATAGAGTCTCACTATGTGACAATGCCAAGCAAGTATGGGATAAGTTAGCAACCACACATGAAGGAACAAATCAAGTCAAGGAATCCAAAATAAGCATGCTCACACTTGAATATGAATTGTTCAAGATGAAGATAGATGAAACCATTAAAGAAATGTTTGTGGACATCATCAATGGGTTGAAGGCACTCAAAAAGACCTATGCAAATAAAGAGATGGTAAAAAAGCTACCTAATAGTCTTCCCAAGTCTTGGGAAGCAAAAATGATAGCAATTGAAGAATCTAAAGATCCTAACTCACTTTTTTTGGATAAACTCATAGGTTCTCTTCTAACCTATGAAACGAAGATCAAGCATGGACAAGAACCATCAAAGAAGGCAAATGCTGCCTTTAAATCAGCCACACCTAGTGATGATGATGAAAAAGTCAAGGAAGCTGAAGAAATGGCCATGATCGTAAAAAGATTCAACAAATTCATGAGGATAAACAAAGCAAAAAGACTTCTTAGAAAAAAAATGATGAAGGGAGATTCAAGCAGGAAAGAGAAAGAACACATTATTTGCTATGAGTGCAAAAAACTGGAACATATCAAATTTAAATGTCCAATGTGGAAGAAATCAAACCCAAAGAAGCAAAAGAAGAAGGCTATGGTGGCCACATGGAGTGATAGTGATACTTTCGATAATGATGAGAAGGAGGTGGCCAACCTACGTCTTATGGCTCATTATGAGCCCAAGGTATCTTCTAATGCTAATACTTATTCATTTGATGAATTACAAGATGCATTTAATGGATTAGCAATAGAATTCAAAGTTATGAATTTAAAATACAAGAAAATGAATTCTAAACTTAAGAAAGAGAATGAAACACTAAGCATGACAAATGATGATCCTAAGAAAAGAGTAGATGAGTTACAAGTCAATATTGATGATCTAACCAAGAAGAACACAAACTTGCATAACTCATTTACAAGGTTTTTTATGGCACAACAAAAATTGAATAACATGTTAGAAACACAAAAGGCATTCTTTGATAAAGATAGTTTGGGCTATAATAGAATCAAAAAGGAAACTCACTTCAAGAACTTCTTTATAACATAAAATAAATCATTTGATGTACTAGCATATGTACAAATTGCCATAAACTTGGTCGCACATTCCATACATGTTCCTTAAAAACTATCACTTATAGAGGTGAACTTATTAGGAAAATATGGGTCCTCAAAGGTGTTGGCACATCTCAAGATAAAGCTACAAAATTAAAATGGATTCCAAAAGGCACAAAAATTTTGAGCACTAATACTCAGAGACCCAAGAAAATTTGGGTACCCAAAAAGAAAATATGATTTTATGGTTGTAGTAGGAAGATCATTGCTTCAAGGCAAACTCAATAAAGGAAAATTCTTGGTACCTTGATAGTGGATGCTTAAGACACATGACCAATGACAAAAATCAATTCGTAGAGCTAAAGCCTAAGGATGGAGGAAGTGTTACTTTTGGTGATAACTCAAAAGGACAAATTAAAGGTATTGGAACCATAGGTAACAATTCTTCATCCAATATTGAAAATGTTCTATTTGTAAAAGGTCTCAAACATAATCTCCCTAGTCTTAGCCAATTGTGTGATTAAGGCATGAAAGTTATTTTTGAATCAATAAATTGTTAAGTTGTTGATGTTAAGACAAATAAAATTATTTTTGTAGGTCATAGAGAAGGAAATGTTTATGTTGTGCATCTAGATGATTTATCATCTCAAAATGTTAGTTTCGTTGCTAATAATGATGACTTGCATTGATTGTGGCATAGAACATTAGGACATGCTAGTATGAATGTAAGCTCCAAACTATCTAGAAAAGACCCTGTTGGATTGCCAAAAATAAAATTTGATAATGATAGAATATGTGATGCATGTGTCCAAGGCAAACATAAAAGAGCTTTATTCAAACCGATTAATATTGTCTCAACTATTAGAGTATTACAACTTATTCATATTGATCTTTTCAATCCTACTAGGACATTAAGCTTAGGAGGTAAACAATATGGATCTATTATTATAGATGATTACTCTAGGTTTACTTGGGTTCTCTTCTTAAGATATATAGGTGTTAGAGGGTGTGGCAGGCATATCTCCAGTTGCAGGATGTCACAGCCTTTTTGCCTCATTGCTCAGCATGGTAGAACCAATAAGAAGAGAGTTAGCTAAGCATGGTAGCTGGAGATGTCCCCTGGTGCAGTAGGGAAAAATAAAAAATGCCCTTGCATGGTCTTCTAAATAAGGCAATGAGCATTAAATCAAAAACTAGCAGCTATCTCAAAAAAGAAAAACTTTCAGCTATCAAAAAAAGCTCTCCAGCAATCCCAAAAAATTCTTCATCCATTTCCGTAAATCCTCTATCAACTCTAGCTCCATCAACTCACCAAAATACTATTCCATTGCCTTCTACCCTTAACCAACCTTTATTCTCGTAGCTCCTTAAAACCACCATTAGAACACCTTCAAAAACTCAGCCTTTCATTATTTTCATCCTCAAAACACTTATCACCAACCATATTACTAGAAAGCTCCTTTCTTTCATCCTTTTCTTGCTAAACAATAGCAAAAAGAGGGAAAGAACGAGCTTAAAGTCACTACTTTAAAAAAAGAGAAAACTTCAAGCTTTGCTGGTATATTTTATACCTTATTCCATATATTTTCTGTTTTGATCATCCATTTCATTTTAGTGAGCCCTTCATGTTATAATGACCCTCCTAATACTCACATGCATCTTTATTGCCTTGGTTGTGGTAGTCTTAGGATCCTAATGACCTTCTTGACACCTTAATGTTGTGGGATATATAAACTCACCATACTTTATTTTCATCATTACATAGCCTCTATTCATGCATCTTTTGCCATGTTTCTTCCATATTCACATATCCATTACATATTTAAGTGGTCACCTTAACATGTCTTAGGTATTTTTGAACATTTCCTTATGTTTTAAGGAGTCTCATGAAATAAAAATCCTGTTTTGACAACTTTAGCATCCATCCCCTTGTTCAAACATGTTCATATCATCTCCATGCACCTTATTTGTCATTTTTTAGCATTTATGTCACACATTTTCATATCAAAATATCATCTTTGCATGTTTGCATGTTTAATCCATGTTTATCTTTGTATGTGATGTATTTTGTTCATGATATCTCCATTAAAATGCTTGCTTGTTTCTTACAAACAGATTTTTAGAAACATCCCCAAGTTAAGTTCATGTAACTTTCAATAGGTGAAGCGTTGCATGTACTTAATGTTTTCATCAAATTGGTCTTCAATCTTTGGAGCAAATCGACATTTTAGCTCTGGATTCATGGTGAAATAAGTTTATTTTCAAAAAAAGAAAAAAATCTTTTTTAGTATTAATCCTTTATCTTGAGTCTCGTGTTCCCTTTTGTGACATGGTCAACGGGTTGTTCCATCATCCCAAACTACTCCGGGTTTATGGAATGAACTTGTGAAGGCCATGTTACTTTCTGTCGTGGAGTTCAGATGTCCTAAACCCGAGCCTATCTTTAAAAAATCAAAATATCAAATAACACCCTTGTTTTTGCTCTAGCAACACTATAGTTTGAACTTGAAAAATCATTTTCGAACCATAAAATATTTTTTTTTATTTTTATAATATTTTTTCTTTAAAGGGCATCAAATTACCTTTCTAATAGTGCCTTGTTTGCCCTCAGATCATCCCAGACGAGGGAGTTATGATTTTTCGAACCTTTATTGTCTGAAACCCTTATAACTGGCATATAAAATTCTATTTAGGGCCATCGCAGCCCACCATTGACTTTCATGAAATTTCCAAATTTTTTGCCAAAAGGTTTACAAAATACCTTTTTTGGAAAGGTATATTTATTATCTAATGATCTCGGATAAGCTTAGAATGATTTTTTGAATCCCATCATGCCCTTTTAATAGTACATGCTACCAATGCTGAGATGAACCGAACTTCAAAAATTAATTCCACCTAGAAAGTGATTTTCTAGAATTTTTAGAATATTTTTATATTAAACATTGTCGAGTTACCCTTCCAACGGTACCGCCTTTACCCTCTGAAGTCTTTGGATGCACCCAAACAAAATCCAAAAATTAAGACAACATGATGTTGTCCCCTGTTTTCAACCTAATTTTTGAATCCCTTTTTATCGAGACGTTCAGATGCCTCAAAAATGTGCCCGGTTGATTCCCCTACAACATCAACCCCTTTTGACTCGGATTAAGATTAAAATACAAAAAATAAGATTTTATATTAAAATTTTTGCTAGTGGAGATTCTTCAACTCCATTATTCTAAAAGGGATACTCCAACCCTATTTTTAATTAAAAAATTTAAATTTTCTCTTTGTTTCTAAATGTTTTTCTAACTTTGGGGATACTCCAACCCCACTTCTCAAAGGAAATACTCCCAACCCCTTTTTTTAATTTAAAATTTCACATTAATCTTAACTATTTTCATAAATCTATTTTAGGGGATACTCCAACCCTACGTCACCAAGGGGATACTCCAACCTTGCTTTTACCTCAAAAACTTAAAATTTTCTCTCTTCCAGATGCCTCAAAATTGTTCTGATGGAAATCATCTTTCTTCTTTAAATTACCACCGAATCCAGATCAGTCTATAAAATTGTCATCTTGGTTATTCTTCAATAATCAATCGTAATTGCGAGATACATTTTAATCGTCCCTCTTTTTTATGTTCTTTTGTTTGTGTTTGCTTGTTTATGATATTATTATATTTCTCATTTTTTGCCTTACTAACTTGTTTCCTTTTGTAGTGTTATTGTGCATTCATATTTAAAATTCATTTTTTAATGAAATTAACAAGGTGATGTTTCGTGTTAGTATCTCTCTAGTGCCTAATACAAAACATCCAATTTTTAAAATCCAATCTGGACATCATTTTCATAAAAAAATACCTATGTTCCTCACATCTCCGAGGCACATAGGTGATCTAAGTTTCCTCAGTAAAAAATCCCTGAATTTACATTTTCCAAAACTTCATGCATTAAAGACGATTATATCTAAATAAAGACCAAATGGAACGATTTAACTGAGACCAAAGTGAGATATAGTTAGTAGGTACCAATTTCGAGCATCATGGGGATGCTAGTCCTTCCTTGCACGTAACCAACCCTTGAGCCCAACCAACAAATCTCTGGACTTGTAGACCTTGAAATCAGTGTTTCAACTTTTGTAACTCGTAATATTGTTTTCAATAGGCATCTGACCTTGCTTAGCCTAAAATGATCGATTGTGACTCCAAGTTTATGGCCATTTCATGGTGGCCATCCGAGTCCAATTGGATGAGCGACTCGTCCAACGGTCCCTATCCCTTTCATATCAAATCCCAATGAAAGGATAGCCCAAAGGCTCGACCACAACCAACCATCATTTATTTTTAAGTTGAGCACGCTATGCCCTTCGGATCGCCTGAAGTTTTAAAGGTCGAGCATGTGGCGACAGCTTGGCGACTCCGCTGAGGACTATTTTAGAGAGTTAGGCCTATAACTAACTACTTCTTACTCGGTTCTTAGTTTTTCGATCTTCATAATTATTTAAATATAATTCTCTTTTATTTTTTTGCCTACTAATCTCTATTGTTTTTATTTTTCTCTTGTGATTGTTAGGGGTTATTCATGCCCAAATAAATATTGATTTGAATAAATATGGTAATATGGGAGTGAAACAAAAAGGTTTGATTATTTCTCTAACACACACCGTGCACTTTTATTTGCACTAGATTCCCACCATGTACCATGGTGTGGTTAGTATCTTAATTATTTGGAAGAAGTAAGCCATCTGCCTTCGTGAGTAACCTTTCGCATATTCATGGTAAGACCATCCGAGATGTAAATTACCTATGTCTCTCGTAAGTACCCCTCCACACTTACTTAGGGAAATACATCCAATGGATCAAACTTGTTCTGCCAAACCCATGATAGGCCTAAGTTCAGGGTGCTTTGACTATTTTTACTGGGTGAAGGAGTAATTCGGATACTGAAGTAGGCGTCAACTTAAACTCATATAGTGAACCCTACTAGCTAAACCATGCCAAGCCATACTGGATGCTGCTGGAATAACCAAAAGATTAGGGTCAGTCAGGGAAACATTTCTTACCTTTACTCCTATATTCCATTGGTTATGAGGGCAATGATGGGTGAATGTTGTCACCCGCATTTGTCTTTTTTTTCATGATCACGCCTTTAGGATATGCCGTGATGTTTGGTGGAAAATCCTCTTTAAAAGTGGGTAAGGACAAGTGAATGCCATTACCTACAATGCCATCTTCAAATAGTCATATCTGACCAAGATAAGCTGTCATGCTGCCCGAACAATGGCTTGTCATGTGTTTAACATAAAATGGTGATAAACGAACATCACCACTTAGATGGTCAATCTCAATCATCACAAGGTATCATGTTACTTTGTGAAAAGGCAATTTTAATATGGACATGTTGGTATGCTACCCGTTTAATGCATCAACATTTATATTCATTATTGCCCTAGGCATCATATCGCTTATTCTCAAGGCAAATTTTATGATACACTTTTGCTGCTATTCTTTCATTTCTTTATCTTTTATCTATTATTTTGAATTGGTTACTAACTCGTTCTCTTTTTGCTTTTTTTTCACCATGCATCATTTCATCATAATTACTATCATCAGGCGCAATTGACTCTAATGGATCATTGTTCACAAAAAGGCATTTATCATGGAGACTTCTTTAAACCAGGGCTTGTCTCAATAGTGCCTGAAGAGATCAAGATAGGGTACTATCAAAATGATTGGCAAGATCTAAGGATTGTATGGACCAACTGAGACAGTACTAAAAGGGCATCATTCACTAAGAGATATAGAGACATCACTCTTCTGCTTCAAGTTTGCTTGGATGTCAATATGTTGCAAGTGGCCTCTTAGTTTTGGAATCCAGCATACTGGTGCTTCACTTTCAATGATGAAGACTTAGTCCCCATGGTAGATGAATACACTACGTTACTGAACATTGAAAGGGAAGGTCGACAGGATATACTGCAAAGCGTTGAATCCTCCAACCTTAAAGAAAAGATTGGCTCAAATCCTTGGGGCAATGAAGTCTTGGATTGAAAGTCACATTCAAACAAAAGGGAACAGTGAAGGTATCTCATGGGCTAGTTTGAAAGAAGTAATGGCAAGTACCATTTACGTCCCAAAAATCCAACATATCTACGTTGTGGCAATATATGGTCTAGTTATATTCCCAAAGACATTAGGTTATGTTGAACCTACGGTAGCAGATGTCTTTTCTCGATTGTGCTATAACATCAATCCTGCACTGGCCATCATTATCGAAACTATTGAAGCTCTTAATTTTTGTAAGAAAATAGGTACAAGCTGACTTATCGAATGTGTGCCTCTCCTCCACATTTGGCTCATCAGTCACTTTAGCCCTGAAGAAAGTAAGACGTCATATTACTTTTTACCTAATTTTAACCCTATCTCCAAGGAACTTAAAAAAAAGTGGTCCAAGACAAATCTGAAAAGCAATGGGTCCAAAATTTTTGAAACCTCAAGGGAGAGGAGGTAACGTGGAAGGCCTCTTGGTTTTTCCCATAAACAGTCATATACTAGTGCAAAGAATATAACTTTTTACTGCTCATGGGATTGTGGGGAAGTACTAGCTATGCCCCTCTTTTAGTTCTTCGGCAATTCCAGTGCCATTAATTCATCCCCTTCATCCAAAACCTAGAGTTATGGGATTTCAATTATAGTAAGCCTGACTACAAGTCGAAAGTCCAGCTAGGCTTTCAAGCATAGAAACAAACCTGCTGCATAAAGAGATATTGGAGAGAGAGTAGCATGACCCCAAGATATGATGAATGGAGGATCCCTCGTGTTAATGACGTTGTTCCCCTATCTGGTATCGAAATTCCAATTGACAAATTTCTTTTTGAAATTGAATTGCTCAAGCAAGAGTTCAAACAAAGGAAGGTGACTTTTGCCAAAGAGATTACTCGATTAAAAGAGGAAAATAGTTAATTAAAAATGGATCTCTACCTTAGGGATGGCGAGATGAGTAGGGTTGTCAAAGAGAAAAACCACCTCAAGGATGATCTTGAGAGCTTGAAAAGAGACTATGTGGCCCTTAACAAAGCAAGCAAGTCTTGAAGGCTTAGAAAATCATCGATCGAGTGGAGGAAAGAAATTACTACTCTCAAGAAGGAACTATACCAATGGAGAGAAGCTACTAAGGCCAATAGGGAAAAACTTGCTAGAATCCAAGCTCTTGCATCAACTTATCGAAGGAGGAATGAACAGTTAGAGGCTCAAGTCTAGGATTTGAGAACCAAGTCAAAAATTAAGTTCTGACACTCATAATTCAAGACTTAGAGCATTCTTTTTAAGCTCATCAAGACCAAGTCGACGCACTGGTGAGAGCCTCTGAATAATCAAGAGAAAGAATGGCTTTAAATGGTTGATCACGCATGCCAAAACTATCAAGACTATCATCATCGTCTCAGTTGGACGCCAAGAAAATGATGGATGTAGCCCGATCCCTGACATGTGATATCCTACCAACCGAAGCCCACAAGCAAGAGTAATTATATTTCTTGGACCGTGTGATCAAGCAATGTAACCGCATCAGGCATTTTCAAATATAATCATATGTAATTAAGAAATTTTGTTACTTTAATGAAAGATGCTATCGATAAAGCTATCTTTTACCCAATTGTCCTTTTTGTATTTGCATAATTAACCTAATCCTTTTATGGTTTTTATTCATTAATCGCCATTGCATCAAAAATATGCATGAACATACCATAAAGGCCTAATCCGAAAATAATTTAAAGTGAAGGTGATCCAAAACATAGAATCTATAGTTCACCATCGATACAACACTCACAATCATCTAAAAATGATGGAAAATGATGACCAAGCCTATATCGAAAGACTCAAACTCATGTATAGAGAGTCCCAAGAGCAAGCACTCCATAAGAATAAGGAACTTCAAGCACAGATTGCTGAGCTGACTAAATCACTGTCCAATGTGTTAAAGGAAAAAAGGTAAACGAGTGTAGTCGAGATGAGGAAAGAACCAGCCCACCTTGAAAGCAATTTGAATGGTGGTACTAAGACCAATGCTTAAGAAGGGGCACTACATGGTAAACACCCTTCAGCTATGAACATCCCACCATTTTAGCCATTTATTTATATCAATCTTGCAATAGTGTCCCACTTAATTCAAGGATTTCAAGGCTCGGGCTCTTCACCGTCAAAGTTTACAGTCACGAGCCTCGATAAGCACATGAAGCAAGAGAAAGCGAAGAAGCCCTCAAAAAATAATAAATACTTAGACAAGTATCACTCATTAGAGAAGTGTCTTAGAGCTGTGGAAGGACGTAACAAATTTGGAATCATAGACTCAAAGTCATTAGGGCTAGTTTCATGCCTCGTCATCTCGCCTAAGTTTAAAATGCTTGATTTTGAAAAATACAACGAGACTACTGACCCTACTGCCCATCTTCGCATATACTATCATAAAATAGCTGGACACGAAGAGAATGAAAAGCAGTTGATCCATTGTTTTTAGGATAGTCTGACTGAGGCAACCCTCCAATGGTACATAGGACTTGATCCTATAAGAATTCAAATATGGGCAGACTTGGCATGAGTATTCCTTGAATAGTATAAGCATGTGTCTGATTGGGTTCCAAATCATCTTTCTCCATGAACATGGAGAAAAAATCTTTTGGGAGTTTTAGACAACATGGTCAGAGATGGAAGAAGGAGGCAACTCAAGTTCACCCTCCCTTAACTAAAAAAGAAATAACAGTCATGTTTGTTGGCACTTTATGAGCTCCTTAATGGCTAGTAGGAAGCACCACAAAAAATTTCACTGATATGGTTATATCAAGTGAAATGATTAAGAACGCCGTCAAGAATGGCAGAATATCTATCGAGGAAGCATTTAATAGTAAAAAAGATAGCAAATAAAGGTAAAGAGAGGGAAGTGAATGTTATAGGCGAGAACCATGTTAGGTTTAATCAAAGTATGTATCCAGCACAGCCTATGTACTTCCCAAGCATGTTGAATACAAGTCTTACCCCTTATTCATCAGCATTACAACCAGTCTATACTACCGGTTTCACTTCTACAATGAGCTTTGCACTAAATCCCATGGAAAGTATGACCCAAAATGCATAACCCTATAATATGCATAATGTAAGAGCTCTAAATAACCAACAAGCACCCCGAGAAAAGAAGCACTGTAACCACTCCCTTACTCATTTAAAGAGATTTACACACGCTTATTAGCAGGCAAACTAGTGGCTCCAATATTCACAAACCCAAGATCACCATCATACCCCAAATGGTATGATGAGAACGTTTATTATGAATACCACGTGAGAGCTCAAGGCCTTTCCATTGAGAACTGCACTTCATTCAAAAAAAAGTGCAGGGTTTACTAGAAAAAAGAGCGATCAAGATAAAACAAGGTCTTTGACCCAATATGAGGGCCAACCCACTCCCTAACTATGCCGAACAAAGTGTGAATTCGATAATCAATGGAAAAGGCTGTTGAATTAAAAGAAGCATGGGAGAAGTCAAAACCCCAATAAGCAAGGTCTGGCTAGCTTTCGTGAAAATCAAAATAGTAACAGATGAAAAAGTCAAGGAAAAAATGCCATTGATACATTTTGCTGCCACTGCGATCAAGAACATGACTTGCAACATTGTCAATCATTCTTAAAGATCGTCCAAAAGATGATGGATCAATCCACAATCAAGTTTTTCGAGAAGTGGGATTGACATGACTATCCATTTGTCAATGCCACTAACGAGGGGAGACCCACTGATGGTCAAATCTATAGTTGTCTCTCTCTTATGGGCATGAGGAAAAGAGCTAATGAAAGTTTTAGGCAGTACGCTATAAGATGGATGGAAGAAGCTACCCAGATTCATCCCTTACTGACAGAAAAATAGATGATTGTTAGATTTATTGGTACGTTGTAAGCCCTTTATTACGAAAAGATAACGAAAAGCTTAACAAAAAACTTTACGGATGTGTTCCTACTCTGTGGAAGGATCGATGAGGCCATGAAAAATGAATTGAATAGAAAAAATTATCTGCAATGATAAAAGAAAAGGAAAAATGAAGGCTACTAAGCAATCAAAATCCAGCAATAAAGCCAATTCATCTCAAACTCATGCTGAGTTAGACCTAAAGGAGATGATCGTTGAAGAAAACTGCAAGATTTTGGAAAACATAGAAGAAGTACGGACGCCAATGAATTTGGTTTGGTAAATCCTAATGCAAGCTAAGCTACTTAATGCAACCAAGAAGACAAAGGAAAGGATTGACTACTACTGTGATTTCCATGCTATTTGCAGCCATACTCTTCAAACATGCAAAGAGTTTCACATAATAGTTCAAAGGATGATGAACGAGGGTAGGATCAAATTCTATGATGAAAAGCAAACCCTGCATACTGAGTCTGTAAACGCAACATCATCCGTCAATGAACTAGAAGAAAAAAAAGGCAATCTCCCTTACGGGATTGGAAGGCCATTGATTTTGTATGACAATTGATTGAAAGTTAAAGTTGACCCTATTCAGCCTTAGATGATCATTCAACTTCCATCTCTCTTTCTTGTATAAAGATAATAAGGCAATTCCATGGAACTATGAAAGCAAAACCTTGGTCATCAGAGAATCTATCCGCAAGCAGTAAGCATTGATCTATCAGGGGCAAGTCACCTAATTTCGAGCGATCAATGTTATGCCTAAATAGCATCGAAAAATAACACTCAATAAGAAAATGCTAATCCCATTTCTTAAGCACAAAAGTCTGCAACCAAAAACTCAGAATCGATAGCTGCCAAAGATCCAGTAAGCGAGAAGGAAGCTACAAAATTCCTCAAATTCATCAAGCACATGAATACAGCATCGTCGATCAAGTAACCCGCCAAGATATCTGTGTTGTCACTGCTGTTGAATTCAAAAGCTCATAAAAATGCCCTCCTCAAGGTTTTGAATGAGGCCTATGTCCCTCTTGACATCTCTGTAGGTCAGTTGGATCGCCTAGTAAACAACATCACTGCCTATAATTACATATCTTTCAGCATGATGAAATCCTACATGGAGAAAAAGAAAATTACAAGGCCTTCCATATCACCAGATATTGTAAAGGCACCACGTTGCCCAAGGTGCTCATTGATAATGGGTCAGCTTTAAATGCAATGTCCATGTCATGCTTGAATAAGCTCCTTGTTGACGCATCTCATATCCAAAATAGTCATACGATTATGCAAGTGTTTGATGGAACTTGCTGGAACGTTGTCGGGAATGTTACTATTATACTCCAAATCAGTCATGTACTTACGAAGTTGACTTTCATGAGATAGACATTACTTTATTATATAACTGGCTATTGGAAAGGTCATGAATTCATTCTTCTAGGACAGTACCATCATCTTTATACCAAAAGTTAAAATTCATCATCAAGAACTGTCAATATCGGAGGGGAAGAAGATATCATTGCTGCTACCTCAACTGATGCCCCATATCTCTAACTTGATGAAAATACCCTAGAATCCTCTTTCCAATCCTTTGAGTTCATCAATGCTACTTATATCAAAGAAGGATTGCTAATAGTTCAACCTTACCTTTCAGAGAGCACTCACAGGGGTTTGAAGTTGACTATCGGTAAAGGAGCCTAGGCTGGAAAGGGACTCAAAAAATGTCTTCAAGGAATTGCTAAAGCCTTGAAAGTGGTTAACCAAATAGACAAAAGAGGGTTAGGATTCAAGCCTAGTGCACAATAGAAAATAAAGCAAGCTTAGAAGAACCATGAAAGAAGAATGGCTCGTTTGTCAAGATGAGACATGGAGGATAAGCCAATGATATTCCCACCATTTTAGGAAAGTTTTCATCTAGGGGGACATGTAAATATTGGCTGTGCTAGTGCTGTGATCTCTATCAATATGATTGGTGAGCCAAAGATGTAAACTACAAGTTTAGAGATTAGTGTGTGCCTTTCAGGGTTTATTCTAAGTGTTTAGATTGAGACTAAGATTCATGTAAAATTTAAGTCTATTTCAAAGTAATGCTATAAACTAAACCTACATGCTCTAGCCTAAAAGCATTGTAGGATCCTTTGTATGGGCAACTTTTATTAAGTACTATCAATGAAAATAACTAAACAATTAGCATTCATTCTTTGTGTTCATAGTTTTTGTCAACCTTGAACCTTTCTTCACATATTTTTCCACCTATATTGTTTTTTTTTCATATTTTTAGGTATCCCGATGAAGTTGACATTAATCTTCATATTGAAACCTTAGAAATTGATTCCGAGAAATCGATCTATGTCGGTAAGGTTGAATCTAGAGAGGACCCTGAAGAGAACCCATTACGTTTAGACCTATTGAGACTAGTTGAATAGGAAGAAAAACAGATATTACCTCATGAAAAATCCACTGAAACCATAAACCTTGGAAAAGAAGAAGACCTAAAAGAAGTTGAAATTAGAACCTACATAAAACCATCAACTCGAGCTGAACTAATAAGTCTTCTTCGGGAATATCGAGATGTGTTTGCTTGATCCTATCAAGACATGCCTAGACTAGATACCAGCATTATGGTTCATAAACTTCCCCTCAAACCTGAATGCAAACCAATCCAGCAAAAGTTAAGGAGGATGAAACTAAAAATGCTCCTTAAGATCAAAGAAGAAGTCAAGAAGCAATTTGAAGCAGGATTTCTCGATGTAGCCAAATATCTTGAATGGGTAGCCAACATAGTCCCCGTTTTTAAGAAAAACAATAAAGTGGGAATGTGTGTGAACTACAAGGACCTAAACTGAGCTAGCCTCAAGGGTAATTTTTCTCTGCCTCACATTGATACCTTAATAGATAACACTGCCAAAAATGCATGATTTTTTTTCATGGATGGGTTTTCGGGCTATAATTAAATCAAAATGGTGGCTGAAGACATGAAAAAACCACTTTCGTGAACTTTCTGCTATAAAGTGATGCCTTTCAGGTTAAAGAATGCCAAGGTAACTTACCAAAGGGCTATGGTAACATTGTTCTATGACCTTATGCACAAAGAAATGGAGGTCTACGTGGATGACATGATCGCCAAATCACGAAAAGAGAGTAAACATGTTTTCTGTCTGTGAAAACTTTTTAAAAGGCTGCGTTAATACCAGCTCAACCTAAATCCTGCCAAATGCACATTTGGCATCACCTCTGGTAAACTATTGGGGTTCATTATGAGCAAGAAAGGAATAGAGGTTGATCCTGACAAGGTTAAGGCTATTCAAAACCTACCACCACCCCAAACTCAAAAAAAAGTGAAAAGTTTCTTGGCAAGACTGAACTATATAGCTCGATTCGTATCTCAATTGACTGATAAATGCGATTTGATCTTTAGGCTGCTAAAAAAAATTCTAAAGAATGGAATCATGAATGCCAATAAGCTTTCTATAATGTCAAACATTACCTTTCGAACCCTCCAATACTTATGCCACCAATGGTCGAACGACCACTAATCCTGTATCTATCAATCTTAAACAAGTCGATGGGCTCCGTATGAGGACAACATGATGAATCAGGAAAGAGGGAATAGGCTGTCTATTACTTAAGTAAGAAGTTTATAGAATATGAAAATAATTATTCATTCATAGAGAAGCTATGTTATGCTTTAGCTTAGACAGCTCGAAGTTTAAGGCAGTACATGTTGTACCACACTGCATGGTTAATCACCAAGCTTGATCCCATCAAGTATTTATACGAAGCCCTTGTCTTGTCTAGGAGATTAGCCAGATAGCAAGCTATGCTTTTTGAGTACAACATCATGTATATGAACCAGAAGGCCATTAAAGGCAGTGCAATAGCAAACTTTTTGGCAAGTCGAGCCACAAATGACTATCAATTTTTAAACTTTGAGTTTTTTTATGAAAACTTGATATGCATATCTGAAGTAAAGAATACTGTCAATTATGGATCATCATTGAAAATGTACTTTGATGGAGCTTCAAACTCACTAAGGCATGGAATTGGGGTAATTCTCATCTTGCACGAGGGAAACCATTACCCTTTCACAGCCAAATTAAAATTTGACTACACCAACAACATAGTCGAATATGAGGCCTGCATCATGGGACTCCAGGCAACCATTGAAAGGGGTATTTGAACACTATAAGTGTTTGGAGATTCAGCCCTTATCATTTACCAACTAAAGGGAGAGTGGCAAACACATGATGCTAAACGGATCCATTATAGGAATCTGATATCGGAGCTCAAGAAAGAGTCTGATGATATTAGCTTACAACATCTACCTCAAGAAAAGAACCAAATTGTTGATGCCTTGGCCACTTTATATTCCATGGTTAAAGTCAATCGAGGATCGAACATTGCTCCAATCCAAATGAGTATCTACTCAACCTTGGTACATTGCCAAAATATTGAAGAAGAGAATAATGGTTTACCATGGTATCATGACATCCTTCAATACATCAAGGATTAATGGTACCCAGAAGGCGCCACTGAATCTGATAAGAGAACCATCAAATGATTAGCTGCGAACTTCATTTTGGATGGTGAGATTTTGCACAAGAAAGGCTGGGATCAGGTGTTACTCTGATGCATGAATGCCTCAAAAGCCAAAAGAATACTTGGATAAGTTCATGAAGGAACTTGTGGTATGCATGATAATGGACACCGCATGGCAAGACAAGTCATGTGATCAGGTTTTTATTGGTTGACTCTCGAAAAAGATTGCATTAACTATGCTTGAAAATGTCATAAATGTCAAATCTACACTAACAAGATCCATGTCCCACTGGTACCTCTACATGTTATGATAGCTTCATGACCCTTTTCTTTGTGGGGCATGGACATGATTGGACCAATTACCCCCAAGGCTTCTAATGGGCATCGCTTCATTTTGGTCATGATCGATTATTTCACCAAATAGGCAGAGGCAGCTTCTTATGCTAACGTCACCAGGTCTGTCATATGCAAATTTATGAAACATGACATCATCTGTAGATATGGTCTTCCCGAACAAATCATTACTGATAATACACGCAATCTGAAAAATAAGATGATGCAAGTAGTCTACTCTCAGTTTAAAATTTACATCAAAACTTCATCCCGTATCATTTAAAGATTAACGGAGCAGCTAAAGCAGCCAACAAGAATATCAACAAAATAGTTGAAAAGATGGCTGAGACATACAAAGATTGCCATAAAAATGCGCGGAGGCTGTCTTGCTATTTGAAGTTAAAATCCCTTCATTTATGGTCCTGATGGAATCACAACTTGAAGAGACTGAATGGGTTAAAAACTGATATAAGCAGCTTAATCTCATAAAAGAAAAAGGAATCAAAATCTATCATAGGTAGATGTATCAAAAGTACATGATGAGAACCCATGATAAGAAGGTCCATCTTTGTTAGTTCTGAGAAAGTGATCTCGTGCTCAAACAAATTATCCTGATACATAAAGATACTAGCGAAAAATGGACCCCAAATTAGGAAAACCATATATGGTGAACCACGTATTCTCTAGTGGAGCCCTAATCTTAATCGAGATGGATGACAGTGACCCGCCCAACCCTATAAACTTTAATTTTGTTAAAAAGTACTATGCTTGAAAGGACATTAGGATGAAAACCCGAAAAGGCATCCTATTAGTCCCTTGCCTACCACTCAAAAAAATAAATAAAATAAAAATAATAAAAAGAAGGTAGAAGAAAACCAGCTTTAGTCAAAAACCCAAGAGGGTGGCTTAAGTGATCAGACCTCTTTATTCAAACCAAGCCAAGCCTAAACCGTCATGAGCCAAAAACCAATCTTCCCCATATTCAAGACCCTAAGTCATAACTGAACCCATCCATTCTGTGTTGATCATCCCCACCAAAACCTCATCCATACTTGCACTCAAAAAGTGGGAATAGCCCTAACTTTGAGGCCCCATTCCACCTTAGGGCAATTAAATGAATCTCTTTATGGGTCAGCCAGCACCAAAAGGATTAATTGCTTGAAAGAAATCTCCAAAGGTAGTCAGTGAAGAATCTATGTCATCAACATCAGAGACAATCGACCAAGAAGACTCCTCTTATCTCTTTTGTATTTCAAAATTTTTCACAATCTCATAAGTTCGTCACAACTTGTATCATCTTTCTTTGAATGAAAATTTAACTATTTGATTTCTTGCAAAACCTTCCTGTAAACCTACATTCCATGCTGCATCATATTTATCCTGTAATTGATAATGCTTGATAAATGGACAAAATTGATAAAAAGATTTCCTAGGATTACTTCAAAAGATAAAACTTTGCAGGAACTTTGTTTCATGATTAAATACGAAGAATAAACTCCTGGGGCCACAATCGATCTTACCTTGGGACACCACATCTGAAGAATGTGCTCAAAACCTCCTAGTAAGTGGTCATGGACCTCATGTGCCTTCAAAGAAAGGATGAACTTAACATTTAAAGCCTCTGGAAATCTAGAGCAAGATTAATAAACCCTAGGCAAAAGGCCACCTTACCAAAGCCGAAGAAAGCCTAAAACCAGCCATTGGATTAGACCTTTAAAGTCATCACCGTTAGATCAATTAGGGAGGCATTTGCATCTCCATGCATTATGCAGCATTTAACATCTTACAAGTATCAGCTCACGTACGCAAAAGTCAAATTTATAAAGAACCTAAGTTACCATTTTTTTATTTTGAAAAACCTTAAAAGGCCTCAAGTAAGTACCTTTAACCTTATGTCTTTATTGGAAATCACCCAAGAAGAGTATCTAAACTCATTTTCTTCTAGTTCTCAAAGAGCAATACGCTTACCAAAGCCCACACAAGCTAGTGGCAATTACCTACCTCAGTCCTCAAAGAGCAGGATGCTTATTAAAGCCCACACAAGCTGGTGGCACCTATTTACCTTAGTTCACAAAGAGTTGGACATCTTTCTTCAGTTACTTTAAAGCCCAAACAAGCTGGTGGCACTTGTCTACCTTAGTCCACGAAAAGTGGGACGTCTTTCTTTACCTACCTGAAAGGCCCACACAAGTTGATAGCACCTTCTTGAAAAAGAAAAACAACTTAGTAGGAAGGTCAAACCTTACAAAACTCATCAAATCTTCTTTTCTATAGGTGTTTAACCTATCTTGACATAATACTAAATAACTCTCCACTTCTCAGTTGGCACGAAAATCCATTGTCCCATCCGAACAAAATGGTGTATATTTATCTTTGCTCTATTTCTAATACTTAGCAACGGCCAAGAGGGGCAGCTGTAGACACCTTATTTTGTCCGGACCAATTTTTGGCATCCTAAGAGTTAGGTAAAAGATGATAAAATTAAAAAATAAAAATAAAAGCTAGGGGACGACTGCCGAGTGCAATGTTGTTAGGCATTGTTAGGCGACATGGTGCCACACGAAAAAAATTTTTGGGAAGGTCTAAAATGCCTATGTGCCGTATTAAAGAAAACTATAAAATCTAAGCATCAAAGGCCACTTTTCATAGTGCACCAGGGTCATTCAAATGAATAAACTGGTTAATTTCTCACTAGTTATGACAAAGTTAAGGTAACTCAAAAAGCCACAGGTATGTAAAAGTTATATTTGGGCACGAGTATTGATACAAGGCCTTTATGGTGCGAAAAACTTTAGTTTTCACATGTAGTATCAATACAAAAGGGTTTGGTATCGATACCCAAGGTGAGGTATCGATACCTGGGATGTTTGTATTGATACAAACTTTGGTAGTAGCTAAAGTTATGTTTTTTGGCAAAATATATTGATACAGAAGCATGAGTATTGATATAAATCCATGGAGTATCAATACAGGCCTCTAAGTCTCGAGACTAAAAACATTGTTTGCTCTTAGTATTGATACATAGCTCATTGTATTGATACTCAAGAGTAAAAAGTACCTTGTGTATCGATACACTAAGGCATTTTTGCCTAGTTTAAGCCAAAACCTGATTTAAACATGTTTTTACCCTAAGAAACTATCACAAAACATTGCAAACCTTAACTATGAGGTCATTAATAGATTTAAACAAATTATTGGAGCCTAAACAATTGATGTCAAAGGTCACTTTCATAAAATATATGGGTATAAGAAGGTATGGTAGGCATATCTCCAGTTGCAGGCTATCATAGCCTTTCTGCCTCCTTGCTCAGCATGGCAAAACCAATAAGAAGAGAGTCAGTTAAGCATGGTAGCTGGAGATATCCCCTGGTGTAGAAGGGAAAAATAAAAAATGCCCTTACATGGTCTTCTAAAAGCAAGGGTTGAGCATTGAATCAAACACTAGCAGCTATCTTAGAAAAAAAAACTTTCAACCGTAAAAAAAAACTCTCTAGAAATCCTAAAAAACTCTTCATTCATCCTCGCAAATCCTCCATCAACTCTAGCTCCAATAACTCACCAAAACATTATTCCATTGCCTTCCACCCTCAACCAACCTCCATTCTCGTAGCTTTTTAAAACCATCACCAGAACACCTTCAGAAACTCAACTTTTCACATATTTTCATGCTCAAAACACCCCATCACCAACCACATTACTAGAAAGCTCCTTTTTTCACACTTTTCTTGCTAAACAATAGCAAAAAGACATGAAGAACTGAGCTTAAAGTTACTATTTTAAAAAAAGAGAGGAAATTTTAAGCTTTGCTGGTATTTTTTTTTACCTTGTTCCATATATTTTCTGATTTGATCATCCATTTCATTTTAGTGATCCCTTCATGTTACCATGACCCTTCTAATACTCCCATGCATCTTTGTTGCCTTGGTTATGGTAGTCTTAGGATCTTGATGACCTTCTTGACACCTTGATGTTATGGGATATATAAGCTCACCATACTTCATTTTCATTATTACACAGCCTTTGTTCATGCATATTTTGCCATGTTTTTTCCATATTCACATATCCATTACATATTTAAATGGTCACTTTGGCTTGTCTTAGGTATGTTTAATTTTTTTGTGTTTTAGGGAGTCTTATTAAATAAAAATCATGCCTTAACAACTTCAACATCCATCTTCTTGTTCAAACATGTTCATATTGTCTCCATGCACCTTATTTGTCATTTTCTTGCATTTGTGTCACGCATTTTCATATCAAAGTATCATCTTTGCATGTTGGCATGTTTAATCCATGTTTATCTTTGTATGTATTGTATTTTGTTCATGATATCTCCATTAAAATGCTTGCTTGTTTCTTACAAACTGAATTTTAGAAACATCCTCAAGTTAAGTTCATGTTACCTTTAATAGGTAAAGAATAGCATGGACTTAATGTTTTCATCAAATTGGTCTCCCAATCTTAGGGGCAAATCGACATTTTGGCTCTGGATTCATGGTGAAATAAGTTCATTTTTAAAAAAAAAAGGAAAAGAAATCATTTTTAGTATTAATCCTTGATCTTGAGTCTCGTGTTTCTTTTTGTGACATGGTCAACAGGTTGTTCCATCATCCTAAACTGCTCCAAGATTGTGAAATGAACTTGTGAAGGCCGTGTTACTTTCTGTCATGGACATTCAGACACCCTAAACTCGAGCTTATCTTCAAAAAAACTGAAATCTCGAATAACCTCTTGTTTTTGCTCTAGCAGCATTATAATTTGAACTTGCAAAATCATTTTTGAACCACAAAATATTTCCTTTGATTTTTCTAATATTTTTCCTTTAAAGGGCATCGAATTATCTTTCTAACGGTGCCTTATTTGCCCTCGGATCATCTCAGATGAGGGAGTTAAGATTCTTTGAACCTTTGCTATCTGAAACCCCTGGAATAAGCATGTAACATTCTGTTTGAGGCCATTAAGGCCCACCATTGATTTTAACGAAGTTTGAAATATTTTTCCCAAAAATTTCACAAAATTTCCTTTCCAGAAAGGTATTATCTATGATCTAACTATCCCGGATAAGCTTAGAATGATTTTTGAAACCCATCATGCCCTTTTAATTGTGCATGCTGCCAGTGTTGAGACTAACTTAATTTCGAAAATTAATTCTGCCTAAAAAGTAATTTTTTAGAATTTTTGGAATATTTTTATATTAAACCTTATCGAGTTACCTTTCCAACAGTGCCTCATTTACCCTCTGATGCACCCGAACAAAATCCGAAAATGGAGATAATATGATACTATCCCCTATTTTTAATCTAATTTTCAAATCCTCTTTTATCGAGATATTCGGATGCCTAAAAAATGTGCCCAGTTGATTCCCCTACAACATGAACCCCTTTTGACTCGGATCAAGATTAAAATATGAAAAATAAGATTTCATATTAAAATTTTTGTTAGTGGAGATACTCTAACTCCATTATTCCAAATGGGATACTCCAGTCCCATTTTAATTAAAAAATTCAAATTTTCTCTTTGTTCCTAAATGTTTTCCTACTTTAGGGATATTCCAATCCCATTACTCAAAGGGGATACTTCCATCCTTTTTAAAAAAAAATTCAAATTTTCACTTTAATCTTAACGATTTTCATAACTCTATTTTAAGGGATACTTCAACCCTACTTCACCAAGGGATACTCCAACCCTGCTTTTACCTTAAAACTGAAAATTTTCTCTCTTCTGGATGCCTCAAAATTGTTTTGATAGAAATCATCTTTCTTCTTCAAATTACCACCAAATCTAGACTGGTCTCTAAAATTGTCATCTCGGTTATTCTTCGATAATTGAAGGCAATTACGAGATACATTTCGATCGTCCCTCCTTTCTTTTGTTTGTGTTTGCTTATTTATGATATTATTATATTTCTCATTTTTCGCATCACTAACTTGTTTCCTTTCGTAGTGTTATTGTGCATTCATATTTAAAATTCGTTTTCTAAGGAAATTTATGAGGTGATGTTTTAGGTTGGTATTTTCTTCAATGCCTAATATGAAACATCCAATTTTCAAAATCCAATTCGAACATCATTTTCATAAGAAAATCCCTATGCTCCTCTCATCTCTGAGGCACATAGGTGATCTAATTTTCCTTAATAAAAAACCTCGGATTCACATTTTTCAAAACTTCATGCATTAAAGAGGATTATATCTAAATAGAGACCAAATGGAACCGATTTAACCGAGACCAAACTGACCTATAGTTAGTAGGTACTAATTTCGGGCGTCGTAGGGATGCTAGTCCTTCCCTGCACATAACCAACTCCCGAGTCCAACCAATGAATCTCAAGACTTCGTAGACTTTGAAATCAGTGTTTCGAGTTTTGTAACTCGTAATATTGTTTTTAATATGCGTCCAACCTTGCCTAGCCTAAAATGATCAGTGGCGACACCAAGTTTAAGGCCTTCGTGGTGGCCATCCGAGTCTAGTTGGATGAGCGACTCGTTCGACGGTCCCTATCCCCTTCATATCATCACGCCTAATCCAAATCCCAATCAAGAGATAGCTCAAAGGCTTGAACACAACCAACCATCATTTATTTTTAAGTCGAGCGCGCTATGCCCTTTGGATCATCCAAAGTTTTAAAGGTCAGGCACGTGGTGACAATAGAGAATTGATTCATGCCTGTTCGAATGGCTTCAAAATTGCCTCGAATGATGACTTTTTATGCCTTAAATGTTAGCCTAGATAAAATTGAGTATCTATAATATATATTTATATGTAGCTAAATCATCATTTATTAAAGAAACGGAGTCAAGTATATAATGAATAAATCCAAAACGAAATGCATAACCTATAGAATCAAGCATTAATTATAATACTCCATGAATTGTCTATTATGACATAAGTTTTACTTCCAAAGTACCTTCTTCATGGAGCCATTTGAGCTAACAAGGCCATCTTTCACGAGTGACATCAACTCTCATCTCATTATAAGCTTAATTTATCAAAAATCATAATATAATGCAAAAGAAAAATAAATATAACAAAGCAAGGGATGACAAAATAAGCGAAGGCAAGTTAGGTGTAATGCCAATGGCAAATTTCATTTAGATCTAAACTAAAAACTTAGCTTATGTGAATTACACAGTTATTTTTAAGAAGTCGCATTTAGCATAGTTTTGAATCCTAACATCTTAGTTAAAAACTTGAAATGTTAAAAAGAAGAAGAAGGCTAAAAAAATTCTTCATAAAGAAAAAAAACCTTTTTGAAAGATGGAAGAGGCATCAAGGCATTAGAATTCCCTTGGCTTCAACTTTGCAACAATGGCCAACAAGAGAAGAGATGGTATCAGCAAAACAAACAATTAATAGGAAGAAAAGAATATTAAATGAGGCTAAGCATGCAATAGAAAGGGTTTAACAAAATCTCCACTTACAAGGATTGGAGTGCATATAACAGATGTAGTTGTGGCCAGTTGGTGATTAGCGGCCCATCCTTGTGGAATATTTTGGTTCTGATGGTTTTCGTCTGCTTTAGATCTTTGTAGTGTAAGTGATCTTGATTCTGGCCTTCTGTGGCCGCCTTCATTGGTGGAAATTACCATGATTTAGCAAAAAAAAAAAGTATTCACAGAACTTCCAAAATATGTATCAATCTTCGAACCTCCAATTAAATTTCTTGAGGAGAACTTTTTTGTAAAAACTGCTTCAATGGTACCTTTCTTAACAAAATTTTACTTGATACAAAAACACAACACATACATGATACATTTAATCATAATTAAAATTATATATTTAATGCACATATTTTATTCGCGCTTAAAATTTTAACGTATTTAATAATTCGTTTAATAATTTGTATCGTGATCATGTTTTCACAATTGATATAAAAAATGGCACACCACATAGGCAAATTGCAGATCTAGTTATTTGCTACTGCAATTTTCAGCTATTGACTTTAATATCTTTTCATCATCCCACATTTCAATATACCATGCAAGTCAATGAAACAGCCCTACACTTATATTATCCTTCTTGTAGCTAAGTTCTCTTCCTCAAAACTTTCAACAAGTTGCTATCTTTTGGAAACTATTACCATTAATTGGCAAGACATAGTTACCTTCTTTTCCATGTCAACTAGTTATTTTTTCGTATCGTATTTGTGTAATATTCATATCGTATTCAAAATTATTAAGTTTATATCTATGATTCCTAATAATGGTTATTTCATAGTTTTATTTTTGGGGAAAAAAAAAAAAGAACCGAAAAATGCAACCCAAAGCACACTTAAAAGTTATAATAGACCTCAATTCAATCGAAGCCAAAATATTCTACATATAGATATGCAAAGTAGTTCTTGGAATGTATTTTGATTAGAACAATTACATTGGAAAAGACTATATAATACAACAAAGGGCAAGGATTACAATAGAGATATCTACTGTGCCAAAGCACTTGTATTGTAAACGAGAAGTGCACCTCCGGCAAGAATTCCAGCTAGGGTCACTGCCCAGATTGCCAATCCAGTTGTACCTGAATGCAACGACGTTTAAATCACATAATTGTTCTAAAATTATACCAAGTTTTCTCTTTTAAGTTCAGCGATTATTTGAACTGAGATAGGGGTGTTTAAGGATACGTACCACCAACATAAACGTCACCACTAGGAGACCAGTCGTTGGTGTCGTAGATAGGACTGTATTTCAACATCGGAAAAAAAGATATTAGGACTTCCATAGTAACTTTCCGTACTAGAGTTTACAACATTTAAGCAGTAAAGCATAGCTTTAAAAAAAAACGAATATAATTTACTTGTACCAGTGTCTTATAAATTGGAAGCCAAGACCTGAAGAAAATTCACTTCAAAGTTAAATTAGTGAACTGAAATCCAAGAACATTTGGTCCCTTACTTCACTTGATTTAACTTAATACTATAGTTCAAGTCTTTGCTTACATGAACACTTCATGCGGCTTTTTCTCAGTCTGCATCTCCCATTTCCATACTTGAATTCAAATCCCACACTAAATTTTATATTCCTTTTCTTCCAATGTATGCTAACTAGGCATATATGCTTTTATAACATTAATGAAAGAAAACCTAGCCATATATGCTTCCGAGAATTTCTTTCTTGTCAGACACAATAAATAGTAGCGGTCTAGGCAAGTTGCATCAACGATTTTCTTTTAAAATTGATCATCATTCCAAACTTCTAAAATCCTAGTAACAAAGGAAGTATCAAGTACTTTCTGCCATACCAGTTGAGAAAACTCGCATTCAAAAATTAATTAATTCCTGCATCCTTCCACACCTCCACATAAGTAACAGGCTGTAGATTGGATACTAAGAACCCCTAGACTGCATCTTTGAAAGCCTACTTAATCTATCCAATATTAACTAACTCATACTTTTTTATGTTTGCAAAACCTGAAAAAGTCTAAAGGGTTTTGCTGATTTGATAGTACTTGTAGTTTACATTTATATGTATTTTTTTACACATGTGCATGTGTATATGTATATATATAACTGTGTGTGTATATATATACATGTACTAAGTAAAGTGTTACACAAAACCATTATTATTAATTTACAAAAGATGTCATAGTCAAAGTGAAGAGTTGCCAATATAAAGATTCGAATCCTAAACCTACTAAATGTCACCTTTTAAAAATGTCGTATGAAACAATTAAATTAAACTCCAAATTCAAGCAAAAGCGTTATTGTTGAATAAAAGGAGTATATCATACCTGTACCCGTCGACGTTAGCACCATATTTGTCAACAAATTGGTAAACACCCTTTCCCTACATCAAATTTCAAGGATAAATTGTCAGGCTCATCATGAGTCATTACGTATACAACATAAATGCTAATCAAACAAAATGTGCAAAACTGGATTTAGATTCTACAACCTTTTTATAGTAAAGTTGAAAGCAATTAACTGTTGATTTTTTCTAATTATAACAATTATACTCAAGAGGGAAATTAAATAATTAGTACAAAAGAGATTTTAAAAAATTTATTGAGCTTTAAAAAGAGATTCAACTAACATGCCTCTTAGTTTTTATGAGAAAAGAACAATAAATTCATATGTTTTTGCATTTTTTTGGCACAAATGTATGTATGAAAAGAATAATATTTTCAATTTCTTCATATCAAGTCAAGCTGAGTGAAAAAGATAAAATAGAAAGAAAATTCCTTGTTAAACAAGAACAAGAAATTCCAATTAGATTTTATGCATGGGGATTGAAGTTGGAAAGAAAAACAAAGAGAAAATAAAAGATACCAACCTTACCCTTTCTTCCAGAGGCATCAACTCCATCCCTCAAGCTCATACCACCATTGATTCCTATGAAAGCATTCAAAATCCATTGTCAAATTTTTATAGTTAAAACCTTTTATAAGGAAATCCATATTTTTTAACATTGTTATTGGCTGTAATCAATTTGCTCAACTCTTAATTCGGCTTGAGTTCGATCAAGTTTTTATTTAAAGCTTAAGTTTGATTCGAAAAAAACTTAATTACTTGAGTTTAACTTGATTAAATTTGTTTATCTACTAAAACAAAGTCAGTTCTCATGCTCTTGATTATTTGTGTTCAATTTTGAATTAAGATATTCTCAATAGTGATTAAAAATAATAAAATATATATTAAAAAATCGATTAAGCTTGTAAATTACTCAATTCAGGTATTAAAATGCTTCAATTGGCTTACTCCATAATTTGAGCTGCCGAAGCTAGACTTGCGATGACTCCATCAAATTCAAAATTTTTTACAAATCAAACTCGAGTTACTTACAAAAATAGATATCTCATTTACACTCTAATTATTACACTCTAATTATTACCTTTCGTTAAGAGGACTAAACTTAAAGTTTGAAACCTTTCTAGATTTGTAAGTTTGAGTTTGGACAGCGTCTAAGTCCACATTTAAAAAAGTTATGTTTGTTCAAGTTCGATTGTCATGTAAAGTTGTTACTCGGATTTGTATAAATTTATTTAAATTTATATATAAAATGATTGATTTCTCTTAAAAATATTAATCTTTTAAAAATTTATATTACTAAAAGTAGTAAAACACATCGGACGTAAGAAAAAAATAGCATGCTTAAGGATCATCTAATTTTCTAAACAAATCTCATTTTTTTTCAATTTTTTTGGGTCTGATACTTTTGTACGAATCCTTTTAAATATCATATAAAATTTTAAACTTTTTTAAATAATCTGATCCTTAGACAAATTTCATTTTTTCCAACTCTTTCATATTAATTAATTATATTTAAAAATTTTTTTTTAAAAAAGTAGAAAAACATATTGTAACTACCAAACACTGTGTGATTTGGTTTTAAATTTAATAGTCAAGATTTAATCTCGATAACTTCAAACTAAAAAAAAAAATACTAATTACCATAAGGCTTATCAGTCTTGATCTTCTTGCCGCCACTGGCTTCAACCTTGAAAGAAGAAGGAGCCCTGGCAAGGGAAGGGACACCTCTTACACCTGATTTCTCAACTCTGAAAGAAGGTTTAAGGCTAACTGAAGCAGCCATAACGGAGGCAGCCATGTTTAGCAGTGGTTTCTTCTCTCACACACTCACCAAAATCTGGGATTTAGTTCTTCTGCTACAGAAAAATGGTTGCCTTAATTTGTACATATGTAAATGAAGATAATAACATGCTAGAAAATCTGAAGATAGTGAATGCTATGTTGACACGTGGAGACGCATGTGTGGCTGATATCTGGATATGAATGTCTGCAGCGCGATAACATTATCAGGATTTCTCAGCTCTTTCTACACTTTAACATGATCATCTGTGGCTGATAATTTATTGCCACGTGAACTTATTTTTATTATTGGCTTCTTTGTCTTCACAAAATCTTCAGATTATTCTATCAACACAACTCTATCACGGTCCATTTTTTAATATATTTTTATTTTTTAACCAACCAAATATAAAAACGAATCTGTTGTAAAATTAAAAGAAATTTATATATATATATATATATATATATATAGTTGTAGACTTCATTTTATAAGTTAAATAAGAAATTATTATGTTTTAAACTTCTTACTGATTCAAATAGGAAAATTGAATAGGTAAGCGAATCGACGTAGACCCATCCGGGTAAGGTTGCAAATAAATCGAGTTTAAATGAATAGATTTTTATTTAATTTGGTTTTTTTTATTCCATTCATATTTGATTCGTGTTAGTTGTGAATTTTAAATTTAAGTTCATGTTTTTTTTTATTTAAAATTAAGTATGTTCATATTCATTCGTTTAATTTAAATGAATTTGGTTACGAATGCTACACGAATATATTCATTAATATATAATCGAATATGTTTATGAACAATAAATAAGCAACTCTAAACAAATTTAAACAAACAAATAAATATGTTTAATTTTAAATATAAAATAATAATACAGATTATTAATTATATTATAAATAAATAAAACACAAATAACATTA
Source organism: Adansonia rubrostipa (assembly GCA_038381775.1). Taxonomy (NCBI): domain Eukaryota; kingdom Viridiplantae; phylum Streptophyta; class Magnoliopsida; order Malvales; family Malvaceae; genus Adansonia; species Adansonia rubrostipa. Next base: position 7,150,819 of record JBBYHM010000020.1, on the reverse strand, counting down.
ATATTAATTATATTATAATCAAACAATAAATAAGCTTTAAAGATTCATAAACGAGTTAGTTCGTGAACATAAATGAACTAAACATACTAACGTCGTGTTTGGTTCCTTCAATGAACGGGCCTCAAAATCTTGTTCATGTTCTTTTATTTAGCTTCATAAATGAACTTAGAAATCAAAATGTTAATGAACTATTCATTTAATGCTCTATTCATTTACAGTCCTATGTCCAGGTCCATCTCGTCCAGTAAGTCTAGTCTGTCTAGTTCAGACCTTATGTATGACTTTTTCTTACTTCAAACCTGCTAGGCTTGAATTAATATTTAATAATTAAAAAATATTTTTATTTGAATTTAATTATAAAAATATATAAATATTAATATAAAAATAATTTATTTTAATTTTTTATTATTTATAAATAATGAATTGAGGCTTTTGAACTTGAGCCAAGTCCTATTCAGGCACAATAAAAAATTTGAAAAAAATTTAAGTTGTAGTCTAGTGTGACTAATAAACACCTTTAGGATCGAGGTTTGAATCACGTTTCCTACGGATAAATAAGGTAAACATGGAAAATAACAATGACAAAAGCAACAAGAAATTAGAAAAAAAATATCGTAATACCCTTAAATTTAATGCAATGGATTCATTTTATTGATTGAACAAGACAATTTGGAGCAAATTACCTATGTACCATTAAATTTGAAAGATCTAGTCATAACGCAGTTCAAAATATTTGGTTTATTAATTTTGTCTAAGTTGTCTTTTACAAGATTTTCAACATGATTGGCATTTTTATTTTTAGTCATTATAGTCTTATTTAGGAGCAACATAACAATTTATGCTTTTTATATAAAAAGCAACATGGCAAGCTAACCTCTTGCTTATGAGCAATATGGTAAGTTAAGCGTCGGGTTATAAATGAATCGAGCTTCAATGAGTGGATCTTTATTTATTTTTATTGTTTATTTTTTAGTTTGTTAGTGTTCAATTCATTTTTGTGTTTATTTATTTAAAATTAAGAGTGTTCATGTTTTTTATTTAAATTGAATGAATTTGTTCACGAACACAAAATGAACATGTTCTTGAATATATAATCGAACATGTTCGTGAATAATTAAAACTATGTTCATGAACAATAAACAAACAAATAATAAAATATAAATATCATTAATTATATTATAAATATATAAAACATAAATAATATTATTATTAATTATATTATAACAGACGTGTTTTAAATGAGCTTTAAATGATTCATAAATGAGCTTGCTCATGAATATAAATGAACCAAACATACTATGTTTCTGCTCAGTTTGTTTAACAAACAAGCCTCAAAATCTTGTTTATGTTCGTTTATTTAGCATAATAAACAAATAGAAATCGAACTGTTCATAAACTATTCATCAAATGCTTTGTTCATTTACGGCTCGAAGCTCTTACATAAGAGCTAACATAATTTTTTGAAGAGGTGACTTTAGCTCACGTTTAAGAGTAAATGGCAATTTAAGCTCTTGTTTAGGAGTAATTTTTTTTTTTTTTGAAAGGATGGTTTAAACTTATCTTTAGGAACAAGCATTACCTCCATTAGCATGTTGTGTATCTTTATTCGGAGCAATATTTCACTTCTTTAGGATCGTAAGACCAAAATTTTATGATGGAGTTAGAATGAAAACCAAAAATGTTGAACTTGTTACCGTGGTCATATTGGAAATTGTTACTTCATCAAACCTCAATTTTTTGGTCTTTATAAAGCTCCATGATTTGTACTTTCAAAATGAAGAATTTTTCAACTAAGTGGCTAATCAAGCGATGAAATTTGCAGAAGTTTAATTCATTCACTTGATCAACTTCTTTAGGTTATTTTATTTCTAGTAATTAGATGAGTTTGAATTGTGAAGTTTTTCTAACATCTTTGGGGCATTAGAATCAAAGAATGGATATTTTTTCTTCATTTTTTCTAAAGAGATTTTTATTTTCCTTTCCCTCGGGATCAATTAGACTTCACTTCTTGACTCATTTTGAAGTCATTGGATGTTTTGAAAGGTCTTCTGCTTATAAACATGGATTGTTTAATTTCAACATGTACAGTAAAAATTTTGTCCTGTTTCTGGTGTTTATTGCTTTTCTTTGTCTTTCATCGGCTTTTGAATTAGTTGTCCATGATTTTCGGCAATTGCAATGCTAAGTTCCTTATCATATGCACAAGTAACTAATTCTTCAAAAGTTTTAGGCTTAATGCCTTAAAAAATACAATGAAGAGTCCCATTCATGCCTTGGATGCATGTATCAAGTATAGAGGTTTTAGACAATTTTTCTTTGCTGCATAGTCAATCATGGGTCATGTTTTTATTATCTTGAGCTTCTTAGTACAATCATACTGATATGCATCAAGTATTACAAAGATTGTTTAAAACATGCTCAAGTTTCCCCATTTTAGGCCGATCTAGCTTCAAGGTTTGTGTATCAATCAAAAGAATTACATTTTAGAGAGTGAACAATTACTTGACCTTAAGATCTCCATCAGTGCTAACATTATTGCAAGTTTCCACAAAGTGTACAACATGTTGGCACAGATTTTCTTTGCCATCAAAACTGTTGAAACTTTGGGCGTTGTCAATCTTCAAGCATCTTCAACAATAAATCTTTTGAGAATAAGGTTTTGCAGGTGGAGCGACACTTTTAAGCTTGATCTTTGATAGCTTCTTTAATTAGTTCAATGAGTTGATTGGATAAAACTATTGAAAATCTTCTACAGTTTCTTTGCTGTAAATTTCACCAACTTTTCAAAACATTTGATGTAGATTTTGGTTTGTAGAAACTTGGTTGCTTTTCACTAAGACTTCTAATTTTTCCAACCACGAAAACAACTTGTTCATCCTTTTTTTTTTTTACTTCTTGCAAGAATATCAACATCTTTGTAAGAAAAGCAACTTATTCTCCTAGAAAAGTAGTGCAAGTTGTCGTCACAGTCACCAAATCCAAGTTGGATGATGAGCATTGGCAAAGTAATGTCCTAGATATTTTCTTCCTTTAACTTTTGAGTTGAAGAAGTTTTGAAAATTGGCTTACTAACAAAATTCATTTGAGTGCCCGTTAAAATTTGAAACTTGAACTTAAAAAAAAAAAAAAAAAAAAAAGAGAGAGAGAGAGAGAGATCAAAGAGAGATTGTCTCATTGGTTACTATGCCAAAAATTTGTACACATAAAACAGAGAAAGTTTGAAGTTAAATAATAATTTTTATTTATTGGAGCAGAAATCACAAATTCTAGAAATCCTTGGAGAAAAATAAATCCTTTTATTCTTTTCTTTATAAAAATCTTTGCTTCAAGAGTGTTTATGCTTGATTTAGATTAGGAGTTGTTTAAGAAGTCTTTGAGAGTTGATCTTGAATAAAATTTGCTTAAAGGTTATTTGAGATTTGATTTTGAATTTTACTTTAATAATCTTTGGGACATTATGCTTCAAGGATTTTTTGAGACTTAATCTCAAAATTACTTCAATGGTTTTGAAAGACTTGTACTTGAATTGGATCAATTTGGATCCAAAATTCAGGGTTCTTCAAGCTCTTGGAATTTGGTCTAAAATTTTAGGGATTCTTGGAAATCTTGCAATTCAATCCCAAATTTAGGGATTTTTGAAATTTAGTCCCAAAGCAAGGATTCTTGGATCTTCAGAATTTGATATTTCAAATCTTCCTTCTTGGATTTGTTTGTATTCTGATCCTCTTTCCCTATTTGTTTTTTCTTGATTTTGAACATATGAGACTTGCTTTAAGAGTCCTTGACGGCTTGATCTCCAGCATGCAATAATTTATCTTCTTTCTTAGATCAACACAAGATTAAAAAGCAAATTCTTGGAAACCTTTGAACCCAAGTGCGATGTACTTTGAAACTTTTTCAGTTCTTCAAAGCTTAATTCTTAGGTCTTTGGAAAGGCTTGAAATCTTGAAAATGTTCTTCTCTTCAAGAACTATGAATTATAAATTTGTGAATTATAACTTTAGAGTATATTATTCATAGTTATAGCCTCCTACGTGAGATATAGCTATAAAAAAAAAAAATTAAGCTCTTTGCAAACAAGTTCAAACTTTAATTGAATGATCTTGAGATCTTTGCAATTTGATTGGCCAAATTTTGAATTTATCTCTAAAATATTTTTTTATTAAATTTAAAGATAAATTGGATGACTTGTATTTGATATTTTATTAGTGACCACAAGTACTTATTTAATTATTAATAATAATTAATTAATTAATTATGATATCATTACGAATAATATTATTGGATCGACATGATAATAACATAATTTAATTAAAAAATTTTCATTGACATGTGACAGTTTGAAATTTATAAAGTTGGCATGAAATTATAACCATATATGCCAAAGCTATTATAAAAAAAAAAAAAACTAAATGGAATGGTTCCCCTCTTCTTTTCTAGCTCGAACATACATCACAAGAAAGGAGTCTATAGAGTATTACCAAATAACTAAGAACTGAAAAATAATACCAAAGAATAAAGTCCTCAAGGAATTGTAAAAGAACCAAGTAAAATGGAATGGGAAACTATGAAAGAACAAAGAACTAAAAAATAATACCAAACAATAGAGTCCTTAAGGAATTGCAAAAGAACCAAGTAAATTGGATTAAAAGAGTTGTTAACAGTATTAAAATTAGTTCGATTATATGCTAGTGGGAAATTGCTGACTCTGATAACTTAAAAATTTGTAAAGAATTATTATATTTTGATGGAAAGGCATAGCAACATTGTTGAAGTATATTTATAGCATAACTTCATATTATCTAATGAGAATAAAAACTTGTTATAGATAGCACATATGTACAAGTAAAGTGATCAGAAAGTTTTGCCAAATTTATTAGTATGCTTTAAACTAAAATAAGTGTCATTAAAGTTATCAATCTTTTTTTTTTTTTAAACTAATCATAACTTTTCAACAACTTACTTTGAACTAAGTTCAATCTCAATTTCCTCTGATCATCCTGGCAAAGTCAACCAGTCATTTTTTTGTTTTTTAAAAAAAAAAAAAAACAAATAGAAATCTGTACGGAAAAATTATCATCAATAATATATCTAAATCACTAAGGGAGCTGGATTTTGATCACTTATGTAACTCATTACACAGATATTCTCAGTTTTTTAACATGAAGGATTATATTAAACAAAAAAAAAAAAAGTCGATACAAGGTGGCATGAAGGAACCACCATAAAAAAGCCTTTATATCCTGATCATGTCACAAAACAAATCCAAATATAGAGTGACTCCAACACCAATACAGCTAATTACAACTATGCAGAAAACATTACAGATTTATTGACCCCAAGTCTAGCAAGAAAGTCAGCAAATCCATTAGCTTCCCTAAAAATATGAACAAAATCAACAACTTTAATCATCTCCATAAAGCGTTGAAAACCATTAAATACTTTCCACATCTTCCACAATCTACTCTTTTTCTTACAGATCTAGGACACCGCAACTTTGGAATACGATTTTACAATAAGAGCTTGCTTGTTACACCAAGGGGAAGTGAAGAGCAATCCCAAAGCTATTTTTATCGCCAAAACTTCAGCGTCGGAATCTTGCTCCTCTAAGGGTCCATAGAATAAACCACGAACATTTCAAGCATAATTTCTTAATACTCCTCAGGTCTAATTTTCGCTCTTCTAGGGCCATCAACGTTAAATTTCAACACATTGCCCCCGGACATACCCATTTAGACCTATATCTTGAGATCATCCTAGATGTACTAGAATCACATAACTTGGGAGCCATCTAGCAACATGCCTCGTTAATACTATTGTTTTCATCGAAAGCATCAATCCAATAAAGTGATTTACTTTACACAAAAAAGAGAAAAAAAACACTCGAACCCTCCCATTCTTTATTGATCACAAATTGATTACCGATCAGCCAAAGCGTCCATAATGTTGCTCCACAGGCCGCCATCCATCTTTTTTTCGTACGGTCCCTAAACTGGACCTCCCCACATTGCTTTACAAAGTTAGCCACAGTATTAGGAATCACCCACTCAATTCCCTACCATTGGAATATCACACTCCATACCAGCCAAGCATGGTGGCATGTAAGAGGATATGGGCACAATCTTCCTCTTGTAATGAGCACCATTTGCATAAGCATTGGTCAGTTGAAATTCCCACACCTCTAGATCTCAAAAAGCATTTAGAAGGCAAACTATCATGACACGCCAAAGAAGTAAAATTTGACCTTCGGAGGCACAGGAATTTCCCAAGCTACAGCCATTCCCTCTTAATGAACTGAGTTATGCTGATTACTGTCCAAATAAATAGTCAATATTTTAGTCGAAAAGATTCCAACTCCATCTGCTTCCCAGATCTATTTATCTTTCAACTCTCATTAATAAAAATCCCATCAATCAAACTTACGAAAGAATTCATTGATTCTTACTCCTATTCCTGAGCTCCATACGAAAACCCAAGTCACAATCCCCTGAATTTTTTTAATACCTCTGCAACACGACACCCCTTATTCACGGCAAGCATAAACAATCTAGGAAATGCATCTTTTAATAGTATTTTACCAAACCATTTGTCGAGTCAAAACAAGATCTAACGACCATTCCCTAAATCCATCTAGAACCTTCACTTCCCACCATCCTTTCCATCCCCTCAAATTTTTTGACCTGCACAATATTCCTCCAAACTACTAACATATTTTGAACATCATTTTCATTGGGGATTCACTCCAATTCTCTTTTCCCTGTATTTTCTTCAATTAAGCTTCTCTATAAAGTTATTTTTTTTTCTCGACCCCGTATCGCCACCACCATTTCCCAAGCATAGCCACATTTTTATTGATATTCTTTGAAATTCTGAGGCCCCCAAGAAATAGAGGTTTACAAACAGTATTCCACTTCAGCCATTTTACTCTTCTAAACCGGTCCCTCTCATAAGAACACTATACAGAGATACTCCAATTTCTTAATTACCCTTAGAAGTTTTAAAGATTGATAAATAATACAGAGGAAGAGACTTAAATACCGATGTAATAAGTGCTATCCAACCCGCCAAAAGAAAGATATTTCCTCTGCCAAAGCGCAAGTATTTCCTTCACCCTATTGATGACCAGCTCCCAAGAACACATCTTAGATAGCGCCTATCGGCACAACAAGATAAAAGAGAGAAAGGAACTTCATTTCACAGCCTACCACCTGCACAATCTTCAAAATCTGATTTTCCTCAACACCAATCGAAAACTATTTTGACCTTAAGAAAATTTATGCTCAACTACGAAACCAATCCAAAAAGGCCCAACAATCTTCGTACATTTATACCGTACTCGTTACCCACTTCAAGGAACATAATGATATCATTAGCAAATTGCAAATGAGACACAATAAGACCAGATTCCGCAACCGGAATCACTTTATTAACTCTAATTGACCAGCTTTAACCATCATCGATTAAAAAGATTCAACTAAATAATAAACAAAAATGGGGATAAAGGGTAACCTTGACACAAGCCTCGTTGAATAGAGAATTCCTCCGTGGTGAACCATTTCCTAACACGGAAATTCTTACTTTAGAAGTGCATTCTGCAATCCACCCTTCCATTTTGAGCCAAATCCCATTTTCTCCATAACAAGTAATAGAAACTCCCATCGCAAGCGATGGTATGCTTTTTCAAAGTCAATTTCAAAGATCACACCACCATTGTTCCATTTTTTTACCTTCACGCTATGAGCGACTTCGTTTGCTAATAACACTCCGTCCATTATTTGTTTCTCCCTAACAATACAGTCTGAGTGTCACTAAGAATGGAATTTATTACCTTTCTCATTCTATTCGCGAAGATCTTAGCAATAATCTTATACAAAGATTTCACCAAACTAATCGGTTGATAACTAGCCACGAATTCTTAAAAAAATTAAAGTTAACCCCATCAAACCCCAGGGCCTTTGACCTATCACAGTCCCAAATTTTTTATCTTAACTCCTCCTAATTTACAGGTCACTCTAACCTAGAAGCTTCGTCCTCACTGGTCCCTTTAAAATCCAAATTGTTCAAAAAAGGCCCATTCCATTCATTAGTAGCAAACCGGCGTGACTCACAACAATTTCTCTAACTTGGCTTACATTATAAATCGAAATCCTATCCACCTTCAAACCCTCAATGTGATTCCTTTTCGCTCTAATTTTTACTTCAGAGTGAAAGAATTTCATGTTCCTATCTATTTCTTTCATCTACTTGAGGCCTTTTTGCCTCCATAAAGACTCTCTGTATTGGTATGCCTTCCATAGTTCTTGCATACACTCCTTTTTTTCTCCTAATTTCTTCTTCAGACAACTCTCTGTCCTCCCCAATCTTTTCCAACTCCTCAATCCTTTCTTCCATGAATACAATCTTATTATCAATATTCCCAAAAATCTCCTTATTCCACTTCTTTAACCAACCCTTGAATCGGCTCATTTTAACTTTTAATCTAACACCCATATGACCCCAAACGACTCCCATTTCTCTTTAACCTCCTTTGCAAATCCTTTATTCTGGATCCAACAGTCCAAAAAAATTGAAGGAACAAGGACCCCAATCATCGTTCCTAGTAGCAATCAAGATAGGTACATGGTCAGATAAACTCCTCTTTAGCCCTCTTTGACATAACTCTCTGAATTTTAACAACCATTCTAAGCTTACCAAGAATCTAACAATTCTGCTTTTTCCTTTTTTTTCGAACCACCTCCATACCACGTGAACTTTTTATAATGGAGTGTTAGATCCAACAAATCTGCATTCAGTACAAAGTCACTAAAATCCTCCGTCCCCAAACCATTTGACATACACCTAATCTTTCATTAGGATGAATAACCGTCTTATGATCCCCTGCACATACCCAATTTCCTTGAAAATTCACCTTCAAGCCTAAAATTTTATACTCAAATTTTCTCCTCTTCCACACGACAAGGAGCATAAACATTTAAAATAATACACACAAAATTCTCTACAACCCATTTCCCCTTAATCAGAATACATTCCTCTCATACTACAAATTCTTCTTTTACAAACATATTCTGATCCACATAATCGTAAGCCCTTCAGACTTTCCCTCAGCAAGCTGCCCAATCCACTCAAATTCATCATTTGACCATATCCTTCTAATCCACCAGCTATCACATACATTTAGTTTTGTTTCTTGAATTAATATCATATCAGCAAAATGCAATGAAATACACCTTCTGACCACATTTTCCTTAATCCCACTAGATAAACCATGAATGTTCCATGACATAATTCTCATATTTTCAAATTGTAGTGTAACAACAACCCTCCTTTTTTCTATGCCCAGCAGGCACTAAAATCTAACAACACCAAATGCCCCAGACATCATTATCAATCAGGATCATCTACTTTTCCCTTTCACCCACACATCTCAAACTCACAAACACCTAGCACCTCATATCGCAACTTAATAAGTATAAAAATCAATCCACCACCAACATTACAAACAACAAATAAGATATAAAGTTTGAGAAAACTCAAAATTTCAATAAGCAGAACAAAAGTAGCATTTGAAAATGTCAGCCAACCCAGACTCTTCACAACCATCCGGGTCATGCCCTTAAATCCCTATTTCATCTAGATCTCCATCAATCTATTCACAATCAGATTCAGCACCGATTAGCACAAACCCAAGTCCCTTGCCCATCCTCCATGTCTGTTCCATTTCAATCAATCGAATACTTTCTTCCTCTTTCCTCTGGATTAAAGTGTTATGATTCCTTCTATCTCCATTAGAAATAGGTAAATTGACAATGCTGTCCCGTACAGAACCGCTCTTTCCTACTCTCTTTTAATTTTCTTCTTGGTTCCTACTTACTTTCTTCTTTCAATTGTTTACCGGCTTCTGCAATTCCTCTTCAATATCCGCAGCGAATCTCATTTTTTTTATTTCAAAAAATGGGCCTCGACATCTGTTTATTAAGCCCACCTGATTCCTTTTCTGACACTTCATGCTGAGGCCTAGTAAGTTGGTTCTTCAACATATCCATCTCATCTCACCTAGTTCCCTACCAGAGCCCAACCATGCCCGCTCCCCATCACAAAACTCACATGACCCATCAACAATGGGTCCATTTAGTATATTGGCCTCGTCAATCCCTCTACTTTCATCATTATTACTAGGCCTGTATATTCTATTAACTGCAACAGACATGCAACCACCGTTAACCATGCAAAGCTGGAAATATTCTGAGTTTTTAGTTAGAAAATTAAGACAATCATAACAGCCTAAGCTGATGAATGGTTAAATAACAGCCCAAGAGGTAGCATAGTTCTATGATCGTGGATTTCGTCGGAAACGTGATTGTGAAAGTTTATCTATACTATTATAATATGTCTGATTAAATCGATATTATAAGTTAAGTAATATTAATATAATTAATAAAATTATATAAAAATTAAATTATAATTATAATATAAAATACAATTAGAAATATTATAGTTTTTTAAAGTAACTACACATTAAAAAGTAGCTATTTTTCTATTTTTTATTTAATTTATTTTTCTTTTAAAATATTTATATTTTGCAAAAAGTTATTTTTTCATGTGACAAATTCCAGTCTCTTTCTTAGAAAAGATAAGGTTAGTTGGTACATTTTCCCAAATAAATGTTGTATTAATATTCTCACAATGAATCACTTGCCTGACTTCCTCAGTAAATGTATGTCCAAGTGTGTGAATAGCAGGGAAGCAGAGTCATTACGAGATGGCCATGCTTAGGAGTCACCGTCAATTAGTCATTTATTAAAATTAATTTTTTTATAAAAATTTTAAAATTAACTAAAAATCTTTTTACAAAACAAAATTTAAACTCTGCTTTTAAAATCAAAAAAACACAAACGAATTCAGAAAATCGATTATGTATAAAAAAGGTTAAAGCATGCCTAAAAGAGCCATAAATCAATACTTATTAACCATGTAACATTTGTAGTTTGAATGTTATTTATCTTTAATTCCCTAAAATGAAAGAAAAAAAATTCCTTGCTGAAAACGACTTAGAGCTTTAGTAACTACAAAATATCCTATACTCCCTAGTAATCCTATAGAATATAAGATTTTTTGTTTCGAAAGTCATGAGTTCTTTGTTCAAAAGAGGCATTCCACAACAATGATAGTTATCGAAATTCTCCTCGGTAGGCTAGCAGAGAATTCGAGAAACTACCTTAACCTAAAATATTGTCTTATTATTTTTGAAGAATCAAAATTGTTTTCATATATCTACACTTTAGTAAACAACTAAGAGAACGAAATGCATTAAAACTGGACCCTTACAGCAAATGTATTTCTCTCTTGCAAAGAGGAGTATCCGAATACTCATAAAGATATCCGAATACCTTAGAGAAAACTTAGGTTGGATCCGAGAAGAGTTTGGGCACAACCTTTCACTTAAATCGAGAAACTATCTAATTACCATCGAAGGAGTATTTGACTTCCTCGCCAGCACATTTAGGTAATTCAAGACTTGACACAAGGGTATCCGAATTACCATGGGAAGGGTATTTAGATGTCCTTCATTTCCATTGACTCAGAGTTTGAAAATTCACAAAAGGTTTGAAAAATGATATCATTTATAAAGATTCTAGCTAAAAATCTTATTCGAATTCGAAAAGTTAATCCGATTGAAATGAGTTCAGATCAAATTCAATTTGATTTACTAATAAAAAGTCAACGATCCAAACTCGTCCGGCCTAAATTCAAAAACAATTCAATCTTGAAATAATTTAAACCTTCAAGAATTCACACTCAATCCCAATCTTGAAATAACCTATCAATTGGTTAAATGGAGTTTAATACAAGTTGGCTACTTTAACAAAACTTACACCTTAGTTAATAACCAAATTAACATTTTCTCATTAACATATCTATATATGTAAATGTTTTTAACGGGATTGGAATGAAATGATCGACCTATATTCCAACAAAAGCACGAGGGGGGAAAAAGAAAGGCGGGGGCAGGAAATGAAAAGAAAAATGATGGGGGATTGTGCTGCGGTTGGCAGGGGCTGCTTAATCCTGGTGGCATATCCTTGATGAAATAAAAGAGGAAAAGAAGGGAACATTTTCATATTCGATGTGGCATCCCTACTAAGCAATTAAGCAACCTTTAAGCTATCAAAAATTGAATCATCTTTAAAAGGTAATATTGTAGAAAGAGAAAGTTTTGACCAATTAAAACTTATGGTCATTTGAACTTTTTTAATTACCAAAAATTCAATTAATTAATATATATCGTCAAGTTAAATGCAATAACATGTTAATTAATTATTTTATAATTAATTAAACATAAGGCATGGCTGGATCAATCAAATCGCAAGGGTTCATGGGTCATCCAATCAAATTTTGCTCATGAGTTGTTATTAATTTATCTCTAATTAAATTAAATTAATTATATATAAATAAAGAAGTGAAATTATTTTTGAACTATTTCAGGAACAAATTCTTTAAAAATTATTTTATCTTTAATTAAATTAAATTAGAGATAAATAAGGAATATAAAATCTTTTAAAGTCCTTTTTATAAAGAAATCATATTTTATAACAGCTTTCTTTGACTAGCATTATTAGGATCTTCCTTAAACTATTCAATACAATTTCACAATTTGTAAATTTGAGAATAATATATTTAAAGATCCAAATTATCTCCAAAGTCTTAAAAATATTTTCTGATGAATTGAAGAAGTTTTAAAAATATTCTGCTTATTCAGAAGAATTTTAAAAAAAAACTACTCTCCAATCATATTTCATCAAAAGAAAATAATTTTTCATTTTCAAGATCAAGTCTAAACAATACTTGAAATAGATTTCATCGATTTAAAATCAAGTCTTGAAAATAATTAGATCAAAATTTTACTGAAGAGAAGAACTAAAAGATTGTTTTCTTTCAATAACTTCCAGAGATTGTAACATCAAATTCTGATAAACAAATTTTAATTTTCTTTCAAATTTTTCTTATCTTATCTTTGACATGAAATTTGTGTACAAATATTCAAAAAGTTTAATATTTGAATTTCAACATTTACAACTTTTTTTATACTTGCAATTTTCTTTGAAGGAAAAAAAAAAAACAGAATATTACAGCTGAGCTGGGCTTTAGACCTCGTTATTATTCCATGATAAAGAGGTTGTGCTTATTTTTTCTTCCTCTTATCTTCATCATCTTTAAGCATTTATTTATTCTGAAAATGATTTCTGCTGCAAATAATGAAAATAACTAATAATGAACCAAGTTGGGGCCATCCGGTTCTATATAAAATCTTTGGACTTATGCTAATTCAATACCCTTTGAACATCTTGCTACTTCTTTTTTATTTTGGTAAATTTGATCTAATTCCAATTTGGTGGGACCAGACACAAATATAACTGAAGTCGCAGCCACCAACTGTAATGTTTTCTGTAATAGAGTTAGGTAGCTCGACTTCTGTTTGAGTTTTAATTTTTATTAACGATCCTAAAAGGTGTATATATATATATATATATATATATATTTTTTCTACACTGATCTAATGCATTTAAAATTTTATTTTTGAAATACTTTCACAAATATTGAATCGTGATTGATAAGAATAGAAAATTTCTTTCCTTACTAAATGAATTGATCTTTACGAGTGTAGACAATTTTAATGTAACGAAAACTCCAAATTGAAATTGGCCTATTTTATAGTTGAAATTTGAAACTTCTCAAATATTTTTATTGAAACAATGTTGTTGAATCCATGCATTTGTATAGTGCTTCCCTCTAATTATTTATAATTTATGGGATCTAAGTCAATGATTAGAAGTTTCAAAGTAGGTTAAAATTTTGGAAGTTGATTGCATGCGACAATATTATATCTATATATATATATGTGTGTGTGTGTGTATATATGTATATATATATATATATATATATATGATAATGTGAGCCACTAGAAAAGAACTTGACATACTAAAAGGATTTTTTTTTCTTAAGACTAAGGCAGAGTGTTATTATTTGATTAATATAGTTAGGTTTAAATAAGTTATGAATTATAGTTTTAGGAATGGATGGATACGTTGTACCTACTAAGGAAAGATGAAGGTTGGATGTCGGCCCTTTTTCTCGTCATTTGCTTGCAACTAACAATCCCTTATTAAATGAATGTTTAGTTATTTGTGTTCTTTCATACTATTTTTTCTTTTTATAATAGAGATCATAGTTGAAAATAAAGAAGAGTTTACAGATATTACAATTTGAATTTAAATTTACAAAATATTATTTTTCAAAAAAAAATTATATAAATTAATCGGATTAAATTTAAATTCTATATTATTTAATTCATGGGTGGAATGAATGATATGGCCATAACAATATAAAAAGAAAAAAAAATATTTGTGTCTTGTTTCATAAAGTTTAATTTTTCATGTGTCCTCTTAAAATTCGAAATTGAAATCTGCAAAACGATTGAAATTTGATAATAAAATTATGATTAGAGCAATCAAGATATTGTAAAAGCCTAGCATAAACCTTTTGAGTATAAAATTAGTAAAAAGCAATACCCAAAAAAAAAAAATACTTAGAGGTTGAGTTGGGTATTTATAGCAATCGAATTCACAAAAAAAGGAATAATAGATTTGGAAAAAAAAAAAAAAAAAACCAAGCGAGCATTGGATTATTTTGTAGCAATCTTAATTCTCAACGTCTGTCATTGAAAAGGCATTATTTTTCTAGAAATGAAGGTGCAAAAATTCTCAGGAGTAAATGTCGTTATAGCCACTATATGTTGGTAGTGTTCTAATATATGCGATATGTTGCAGACGGAGACACGTAATTACTCCAATTGCCTCACATGGCTCGCACTCTCTAACTAAAGACACCACACATGCATGCATGATTCTCAGTCTCACCACCTTTGATTTTGATATTTTTTAGCCAGATTTTTCAGAGCATGCATTTCATGGTCATATGAAATTCCCCAAATTATCAATTTTTTCTTTTTTATTTCCTTCCTTTCAAGTAAATTTTTTAACTTGAGCCAAGGTTTTTTAAACAAAAACAAGTTTTAGCTTGAAACTGAAGTTTAGCTCAATAAATAGCTTTTCACATTACTATCCGAGACAGTATCCAGCAAATTTTAGAAGATAAATCGATAAGAAATCGATTTGCCTTTTGAGAATAAGAAATCACTTGTATATGAAATGAAAAGTGTAACGGGAATTGTTTTGATTGTCAGATATGATTGAGAAATAAGAAGAATTGAATGATTTCCCACAATTCTTCCCAGTGTGGAATGACTAATTATAGAACCGAAGCTAAAAGTCTCGATCTATACTAAACGCATTGGATTTTTATCTTTCTTTCGGTTTCATTGATAGTAAAAGAGCCTTACTCTATAGTGATGCTAGTGCTTCACTAATAAAATATTAAGTAAAATGTTATTATTATTATTATTGTTATCAGAATATGATTTTTTTTTTTTTGAAAAGAAAAAAAGTTGCATAATGAAAAAAATTTTGTAATATTTAACCTCTTAAAAATAAGTATATGAATTAATTATATTAAAATCTAAATTTTAATATCCAGTTACATCAAACTCGAAAAAATTAATTTAATTGATCGTAAAAAAGTTTATTTTTTGTTAATTAGAACTCGATCTCTCTAAGGAACATTAGAAAATAAAATTTTTGAATATTACACCTCTGAATGCACCTTTAAGATCATTAAAAAATATTAAACCAAAGTAAAACTTAAAAGTATCTCTTATGGAACTGTTAAAATGAATGGCCCCAGAAATTCATTGTCTCCAATTCTGCTGGACTCTCTTTAATTTGGCTCTACTAAAACGCAGAAGCTAGCACAGCAAGAACAAGAACATCACGAATTTCAAAGCCAACATCCCATTACAATTTGCCTTCCTCTTAGGACTTTTAATAATATTGATAATAATAATATAAGATTTATTATATCCTATCAAATTAATACTAAACATGACCAGGCTGGAAGCATGCATATGAACCTGCCATCTGACCCTACCATCTCTCCATAGAAAAATGAAGAAACTGTTTAAGCCTTATTTCTTCAGAAACCCACAGTCTGAAGACCAACAATTATTGTATTGCTAACATCATTTACATCACATCATATCATCAGTTTATGAAAATAACAAACCAGAACGTGACATGTTATTTGTTCAAAGAGTGGTTCAAGTTTGGCATATTCCTTTATCCGTCAACATTTTAATGCTTTATGCTTATGGAAACTGATTGATTTTTGGGTTTATACATTGTAATTAAGATTTTAGCCCTATTTTTATCTTATTGTTTAGTATGAAAACACTTTTTTTATGATGTAGTATGAGAATATTAGAAACAAATTGTAAATACTCATATTTAAATTTAGATTTATTAAATGTAATTTTTTTTAAAGTAATTACATGAATCAAATAATCCATATAAGCTCTAGGTTGTATAAATAATATGAAAAATCAAAGAATTAAAAAAAGGATTACTTGTATGTAACATGCATGGTTCATTTATAGTAATTTTAACTATATAGTAGCACTACTATATATATATATGCATGCATGATTAGTGATTACTATTTAACTTAATATTCTCATTAATGGAAAAATATTGTTAGCTAGGGTTGGTATGTTGGACAACTAATCTATATATATACCATACTTTGCTTTTATTTTTATTAAATTGATTTTTCACTATTATTTATTTATGCGTATGAAATTTAAATACGAAAACCAAAATAAGTATATTAAATTTTACATATCAATAATGAAATATTACAAGGATATCTCAACCTAGTGCTTTCTTTTAGTTTTTAGAGTTTGATCCATGGTTACTCAAACTAACCTACAAATAGATCACGTGGTTTCTTTTTACTATTTTCAGTTGCTTTAGCTTTTTTTTCTTTAATAACTTTCATATTTGGCCTGATAAAATGAAGAAAGAACGGAAGAACGAAAATTTTGTTAATTTAATAATTAATATTTACTTTTTTATTTGTAATTAATTAATTATTTTTATCCGTTTTTATCTTTCCTATCAAGCAAAACTATTAGTTGTATTCTTGCCGTATCTAAAGTTATAAAGGAAAATAAAGGAAGAACACATAATCTTGGGATAGTTAATGCCATTGAAATCAGCTTAACTTTTTTTTCTTTTTAACTTTTTAATCCAACATGGATATTTTTAAATTTTGTTTGAACTTAATTTTTTTAAATGATTTTAAAGATGTACTCTTCTACTACATCCGTCGATACATTTAATATTTTATTCTCTTTACGAAGAAAGAGAATCGATTTTATTTTTCATTTAAAATTAAAATAACATAACTTGAACATAAAATTTCCTTTTAAAATCCATTAAAAAATGAACTCCAAAAAGACCAATACTCTCTTTCTTTCCATTTTATATGATTCAATGCCACATTTTTAGAAAATGCTTTATCCACCAAATTTCACAAAAATTTAAAACAACCCCTAATCTAGAAACTACAATTTTTCAATAACGTAATAGGTAATTGCTAAGTGGCTGTAATACACAATTTTAAATTGGGACTAAAATAAATTGAACTGACGCAACTCTAAAGAGAAATTAATACCAATACATCCCTATGACATGCCTCATTATTTCTTTGCCTCTATTATTAGTTAGGAAGTTGAGATGATGGGAATTATTGATGAATTATTAATTATTTTAATAATAATTAATCGAAGATTTTAAATATTTTTTTGGGGGTCAAATATACAATTGAATCAATTTATTGATGTGTATTATTATTTTTTTTTTTTTTTGGAGGGGGGGTTAAGGACTTTGTGGAGCCACTGGTTGATCACGTGGCAGACAGCATCCTATGGCCTTCCACGTGGGTCCCAATCCTAGTGAGATGCGGAAATCTTGGCTCATCCACATGCCTCCCCTCATCTTTACTTTTTATCATTTCCCACGTTGCATTAATTAATTTCTTAATTACTATAGTTATGGGCCCAATTAATTGATGTTTATAATCAAATTAAAAATTATTTAATTATTATTTTTAAATTTTTATTTAATAAATTATTTTTATCGAATTCAAAAAATTACATTAAGGATAGAATTATTTATTTAAAATTTCAAAATTTTTTCACATGTAATATATTATTTTTATTAAATTAAAAAAACATTAATTACGCTTTTTTCTATCATTTAACCACTGCTTAGTGGAACTATTTATATGTTCCATGTATTAGAAACATTTTTTATTTCTACATATATCATAGCAGCCAATGTCATTAAACATTTAGTAACATTTATTTATTTATATAAAAGAAAAACAATTATAAAGCTGATCTACAAACCTAGGAAACCCATTTAGAAGTTTCTTAATTTTCCAATCTTCAAACAGTAAAGATGGTATTTTATTATGTAAATTGTCTACTGGAAAGTTCGTGCATGATTTTAAACACTATATAATATACATATAAATGTATTAATTCTCTCAAAAGCATTAAATAAATTAAAAGATATAGTGGGGAT
>JBBYHM010000020.1:7117953-7132180 GCA_038381775.1 Adansonia rubrostipa | reverse complement strand
TAAACACTATATAATATACATATAAATGTATTAATTCTCTCAAAAGCATTAAATAAATTAAAAGATATAGTGGGGATATATATATATATATATATATATGAGATTTTTAATATTTAATTAATATCAGTATATAAAGAGTTTTTTATCTTGTCTCAATGAACAAAATGAGTTTATTAAATTCTATATCTACCCTAAAGCTTGAAGTTCTTTTTTTTTTTTAAATTAAAAAAAAAAAACCTCTAAATATATAATAGGACTTAACTATATTCATGCAAAAGCACCTAGCTAGGAATCTTAGGCTTGTACGTGTAAAGCATATGTACACATATGTCTATGTATGTGTATATGTATACAAGTGCCCGCCTGCACACATATATATACTAAAAAATATAATAACACAATGTATAAATTCATAACTTATCAATAAGCTAGTTGAGGCATCATGTGGCCATATATAATTAATTGTCAACAAAAGCGAATCCGTGCTTTAAAAGACTTAGTTCGATGTAGGAGGTTAATTGATGCTAACTTATTGTACAAGATACAACAACTAATATAACAATCGGCATAACTTATTTTACAAGATACAACAATTAATATAACGAAAAATCTTATATCTATTAAAAAGAACTCCTTCAATAGGTTTGATATTTGATAATCATTCTAATATTTAAAATTAATTGTATTAGGAAAGTCGATGCCTTCATTCATTGATCATTCTGTTATAAGTTTATCTTACTGACAATGCAATGTCCAAGCCATGGCATAGATTTATTATGACTACGCATGATGTCATCATCTGATAGATTTTTTTTTTCTCTGCAAACAAGATATTAAAGTGATAAAAAAAAAATCTCGCATCTATTTACATCGGGACAGTCCAGGCACATAAATATAACACTAAAAGAAATAAGTGAAGGCGTCCTTCTTAATAGATAATAATTGATTTAAAAAAAGCTCTATTGTTGTATTTATGTATCCAAATTATCTTTATTCTAACAAATGTGAAATTTCATTTTTCACCGCTTTAATGCTTGTAAATGTTTAACTTGCTTACAATGTGAAGATCCAACGAATTTTGATATCATCAATATAAATCATTAATATGTACAATACTCAATTTTTTGGTTTTAAAATACCTCATGATCTTTTGACTTACATAACTATACAAAAATAATGACATTTTCCTATTCCATCAACCTCATCCCTCTCTACTATCAAGTTTCAACCATAAATTCTCCAAATTAAAATCTCAAATTTAACAACTAAGATGCTTCATTGAAAGTTTAAAAGTTTATAGTTTAATGTTAGTATAGCTGTAAATGAAACCACCGACTTTGTGCTAATTTGCTGCCTATTCTGACATTGTTTTTTTTACATTGTTTTCAATTATTGTTGAATAAGATACATAAAGAAGTCGATTATTGAATGTTTATATGCACAAATTAAAGATTATTAATTATTATTTTAGAATTTTCTATATTTAACATATTATTATTTTTTAATTTTAGAAAATAATACATCAATTATAATTTTTTGTTATAGATATTATATTAATCAATGTCTCTAAATATTAATTAAAATTATATATTTGTATATGGTTTCTCTTAATCTGTCGTGATCATTTAATTAACATTTTAAGAAAGTTTATTTTTTATTTTTACCTTTTGTACATTAGTTTTACTAAATATAAGAAAAAAAATATTACATTAACTATAATGTTTCCTTTCATACGTAGGATTAGTGTTACTCATTAAGGTGATATATACGAAAAGAAAAGTTATTTAACACATTTTTTTCTTGAATCATCTAAAAATAATATATTAAATAAAAAAATTCTTTAAATGGTAAATAAAACATCCTTAACCAATGTTTACATGCAACGGTTAAGTAGACCCTTTATATATAGAGTTTATATTTGATATATTAATAGTGTATTACACGATCAGTAAATAAGATCATACTACATCATTAAAATTTTTTAAAATAAATATAGATAATTTTTATTTTAACAAAATAGTATCATCAAGTTCATTGATATATTTAGATTTATGCATACATCCATACATATACCACTTAGTGTCTAGTGGCATTAGTTAAAATTTCACATATATACAAGAAAATGTTAACTAGTGGCTAATAGCAATACTTAAGGTGATATTAAAGAAGAAAAAATGCGATTAATGAATTTTTTTTGCGAACTCCACAAAAATAATTTTTAATTAATATCTATAGATAACAGTTAAACAAATTTTTAAAATTATTATATAAAATAATATATATTTAATATATTAAAAATAATAAAAATATCAATAATTACATTTAATATAATATTATTATAAATATTAAATTAATTAATTTTAAAAAATATTTTAAAAGTATGAAGGTGTGAATAGTCGTTTTTTGTTTTTGTGATGAGAACAATAACTTGTTGGCATGATGTTAATTATTATGGAAGTTTAAAAACAGGCTGAGAAATAAAATTAAAAAAAAAAAGAACAAAGAAAAAGATGAGAAGTAAGTGCGGCGGTTTGTATCGGTATCCACTAACAGCACCAGCTACATTTGACTACATTTAAGTTTCTGTTCATTTTATTAGCAAATATTAAAAACTATGCCAGAATGGCTGAACAACTAGCACAAGGTAGGCAAATTCAATGTAGCTACAGACATTGAACTTCGTAAAATTTGGACTTGCAATTATAAATAGTAAATATATTTAGGTTTGCTTAATTAATGTTTATAAACGTTAATTAATTATTAATTTTAAAATTTTTTATATTTAATATATTATTAAAAATTTTAAAAATAAATGATTTATTAATTATATTTTTAATATTATTTTAATCAATATTAATTAATATTTTTTAATTTAAAAATTGTAAAAGGGACAATTAACAAAGATCTATTAATAAAAAAAAATTGTACCATCTATTATCGCAAACACGCGGCGGAGCAGCCGTTGCCTCTTTTTCTTTTCGTCGCCCCCATTTTTTCCCCAGCTGATCTCATTTATTTTGACATTAACTCGCCGATGAGCTGCCCCACTAGGGTTAATCTCATTTTCAGCTTCTTTAAACTCACTCAACTCATCTACTCTCCTATATTATTCGGTTTTTCTAATAAATGACAAATGGTAATTTTTAAAATTATTATATTGAATAATATATTTTTGCAATGAAAGAGGTCAAGGAATAAGAAAAATTATGGTAAATATTAAAATTTGAACTTAGTTGAATATCACTGTTTAATATAATTTTATTAAAAAATTAAATTAATTTTTAAATTTTAATATTTTTAATACATTGAAAACAAGCACATTAATAATAAACTATCATATTTAATAAGAAGTATAACAAATAAAAAAATTTCTCTTTTATTGTTAGCAAAATTTTTTAATTTTAAAAATTTACATAATAACATATACTTCTTAAAATATTTTAAAAAAATTATCTTTTATTTCATTTATAAAATTAAAAAAATTAAATATTAATATATTAAAAACAAATTCATAAATAAAATATTAACAGTGTTGTCAAATCACACCCGTAACAAATCTCTATAATTTTAAAATGCATGCAACACTAATGGATCAACCTAACATAACACCTTCCTTGTCCTTTTCTCTTTTATGCAGATTTTTTAAGAGTAAAATTGGGTCAACCAAACGGCTTTATTTAATTCCCCTTGCCTCTCATTTGTCTTTCTCTTTCCTTTTTCTCTTTTATTTATATATTGGAAGCAGACGTGAAAATACTTAAGTGTAGACGAAGGAGCAATGGACGAAGAAAATTATTTTCCCGACACCGATCTGGACTTCAGCTTCACTTCCACCACCACCGACAGAACCTTTCCTTCTTCTAGTGCTCGTTCCAGTTTAGCACGATCTAGCCTAACTCTCAGCTTCAATGAATCCCTTCTTTCCTGTTCCACCATCGCCACCAGCAGTAGCACCACAAATATCACATCCCTCCACCACCGCAAATGGGATCCACGTTGGTCGGCCATTAAAGCAGCCACCAACCTCTCCTCCGACGGTAACCTCCACCTTCGTCACCTGAAGCTCGTTCGCCATTTGGGTACTGGAAACCTCGGCCGAGTCTTCCTCTGTCAGCTTAGAGATTGCAACAACGCCACCTTTGCTCTGAAAGTGATCGACAGGGATACGTTAAGCAACAAGAAACTCTCCCACGTTCAAATGGAGGTGGAAATCTTATCCAGGCTGGACCACCCCTTTCTTCCCACGCTTTACGCCCATATCGAAGCTTCTCACTACACCTGTCTCCTCATTGACTTCTGCCCCAACGGAGACCTCCATTCTCTCCTACGTAAACAACCCAGAAACCGCTTTCCTTTGGAGGCAGTCCGGTTTTTCGCGGCGGAAGTTTTGGTTGCTTTAGAATATTTACATGCTTTAGGGATCGTTTACAGGGATCTTAAACCTGAAAACATTTTGTTACGTGAAGATGGGCATATAATGTTGTCGGATTTCGATTTGTGTTTCAAGGCTGATGTGGTCCCCACTTTTAAATTCCTCCGCCGCAAAAGCAGAAAGTCAAAGCGGAATTTTTTCGGCGGAGGTTGTTTTGGTCCCGTGGCCAGTTCGGATGAAGAAGAAGTCCTTCCTGAATTTGTAGCCGAGCCCGTAACGGCGTTTTCACGGTCGTGTGTTGGGACCCATGAATATTTAGCGCCAGAGCTTCTCTCAGGAGACGGCCACGGAAACGGCGTTGACTGGTGGGCGTTTGGGGTGTTCATTTACGAGTTGTTATATGGAACGACGCCGTTCAAAGGAGCCAGTAAGGATAGCACTCTTCGGAACATAGCTGCGAGCAGACCAATGAGATTCCCCCACGAAGCGGAACTAGAAGAGGCCGGAACTGCGGAGGCAAAGGATTTGATTTTGAAATTGTTGGTAAAAGACCCAAGGAGGAGACTAGGGTGCACGAGGGGTGCGCAGGATATCAAACGACACCCCTTTTTTTATGGGATCAAATGGCCCTTAATTAGGCACTACAAGCCGCCGGAGTTGGTGGGCGGAGTGGCTAGGAAAAGTGGGCACGTGGGCCATGTGAAGCGGAGGCGTTGGCTGTGGAAAGGACTTGATTGTTCAATGATGAGAAATAGCGGGTGTCCGCCAGATTATCTTTCGGGATCTAATACTAAACTTATTAATGCCCATTACTATGATTATGTTCATAATAATAAACCTATGAAGAATGGTTAGTTTTCTTTTTTTTTTCCCCCCCTTTTTTCTTTAGGAGTATATTGTAAAATTAAAGAGAGGAGATAATGAGGCTTTTGATATTAGTGTTTTATGGCGTTGTCATTTAGTTTTTTCATACACATGATTTCTTGCATATGAATCCAAATATAGTTAGTATTAATCTAAAGATTTAAGTTTTTTATATTTCGAAAAATTATCCCATCTATCTTTGATTTAATTTTAAAATTATTTTTAGAAAAACAGACATACGAAATAGTCTCATAATCCTATGAATTCTTACTTTTAAAAAGCAAATTTTAAGTTTTCCCACATGTATGATAAAACATTGTGTCAATTGATTTCATAAGGTAAGAACTTACCGGTAGATGAGGCATGTTTTCTCTTATTTCAAGTTTAAGCCATTTAATTCATGGCTAAATTCTATACAGTTTGCTTATTAGTCACTAGATTGGCAGGCCTTAATCACATGGCAACTAGCTTTTATTTTTTCTTATATATATATATATATAAAAGAAGTTCCGGTACATCCAGCTGATGCATATGAGCAAGACAACAAGGAACAAAATATTGGAAGCCCAAGATCGAAATGTCAGATTAAAGAGAAGGGCTGAGAGTGGGGATGCAAAAAGAGGAGAAACGGTAGCGGCAATCAACATTATACCTCTTTCACAATTTCGTTAACCCTTGGCAACGAATCAAGGACACTGACATGGAGTGTTCGACCATTTCGAATGACACGAATGCCACAACCATTCGCTACCTTTCCTTCTGTCACCGTAGAACCAGCAACACGGCCACTGCCACTGCTGAACACGGCTCGAACCTCTGCAGAGCCAATTGGTACTCGCTCGGTTGCTCATATCAATAGAGCAGCCGAAACTGTCAACTCAGAATCTTTTAACACAGAAATCTTTAAACATATTGAAGGAAAAGCAACTACATGACCAAGAATTTATGCCATAGATAGAGCTGACCTCCTTCAATGTCTCATTACACTCCAAATTCCCCTGGTTATGGACTGATTTCCCTCCTTGGATCACCGCTTACAGATATGTTTTTTGTATGTCTTTTTTTGCCTTCTTTTAAGTTGGTAAAACCATTAGAACCATTGTTGTTTACCGGTTGGTGTTCGTAAACAACAATACTCCCTTAATGCAATAGTATGGCTTTGGAGAATTTTCCAAAACCATGAGAAGGTGGTTTATGTATTTATCCTTAAAAAAAACACATAGTAGATCGAATCATCAATCAATTCTCAAGTCAACTGTTTTTTATCCAAGGGCATCACATGTATGGTTTACCCTCGTATGATACATATTTGTTGGCAGGCATTTTTTTTTCCCAAATTTTCAACAATGGAATCTTTTCCACCTTTCATTATTTTTCTATTGGGTATTTTTATAAGAACAAATAAACATCCAAAGATTTAATTTCTTGTTCTCCTTCTGATAGCTCATCCAATGCTATTCAAACCTTCTTAATGCATGAACTAAAAATTAACCTGCATATCATTATGGACAAGAAAGTGGATATCTTTTTTCATAAACTTCTAGCAAGAAATCAAGAAATTTTAATTTTTACTTTCTCGTTGGAATAAACATTAAGCACTCAACATCTAAGGCATATTAGGCCCAATAATTTTGGATTTGGCACGGTGGTAGATTTATTGAGACTAAGATTAATAATCTAAGCTCGGAGGGATGGGTTTCCTAATCCAATGGGTTGATTTGGTTAAATTAAACTTCAAGAATAGCATAGCTCAAATGAAAAGTTCTTGGAGATAAGAATCATGGGTTAGGCTTAATGAATAGTCTATTACTTTATGATCAAGTTATTTGGGCTTGGCTGAAGGACAGGTTCATTTAGATTAAGAATTTTGGACTCTACTTTGTTGCTACCAATAATGGAGCTATGTCCGTAACCTAGCATTTTCTTTCATATGTAGATTGGTTTATTACTTAGAT
The DNA here is from genome assembly GCA_038381775.1 of Adansonia rubrostipa. Lineage (NCBI taxonomy): Eukaryota > Viridiplantae > Streptophyta > Magnoliopsida > Malvales > Malvaceae > Adansonia > Adansonia rubrostipa. The sequence goes on along the minus strand of JBBYHM010000020.1, from coordinate 7,124,989 downwards.
ATTCCGCTCTTAGTTTTTTTTTTTTTTTTTAATAAACTAGAATAAGTTATACCCTAGGATAAAGTCAGTGATTATAAGTGTTTGAGGTTGAACGTAGATTAGCAAGATGTCACCTTTTAATAATGATTAACGAATTTAATAATATTAACCCTGATTTCAAAGGTTTAATTTCTTATTATCAACAGTTTATTATATATTATATCATCTTAGGGATTTATGAATGCCAAAGATTTAACCTTTTTGTTCATTACATAAAAAAGAAGATAAAAAATCTACTGAATACTAATTCAGGTAGCGTACATGTTGGCGATGAATTCCTTAGAAGTTGTTTTTATTGTAATCCAATTAAATTGGTTGGTCCCTGAGTTTTTGTTTCTATTGTTGGCACATACTTTTTTTCTTTTGACATACTGAAATGTCACGGTGCTACAAAAGATAATTATTTTAAATGTTGAATCATTTTTCTTCGAAGAGATTTAAATTAATCTTCTCTTTGAGAATTAATTCATCAACAATATAATAATAATAATAATAATAATAATAATAATAATAACAGCAACATTGTCGTGATTAACAATTTCTCATTCTCGCTTTTAATATATTATATTGTGCGGTTTCTTAGTATTATATTTCGCTCTTTCCTAGGGCTTAAAATTTATATTTAACCTAATCAGTTTATCTTATCGTTTTTACAAGTTGGCTTTTAATTGATCTAAAATTCGAGTCTAATATTTGTAATTCTTTTTCTAAACTCCTTTTTTTATAAAAGAAAAAATGATACAAAGGACAAATTGATAGAATCTCTATGATTGATTAAGTTTGATTTTATTGAATCAAATAATATTAATTTAATTATTGAAATAACACAAAAATACGTATAATAAATTTATAAAATAAAGAGTAAAAATATCATATAGTATAAAATTTAAATATTTTTAATTAATTTTATGTTTTTTAAATATACAAACATTGGATAACTACTACAACATTAAGTAAATTTTATTCGCCCAAATCTTGTATAATTAAACAGATCAAAAGTAAAAATGATTGAAATGATTATTCTTGTAGGACCATTATTACGTACAGATATTTTATTTTATCAAGAAATCGTGAAAATAGTCCTTTGAAGTACAATTGAAATGCATGTGTTTTACTGCAGTTGATTATGCAATTATTACTGTGTTTTCCATAAAAGTGGAAGCTAGCTAACTTTGCTTTCTTTCTTTCCTTTTTTCCTTTTTTTTTTCTTTCGGGGATTTGAGACAGAAGAACTGCCAATGTAACACTTCCAGAGAAAAAAACCCTTTCGATGTGATTTACTTGACAAGATTCTTTTGGATTATACCTTCGTTGGCCTCTCCACCAGTGCTTAATTGCTTGAAAAAAGTTAAAATTCCAAAAGACTTTTACCTTTTTTTTTTAAAATTTTTTTTATTTTGATACATATTAAGATTTTTGTCACGTAAAATTTACTCTAATCTTTTCCTATTTAGAGGAAAAAGCTCATCATCAGTACTACGAAACCAACGGACATGCTTTTCTTTTTCATTTCTTTTACGGAATTGATTTATCTATAGATTTGATATTCTCAAACACAATATAATTACACTATATATAAATAAGACAAGAAAAAGATTAATTGAAATGTGATATAAAATACAATTAGTACAAAAAAATAACACACAAAATTCAAAGATAGTTTCAAATTTTCCATAATAAGAATTTTTAACATATGAAATTTACATGAATATATAATATTTTAAACTCGATTATGTTATTATAAAACAATATAAACATAACTAAAATACTCTAATTGCCAGTTCTATTCACCAACGTGTCTATACTAGCATGTCTTGTTGAATGAACAGGACATTTAGGTTGACGTTCCACGGTTTCTAGCTGGAAAACAAACATTTTGCTGATCAATTGTAGCCATAGCAGAATCCATTAATTAGTTGCCAGCTTATTTGATTGACTTGGAAAATTTCTTCTTCTTGTCAACATTCTATAAGGATGACCCGAGAAAAATGCTCTCTTAGCCTAAGAAACTTTACTCAAAATCTAGATCAGTGTGCTACATATTTCCTTTAATTTGGACTATAATCCTGAACCATACAAGTTTAATCTTATATCTTAAATGATGTCATTACTTCCAAATAAATTTTATTCTTCTATACAAGTCGTGATTGCCAGATAACGAATCTCTTTGGCAGAAAATCTCCACTAGTAAATCTTTTAATTTTTTGTGAATTGTGTTAAAAGGATTAATTTCCTATCTTATCATGCTTTTAGTGTCTAATAAATGACTAGTTTGAAAGGGGGTTCTTGATTTAAACACCACCATAACTCCAAAGCTATAACCTTATAATGTCAAACGCCTAAGCATTTGCCAATAAGCTAACTTTGATATGACGTTTGGATAACACATCCCTATTGGCTGCAAGAACCACAGAAGCGTCGCTGCACGGGTACCGAAGTCTCAAGAAACGCCAATTGTGCGCTAACTTATGCAATATCTTCTTCTGATGAATTAATTAGACAGAAGTTCGCAAGTTGTGACTGGTTGAGTAGGAACTTCAAAAAGTATGAATTTTGAAGTATGAATTTCTCATGGCTAAGTCAGGTCAATACAGCTTCAAGTCTGAATTTTGGGGCTGCTACTCTATTATCTTTGTAAATCATAATGTCGAACGTGGCTTCATTAATGGTGCGCTAATATGTTTGAGGATCGATCGATTTTTAATTGTTCATGAAACCTTTTTGTTAGGGTTCATAACATGTATTGTAAAAATGTAGATCTGTTCATTTTAGTATAGATGAAAGGCAGATCAGGAGCTTAATTCATTGTTGCATCATGCATAACAAGAATATTAATGTTGCACCCTATGTTTGTAGGACCATTCGTCTATCTTAAATATTCGTATTTGATCTGACACATATTTACACATGAATATGAGATATAATTTTTTAAATATATGAAAAAACTTCAAAAGAAAAATACACTCATATCAAAGATATACATGTATCCAATTATTACCCAGAATCGTGGTAAAGGTACATAAATTGCATGCACATCTCCTTGGACTTTAAGATATTCACCTAAAAAGGGAAAACCCTTAAAGAGTTTACATTCCAATAGTAATAAATTTTTCTCCCCAATTGCTTACGATATCATTTCTTTGGTGACTTAGAGTCCTTAGAACGCATTTTCTGAAAGTAAGTAGGAAAGAATGTTAGACTGTTAGTTGAAAAACCCTTTTAGTTAGCAAAAGGAACTAAAGAGAAAAAGCAGTAGGGAACAACAAGCACTTGCTTGATTTCCAGGATCCTGTCCACCATAGTGATATCAATTTTAAAATTAATGGGGTTTTTTCAGGTTCTTTCTCTGGAAAATAAAAATAAAAATAAAGATTCACGACAGATTAATTGTTCCCTCAAACATGACATTTCATCGACAAGAAATTTTAACCAACAATTTTTTCGTAGCTGATTGAGATCCGAGATTTAAATTATGGTCCAACTTGATATTATCATTTTTATTTTATGATTTTTATTTTTTTATTAATTATATTTATCACAATTGACCAAGATAGCATTTTTTATATTTACAATACATTTGAAAATGCGTCCGTAATCGTGATTTAAGTCATATTCAGATTCGTGTAAGGCTGGTGAAGAAACTTTTAATCAATCTTTCCTGCAAAAAAGATTAATATTATATATCTCTGAGTTGACTACATATAAGGATGGTGATGAAAATCTTGGACAATCCTTGCCTGCAAAAAAGATAATCATATATCTCTGAGTTGACTGCCATGACTGCATTCACCAGAATGTTTTTCGATATTTTGAAAAGAAAATGGAATTGACTACTTAAGATTTAGTGGATTTGCATGATCTTCACATATATCCTTTGCTATGATCAGTGTTAATATAATTGCAAATGAATCCTTTGTTGTCTTCCTTGTTAGTACATTGTGGTTGTTGGAGATCCTTTTTCTATGTAGTAGAGATTAGAACAATGAAGTTCCTCAAAAGATACGAAAATATCTACATAAGTTTTCTGCTATATTTATTTTAGTTGCATCAAATAACATCTATGTACTAACTTACGGGCCTCTCAAAATCCTTGTTCAAATTGAGAGTTTAATTCAGTTGATTCATTCTTTTACTTGTTAAAATGCAACATTCAACAGATATGAAATATGAATTTTAGTATTTATACTACATTTCTAGGTTGTGACTTCCTTTATATGAGAAATGACCCAAAGAATTTAGGGACAGCACATAGATAAAGCTAGATAATAAAGAATAAGAAAGAATTTTTACGTAATTATTTTTAATTAGAAATTGAGGGATTTAAATTATGATCATAGATTTATTTTGATAACATTATGTTTGTTATGATTATAGATATAATGAATGCTACAACAGTAAATTACAAGAAGTATAGACTATGTATATTAACAATAAGAAAAACTAAAATCACAAAATAACGACTTTAACGTCACATTTAATTGCTATTTAAATCTTTGCTTCATGCCAATTATTCTCTCTATTTAATTATTTTGTTTTACTGATGAACAGCTTGTTGCTTAGCCTGAGGCTACATAGATAGACATCCTTAATCAAACTTTATTATTAGTTTATCTCTTTCTCTCAAAAATTGGTACTGGTCCATTTTGTGAGCTAATCCATAGAACTGTCGACTAGCAATTTGGCTTGATCTAGTTGTAGGAAACAAGTTTTTGTAGCCAGTATTAAATTATTTGAGTACATGTGAATTCAATATTTGTCTTTGGTGATATTGTTGGCGAAAGAATCAAATTATTGTTGATTTTTAAACAAATTATTAAAATACAGTTAATTTAAAATAAATTATTAAAATATTATTATTCTGACTGATGAGAAATCGTTAAATTGGTTTGTGAATCTACGTAAGATTCGCTAAAGTGTTAGCGAATACTACATGGATTCACTGAACTCTTTAACTAAACTTACGTGATTCTACGTGGGTCAATTAGTCGTTCAATGTTATTATTATAATGTTTTTTTTAGTAGTATTATTAAGGTTATTATTATTATATTAGTATTTTTTAATTATATTATTATGTTAGTATTTTTTAAATTAATAAAAAAATAAAATATTATAAGTATAGTAATAGTTTTTACTATTAAAAAATTATTTTATCGATGACTAATGACAATAAATTTGTTTATATAAATTGTAATTATGTAATTATTTTAAAATATATAATTTAAACTTTTAATTTAAATTGTAATCGTCTGATTATTTTTTAAATTTAAATTAAGGGTTGTAAGAGTCTAATTATTTTATAAGTTAGGTTGTAATTGTCTAATTATTAAGGGTTGTAATCGTTCAATATAGGATTCGCTTACAAGTTTAACAATTTAAAATAATTATAATTTTTAAAATAATTAGATGATTACAATTTAAATTTTAAAATAATTAGATAATTGTTACTCTTAATTTAAATCTAAAAAATAATTAGAAAATTACAATTAAAATTAAAGTTTACAATTAAACAAATTAAATTAAATGTGTTAAAATAATTATACGATTATAATTTAAATAAACAAATTTACTATCATTATTTGCAAAAGAAAAAATTTTAATAATAAAAACTATTATTAAATTTATAATAATATTGTTTTTATTAAGTTCAAAAAATTCTAACATAATAATATAATTAAAAATACCAATATAATAACCTTAATACTATTATTAAAAGTAACAATAAGATTATAATAATAACAGTGAGCTATCAGTTGACCCACTAGAATTTGTTAAAGTAAATTCGCTAACCGTTTGGGTGAATCTTATATGGATTCGTAAGTCAATTTAGTGATTTTTCGTCAGTCAAAACAATAATATTTAGGTAATTTTATTTTAAATGAACGGTATTTTAATAATTTGCTAAAAGTCAACCGTAGTTTGATTCCTTTGCTGATATTGTTACCTATTCAAGTTTGTTTGAAGCTCTTAATAACCTCTTTCTTCCGTTTCTGCAACCTAATTTCCTTGTTCTAAAGCAGAAAAAATAAAGAAATTCCCATCTTTCCTTGCTGTAAAGCAGAAAAAAGAAAGAAATCCCATCTTTGAGAGTTTTATTATTATTATTATTATTATTATTATTATTATTATTTGCTTAGCCTTATTTTATATAATAAGAAAAGAATACAAAGATCCACTATGACTCCCCAGTGAAAAGTCCGAAAAACCCAGAAGCATACAAAACCCCAAAAGGGAGTTTCAGCTGATAGATGGTTTACAATAAAACATACAGGACTCTAACACCGAGTACGCACCTGCCTTAGCTGTTGATTTAAATCACGGCTGTGTATGCGGATGCAGGTGCTATAGGCAGGACATAACGTGTTGTTGATGTCATGGACGTCAGTTTAGTGGTGTTTTTTAGGAATTTGGCAATGTCATGAATGATATTACCTAACAGATAAAATACGATGTAAAAATTATAATTTTATTATTTACTTAACGGATAAAATTAAATGCAAATATTATAATTTTATTACGTCGCGACCCTATGGTTACATAAAATTTAAGCGTGCCATGCCATTGACTCACCTAGGAGTCTTGGATGGCTTCATGACCTTAATCTTATCAAGAAGATCATGAATAGAATTTTTATATTTCACGCTTCCAAGGGCGAGTTTCCATTTTTCTGCACCGCTTTAAGGCTAATGAAATCAAACTTAACAAGAAGACCCTCACTATTACATTTACCTGAATGAACAGCAATTTCCGGTGCAATTTTAAAGGACATTAATTCTGCTTCATTTGAAATCTCCAAGTAATTACGGTCAATCTATCTATTTTTCAATTTTTGAGTATTAAACAATAGACATGCAGGCTTTTTTATGTAAATAATATATATATTTTTTTATTTACGAAAATAGGTCAGAATCAGATTATTTATCGAAATAGGCCAATTTTTTAATTTAATTGAGAAATCGCCATTTCAAATGACGATTTCTCAATTAAGTTGAGAAATCG
>JBBYHM010000020.1:7065163-7084387 GCA_038381775.1 Adansonia rubrostipa | reverse complement strand
TATATATATATATATATATGATGTCCTAAAGGCTTTGTTTGAGTTTTTAAACCTAATTCTAAGATAGAAGGCTATTGAATATATTGAGAAAATATATTCTATCAAGGAAATTTTAGTTTTCTCAAATAATATTCCCACCTACACAAAACCCTAAGGATTGCGCCACCTCCTTAAGAACCATTGTAGTTGGCACAATCATGCCTCCTTCATTGTTTTTGGTTCTTGATTGATTCAAGAATATTAGTTATCTTTCGGTTAAGGCTTAACAAGCCTTCTAGCTATCATTAAAGATCCACTGGACCTTAAGAATGTTTCAACAACTACCTGTGTCGATAAATTATAGGGCAAGACACATAAGCAACTTATGATCTTCTAGAATCCTTTAAGAAACCAAGTATTTGGAACCGTTTTGATTTTTTTTTGTTTCAGATTTCAACATCTGAAATCAAGGCTACTTCCAATCATATGGATATTTAATTCTTAAATTAAAATTTTAAAGTTTACTACATGTAAGTCCCTTCCTAAAGATATGCAGGGAAGTCCAACAGTTTTTGTGTTTACTACTTTCGTTGCTTTTTTCTTTATATTTTATTGTTTTCAATATCCTAGATATGTGTGAGGCCAAAATTTATGGGATATCGATCTTTTCATGCTGTTGGGTTGAAATATTAATAAGTTACTACTAAGGCACAATCTTAGATAAGCTAATTAAAATAGTTTTAATTAGGCTCCAGAAAACACTCTAAAGTGGCACCACCTTTTAAATATGTTAGTAATAGGCTCGGCTAACCCATTAGTTAAGCCTAGCCTAATTTTAAATGTATTAATATACATTATTAGGTTGAACTGGCTGATATCATTATTTGAAAAACCCTAGGCCTTAATCCTTAGATTTCTCTGAGGAGGGTAACGCAACCCTTTAGCTTCTATGAACAAGTTGGTGCAATCTTTGAGGGCTTTAGAATCATTTTTTATCACAACAAAAGTAGAAAATTAGTTTTCTATATTAAAAAAATTAGCGGGGATTAAAAACTAAGATTTTGGACTGGTTTACTAGGATCTGCGCAAAATAGCTACTTTTCTACATAGTTGTTTTCTTCATCTTCTTGGCACAATAGGTGTAGGGATTATTCAAGAATCACTTTAGATCTAAACTTGTTGGCTATATTTGGTTAAGGATTGAGAAGCCTTTTGGCTAGTATCAGAGAACCATTGGACCTTATGAAAGCTCTAATAAGCATCTATATGGATGACCATTAGAGGCAGAACACTTGGATTGCTTTTAACCTCAAGATGAGGTCGAAGTAATCAAGCCTTGATGCGTTTATGCAGTGATTAGCATAGAGGTTATGATTCTCTAAGTAGGTCTGATTTCTATTATATCTATGTTCTAAATTGGAATTAGATCACATGTACATATTTTCCTAAGATCCTAAGGAAATCCAAGTATTTTTCTGTTTAATTTTCATTGTGTATGTTTAATTCTGATTAAATTTTTATATTTATATTGATCAACACAAGCCTGGATTCCCCTTTAGTTGTATCATAGCCTAAGCTTTGTAGATTACATGAGGTCAGGCATATCGACTTTTGGTGGTAATCAATTTGATTGATTTATGAGTTGATTTGGTAATTTTGATTTCGGTAAAATTTTTAAAAAATTAGTTTTAGTTAATCTTTTAAATCTATAAAGTGTCGTAACGTACCTCAGGGTGGATCCTCACAGATCTATGGGTGCGTATGACTTAAAATATTTTTATGACTAGGAAATGCCTTCTTGATTGAGACTTTTCCTTTACAACGTGATGAGATTGAGAAGGTATGGATTCTCGATTAGTGATACAGTGAAGGGGACCATAAGACGAATCGCTTATCTTATTGGTCTTGGATGACCATAATGAAATGGCCAACGCTTGGAGTCGCCACCAATTATTTTAGGCTAGACATGATCGGATACCTATTGAAACCTATGTCTTGAGCTATAAAACTCGAAACATTGATCCCATGGTCTACGTAGTACCAAAGATTCATCATTTGGGTTCGGGAGTTGGTTACGCATGATGAGGCACGAACCTCTTCATGATGCCCGAAATCGATACTTTACTAGTTATATCTTATCTCGATTTTGATTCTTTTGATCTTAAATTGTCACTATTTTGATATAACCCTTTTTTAATGATGAATTTATAAAAATACAAATCCAGGTTTTGATGAAAAGATTTAATCTTATACAGGCCCCAGAGAGATAGTGAATATAGAGATTTTCAATAAAAATGACCTCTGGATTTTACTTTAAAAATGGAATATTCCACTTTGGTACGGAACATTTCCTTTAATTTTATTTGAAATGATTGGAAAACATGAATGCAAATAATCATCACAAGGAAATCATGTTAGTAAAGCAATAAATGAAATAACATAACATTGATCATTCAATGTAATGATAAAGGAAAAGGATGGACTAGTGGAATTTATCTTGCAATTGGCATCGATTATTTGGGAATAATTGAATCGATAATTTTTGAGTTTGCATCTGGGTTCCTTGATTGAACGAGATTTTCTTGACACATTCACAGAAGCCCGGGAAATAGTTGCAAAAAAAGGTTAGAATATCCCTCAAAAGGTCAGAAAAGAAGGTTGGAAAAGAAGATTTTTAAATCTTGATAATTTTGAAAAGTAGGATTGGAGTATCCCCTCAAAAGGTCGAGGTTGGAGTATCACTGAAAGTGATATATCTGACACTTTTTAAAGAACTCGAGTTGGAAAACTTAAGTTGACAAAACTTTATGATTTAGAAAATGAGTGAGCATTTTTATGATTGTTGGCAAAAGAAATTATTGTGAATGAGGATGGTAAAGATGTAAAATATGTTCATGCCTTGATACGATCCTATGGGAGTTTAAAGCATGTTCTCGAGGCTAGTGAGGGTGATAAGGTGACATTCGAATGTTTCGAGATAAAGCTCAAAAAACAACTCAATTTTGACCATAACCGAAACTAGAGGATAGCATCACGCTATCCTAATTTTTGAATTTATTCTAAATTGGTTTGAAGGCCTTAGAGGGTAGATAAGATACCGTTAGAAAGGTAACTCGATAGAAAGTCACTTTCTGGGGGAATAAATTTTCAAGTTTAGATTAATTACGCTGTTGGCAGAGCATACGAGGGACAAGGTGTGTCAAAATTTGAAAAATCACCCCGGACTCATTTGGTATCAAAAAATTGCAAATGACACCTTTCTGAAAACCATGAATCTTTTAGGAAAAATGTTCAAAAAAGTTGAAAAATCATTTAGTGGGTCTGAAAGACCCAATCAAATGCAATTTGTTAATTTTAAAGATTTCGAATAGTTTAGGTTTGAAAAATCATAACTCTTTTATCCAGACTGATTTGGGGATGAACAAGACCTTTTTTTAAAGGTGTTTTGACATACTTTCAGAGAAAAATATTATAAAATTCATGAAAAATCATTTGGGATTTTAAAGTGATTTTGTAACAGTGATGTTACCAGTAGGGGATAAAGCAAAGTAGTAGATATTTTTTATTTTTCTTTGTGTTTTTGAGTCCAAACTCTAGTCATCGACATTCGAACGTCATGATTGAAGGGAAAGAGTGGCAAGAGTGTCATAAACTTATTTGCACAGCCCCAGAGTAATTTGGGACAATGAAACAGCTCGTTGATCATACCACTCAAGGTTTTAACTCAAAAACAAGGCATGAACATTTAGCGAACAAGTGCAAGGCCATTTTCATTGGAAAACTAGAAGTTTTGAGCTCGTTTAGTTAGGATTACAGATAAAAAAAACTTAATTTTCCCCAAGATTTTTTTTGCTAACTTTAAGGAAAATGCTAAGTCCATGCTAATCCTCATTGGTAACGGTTAACATGCTTAGATTGGGGAGGATTTGAAAATCAATTTTTTTTATTAGCCATCAAACATGCATTTTGACAAAGAGAAGACAACAAACATATAAGGGGATGGCACATAACATAAATGGGGATGCTAGCTTTACCAATGGTCTAGACAAAGAAAGTGTTATGCATTTTAAAAAGAAAATGTTATAGATGCTGAAAATGACAATGATTCATGCAAGCTAGTGTATAAATGTACTTGAAATGTGTTAGGCTAATGATTCGTACATGGATTAAGGATAACAAGATGCATGGATACGGTATAAAATGCATGAGTAAGAGCTATCAAAATAATAAGGATAAAATAAGCTATTTTGCATATTAAAAGGGCATTAAGGCATCCAACTCCTAAACGACTACAACCAAAAGCCAGAGTAATGCATGAGAATCCTAAGAGGGTGATGGAAACATGGAGAGCTCACTAAAATGATGAAGAAGCTAAAATACAAAAAATGAAAAAGACAAAGTAGGAAGTTATACCAATAAAACTTCAACTTTTGGCCAAATAGTTAGAGTAGTAGAGATGGCTTGAATTTCCCTTTTTTCCTTGTTGTTAATAAGCAAGAAAAAGAGAAAAAAATTAAGGTTTTGGTTCTAGTATGGATGAGGGTGATTTTTAGGATGTGTAATGGTCAGGAATGAGTATTTTAAGGCTATTTTTGGGTGGTGAGTGAAGAGCTATGGGATTTTGGTTTTCTTGATATAGAAATGTGTTTTGGAAGCTAAAAATGAGCTTTAATCTAAAGTCCTTAAGCTTAGATATAAGTGGTCTATTTATACCAGTATTTTAGAGTTAAATTGGAGGTGTTTTTGGTCATATCTTAAGGGGGACAAAGTGATGTCAGCTTGGTGGCTATATAGTGGCTGTAAGGAGCAACTTGCTACTAATGTGATAGACATAGGGTGGCTAGTTTAAATGCTGAAATGATTTTCCAGCAAATAGGGTGGCCGATAGTGATCTTGGTCAACAAACTAGGGAGGAGTAGGGTGATCATATGGCATTGACCTTTTTGATCTAATTTAGACTTCAAAAAATATTTTGATTAATTCAAAAGTCCAAATTTGTAATCTGATATGGGTTTTGATCTTTTTGATGCAAAAAAATTAGTTAAAATCAAGTTTTGGATCAATGAAGGACGAGTCAAAAAATCTAAATCGTGAAAAATGGCCTACATGTATCGATACATTGCAGAATGTATTGATACAAATGGTCTAAAAACCATAATGTATCGATACAATGAACATTGTATCGATACAATGATCATTGTATCGATACTATAAACCATTGATCATTGTATCGACACTATGAACTATTGTATCGATACATGTTGCTATGTATCAACACATTTCTTTATAGAATGCATGTTTTGGTCTTGATGTGGCCTAGTATCGATACATGAGCTCTTGTATCGATTCATAAGCTCATGTATTGATACATTTACATGTTGTATCGATACAAATAGGGACATTTCAATTTTTTGGATCGTTGGAGCATTGTATCGATACATGAGAACTATGTATCGATACATTCAAGCAAAATTATGAATTTTCTCATATCTTTTGTCCTCAGAAACCATGAACTACATCCCTTGATGCCATATCTTTGCATTTACCATTGACATGATCCATAGGACTTCTTGACCTCCTTAAAATACTTTTTCACCATCGCCTCCTCTTACGTCCATGTCCTAGATTGTTAAAAATTAGCCCTGATAAAAAAAAGTGTCTACAGCTGCCCCTCTTTGACCATTGCTAAGAATTAAGAATAGGGCAAAAGATGAATAGACACTATTTTGTTTGGGGTGGAATGACGCTCCCTAGAACACAAGGGTGTTAGGTTTTTTAAGGTTTGACCCCCTGAGGTAGATGTAGAGTATCATGGACTTTTTATGTGGGTGCTACCAACTTGTGCGAACTTTGACTTAAACTTAGGGGCCACCAGCTCATGTGGGTTTTGATTCGAGTACCGCCAGCTCATGCAGGCTTTGACTTAGACTTGGGTGCCATAAGCTTGTGTGGGCTTTAACTTGAGTTTCGCTAACTTGTGCGGGTTTTAACTTAGAATAGGTGCCACCAGCTTGTATGGGCTTTGACTTAGGTGCTGTCAGCTTATGCAGGCTTTGACTTAGACTAGGTGCCACCAGCTTGTGTGGGCTTTGACTCAGGTGCCACCAGCTTGTGTGGGCTTGGACTCAATCTAGGTGCCACAAGCTTATGTGAGCTTTGACTCAAACTAGGTGCCACCAACTTGTGTGAGCTTTGACTCGAGTACCGCCAGCTTGTGCGAACTTTGACTCAGACTAGGTGCAACCAACTCATTTAGGCTTTGACTAAGACTAGGTGCCACCAGCTTATGTGGGCTTTGACTCGGGTGCCGCTAGCTTATGCAGGCTTTGGCTCAGACTAGGTGCCACCAGCTCGTATGGGCTTTAACTTAGACCAAATGCCACTAGCTTATGTGGGCTTTGACTTAGACTAGGTGACACTAGCTTGTGTAAGCTTTAACTCGAGTGCTGTTAACTTGTATGGGCTTTGACTAAGACTAGGTGCCACCAGCTCATGTTGGCTTTGACTTAGACTAGGTGCCACCAGTTCGTGTGGGCTTTGACTTAGGTACCACCAACTTATGTTGGCTTTGACTTATACTTGGGTGCCACCAGCTTGTGTAGGCTTTAACTTAAGTGCTGCCAGCTTATGCAGGCTTTGACTTAGACTTAGTTGCCACCAGCTCGTGTAGGCTTTGACTTAGGTGTCGTCAGCTTGTGTGGCCTTTGACTTAGACTTGGGTGCCACTAGCTCCTGTGGACTTTGACTCGAGTGTTGCCAACTTATGCGAGCTTTGACATAGACTTGGATGCCACCAGCTCATGTGGACTTTGACTCAGGTGCCGCGAGCTTATGGGGGCTTTGACTTAGATTTGGGTGCCATCAGCTCATTTGGGCTTTGACTTAGGTGCATGCTAGCTTGTGCGAGCTTTGACTTAAACTTGGGTGCCACCAGCTCATATGGGCTTTGAAAAAGTGCCACTGACTTGTGGGCTTTAGGTCAGACTAGATGCCACCATCTTGTATGGGCTTTGACTCGGGTGCTGCTAACTTATGCGGGCTTTGACATAGACTTGGGTGCTACTGACTTGTGGGCTTTAAAGGGGTGCCACTGACTTGTGGGCTTTTAGAAAAGGTGCCTCTTGAATAATGCTTGGTTTAAGAAGCTCAGAGTTCTTATCAGGGACTCCTTAAAGGTTTGGTGAACCTGGCTTGAAGTAACATTGCAAAAATCATGATTTATGATGGTAATGTGGATAATGATATGGAATGTTGTCATGATTGCATGATGTGAAGTCTAATATGGGAGATAGCTGTAGTTCTCCTTGTACGTCATTCAGACTCTTATAGGGATGGTGATTTGTCTTTGATGCAACTATAGATGAAAATTTTCCTAATCCTGCTAGGAATTGTAGGTTGTCCTAGCTCCACTAGGGATACGATGAAAAAAATCTATTCCCAAGAATTTGGATTATTATATCTCCCAATTCGGGAGGCTTAATCATTTTACTGACAATCAAAAGGCATTATCAACAATTTGGAAACTGTTTGCCTAATTAGGTTGATGTCTCTAGTTTCAATAGGATTTAGATAGAATGCATGGGTCGATTTTTGGTTAGCTTAAAATGGTTTTTTCTTGAGATGTAGCTCGTGAAAGCAAGAACTGGTTTGGTGTATGCTCATGTCGAATGGGTGTTTGGACGTGAAAAGTGCATGATCTTGATGATCAGGGCATGAGCAGAGTCCCCTGTGCTTTTCTTTTCCTTCCAATGTAATATCGAGATGTCCTAATGCATATTTTATTTGATTATCAAACATTATCAACTAAATAACAAGTGCAACGTGAATTGTACAAAGTTTAAAAGAAATGAGGCAATATTTATTCATGACAACAAAGAGACATAACTCAATATATCTTTTGACAAACAAGTGATAGGGTATCTAGAAGGATGATCTTTTAGACAAAAGATGCCTATGACAATCATGACATGGATGTTCTTTAGGTGCTTTTCAGGATCTTTCTCGAACAATAAATGTGACTAGTATGAGATGATCTTCAAAAAATCCTTAGGATTGCTTCATTTTGTTCTGTAAGTGATCTCAATCTATACCCCATTAAAATTAATTTTCTCAAGTTGCCCTTATGGTTTTTTACTGTAGTCGGGTTGGCTGCCTAAATGCCCTTTTCGAATTTTCATCTGGAACCCTTTTTGTTTTATTTTGTTTTTTTTTTACTTTTGTTTTTTTGTTTTTTTTGTTTTTTGGCTCTTTATTGTTTTTTTTGTTTTCTCTTTTTTTAAGGACACTTTTTCAGGTTTTCGCCCTTTATGTATAATATTTCTTGATGGAATCTGAGTTGACTGGGTTAGGCAAGGCATTACCATCCATTTCTGACAAGATTAGGGCCCTTTCGGAGAAGGCTTGCTTCACGACATATAGTCCTTCCCAATTAGGGGTCCACTTGGCCCGTGTATCTTTGTGAATTGAGAGGATTTTCTTCAATACCAATTCACCTGGGTAAAATTGTCATGGGTGTATCTTTTTGTTGTGGGCTCGGATCATACATCTTTGATACATTTGACCATGGACAATGGCTTTCATGTGTTTTTCCTTGATAAGGTTGAGCTGGTCGTATCTATTCTTGACCCATTCAGCCTCTTCAAGTTTGGTTTCCATTAAGACTCTGAGAGGAGGGATCTTGACTCTAATAGCAATACAGCTTCCATCCCATAGAAAAGGGAAAATGGGGTAGCGCCCATGAAAGTACGAACTAAGGTCTAATAGGCATGAAGTGCAAAGGATAGCTTCTCATGCTAGTCTTTATAGTCTTGGCCATTTTTTCAACTATTCCTTTGATTTTTTTGTTGGCCACCTCGATTGCTCCATTCATTTTTGGGCGATAAAGGATAAAATTATAATGCTAGATCTTAAACTATAAAAGATCTGGTGGTACGAAGCTTTCTTCGAAACCTTCTTTAGGATCAACTTCACTAGCAAAAATTCACCATTCGAAATCGATCTTTAAAGACCCATCAGACATATCCATGTCACATTGCTAGGACACCTGAAAGGGTGAAGAAATAGACATTGCAAAAGGCACACACACAACTTGGGGATTCAAATAAGAATAGAGGCAACAGAGTAATTGAGACAAAGAGATTGAAAAGTGATGTAGGCACAAATATGGAATGATATAAGCAAAAGTCATTTCATCAATAATGTTTGATAAAAATGCCCCTTACATAGGACACCTACCTACCTTTGGGGGAGGGCAGATAGGTTTCATTTCTTGACATTACATGAAAGGGACAAGAAAAGTGCAGGGGCTTTCGTCATGACCCCATCATCAAAATCAGGTATTGGTGGCAGGAAAAAATTTCTATGGCTCAGTATCGATCATGTTTATAGCTAGCTCAGTGTGGTTTAGTAAAAGACTGGCAGCAATATTTGGTCCCTGGTTCATCCTGAACTATAAGACTTTTAACTTGATTAGATTTTACAAATTTCATTTGAAATACATGCAGTTCTTAATGTCATGCCTCGCTGCACCAGCGTGGTATTCACAGTGGGCGTTAGAGTTGTACCATTGTGGGTATGGCGACTTCTTTTCTGGGACATAGATCGGAGCCACTAAATGATTTTGGAGGAAAGTTTAGTAAAGCTCCTTATAGGTCATAGGGATGGGATCAAAATGTTGTCTTGGTTGATTTGCACCTTCATTACCGGGTGCATTATTGGTTGTTCGATTGCTATTTTGGTGGACTTGTGAAGGGTAGCTTTCTGGTGGGTTTGATAGGATTGCAAGTGATAGGTTATAAGTTATGGCATAGATTGGCTGTAGGGATATTGTGATGGGGTAAGAACGTGGCATTCTTAGTAGCGAGGGTTGGGTGCTTGACATTGTCTTGGTTGAGATGAGCCAGCATAATTCATGGCATTGGCTTCTTCTTCCTTCTTCTTACTGGCAATGGGCTTTTTACTCGATCTAGCTGTTTCCCAGCTGACATTCTACCACTCTTAATGGTGGAATCGATCATTTCTTTGGAGAGCACTAAGTTTGTGAATTTCTTGGTGGCATTCCCTATGAGCTTCTTATAATAAGGAGCACGTAAGGTGTGACTAAAAGTGATTGTCATCTCTTTTCCTATAAGGGGAGGTTGGACTAGGACTGCTTATTCTATCCACCTTTGGGCGTATTATCTGAAACTTTCAATGGATCTCTTCTCAAAATTCATCAAGGAAAATCTTAATCTAACACGTGCTGGTATTGATTTAGAAATGCCTTACCCAAGTTGGCCCATGACTGAATTTTCACATTGTCCAACTCGATATACCACCGAGCTAATGTCCCAGTAAGGCTGTGCTGGAAGTTATAATAAGGAGCTTTTCATCTTTCTTATACCTGGCCATCTTTCATAAGTACATTCAAACATGGAAATACGGATCGGTGGTTCCATTAAACTTTTCATACTTTAAGACTTTAAACTTCGAGGGAATAACAAGATTAGACACCAAAGACAGTGATTGTGCGTCAAGAGCTTCGAAGTTATCACTCCCTTTGATAGCTTGGGGACATTTTTCCAGTAGCTAAAATTTGCTCACTTCTTTCGTAGTCATGGTGGACTTTTGACCTTCTGTTTTCTCTGGTTCTTCATGGTTAAGGGCTATCGAATATGCCAATAAGACTCCTACATTCACCTCTTGAGTATCAGGAATGAATTAGCCTGCTGCAATGGGATTTATAGATGATTGGTAGAGCCTGAGTGGCAGGTGGGGGAGTGGGCAATTGTTCTTGTCTAATTTCCCTTGGGTGGGTTTTGGATTATTGGTAGGGCAACTTTTAACGTTTGGAGGATCATTCCTTGTTCCTTTTTCTTTCATAGAGGCTGTCATTAGTTCCATAAGTCTCGCCATCTGAGTTTGCATTTTGCTTTGCTGATGGAGCATCTAGTCCTGTGATTCCTTAACCATTAGCTCAAGTCGCTCAATACAAGCTTTATGATCGCTCTCCATGATTTGTTTGCGACATCGTGTGTTGTAGCGATGCAGAATGTTAGATTTCGTTTTCCTGATTGACCTCGGAGTCCCTTGCATTTTTATGGCCCAATTCCTATATTAGACTTTTACTTGAAAATGTATTTATTGATGAGTGTTTATGATGCGATGATGAGTTAAAATAATAAATGACCGATGCAAGTGCATAGAACAAAATAATGAAATTAAATATGCATATGCATTTAAAACAATTAAATCCTAGAATAGCTTCGTCAATAACATCTTTCATTGAGCCACAAAAAGGCCCTTTGCTAAACATCGAACCAGAACAATTATCCCAAAATGATTATAGTCATGATAGTTATGACTAGATGATGCATGCGCCAAAACACAAAGAAAGGGAAAATAAGTTAATGGAACATATAGGAGACAAATGTAAGGAAATAAAGAATTTAAGAACATCAAAACAAAATATTCATAACATGTCTCAACCAAGGTGGTGAGATGAGAAACGAGCAGCGTATCAACATGTTCGGATGCAATCTATCCTTTATGAGGTGATGCAATATCTTATTTTGTTGGAAAAATAACTTACCAGTAGTAATATTCATTTATCATCATTAGTGCGAATGCAAGTTAAGCCATGACTCAGGCAGCATAACAGCTTACAACATAAGACATTGCGAATGGTGGTTTTTGCTCATCGTCACTTATTTAGACAAAGATTTACCATCGTTTGGGCGGCATGATAGCATACCTTGATAAACAGTAAAAATGTAGATACGGGTGACAATTGTATACTCATTGTCACCTACATAATTAAGAGTAAAAGTTAGGAATGTTTCCCCGAGTGACCTTATTCTCTAGGTATTCAAGCAGTATTCCAGTGTGGTTTGACATAGTTTAGCTCGTAGGGCTCACTATATGAGGTTTAAGTTGATGCCTAAATAGGTATCCGATTGCTCCTCTATCCAATAAGGATAGTCCAGGGACCTCGATCCTAGACCCATCACGGGTTTGGCAGAACAGGTTTGATCCATTGGATGTATTTCCCTATGCAAATGCGAAGGCTTACTTATAAGAGACATAGGTAATTTACATATGAAAAGTTATCGCCATGCATATGCGAAAGGTTACTCACGAAGGTGGATAGCTGACTTCCTCCTAATGATTAGGTTATAACCATGCCATGAAGTTTGGCGGGACTCTAATGCATAT
This sequence comes from Adansonia rubrostipa, assembly GCA_038381775.1. Classification (NCBI taxonomy): domain Eukaryota; kingdom Viridiplantae; phylum Streptophyta; class Magnoliopsida; order Malvales; family Malvaceae; genus Adansonia; species Adansonia rubrostipa. The sequence goes on along the minus strand of JBBYHM010000020.1, from coordinate 7,072,216 downwards.
GCAAGTGCATGGTGTGTGATAGGGAAACGATCAAACCTTTTTGCTTACTCCTGTGTTACCATTTTTATTAAACTGATGATTATTAAGACAATCCTGACAATCATGCCAAACAAAAGATTAGTTGACAAAATGAAAAAAAAAAGTCATAGTTAAATAATGATCGAAGATCGAAAGAAACTAAAACCGAGCAAGACATGGCTAGTTGTTGGCCTAACTCTATATACTATCCCCAGCGAAGTTGCCAAGCTATTGCAATGTACCTTGGGGTGGATCCTCGCGGATCTATGGGTGTGTACGACTTAAAATATTTTTTTGACTAGGAAATGTCTTCTTGACTAAGACTTTTCCTTTGTAACATGATGAAACTGAGAAGGTATGGATTCTCAATTTGTGATATAGTGAAGGGGACCATAAGACGAATTGCTTATCTTATTGGTCTCGGATGACCATAATGAAATGGCCAATGCTTAGAGTCACCACCAATTATTTTGGGCTAGGCATGATCGTATGCCTATTGAAACCTATGTCTTGAGCTATGAAACTCAAAACATTGATCCCATGGTCTATGTAGTACTAAAGATTTGCCATTTGGGTTCAGGAGTTGGTTACACAAGATGAGGCACGGACATCTTCGCGATGCCCGAAATTGGTACTGTACTAGTTATATTTTATCTTGATTTCAATTCTTTTGATCTTAAATTGTCACTATTTTGATATAACCTTTTTTTAATGCATGAATTTTATACAAATACATAAGCTCATGTATCGATACATTTACATGTTGTATCGATACAAATGGGGACATTTCAAATTTTTGGATCGTTGGAGCATTGTATCGATACATGAGAACCATGTATCGATACATTCAAGCAAAATTATGAATTTTCTCATATCTTTTGTCCATAGACACCTTGAACTACGTCTTTGGATGCCACATCTTTGCATTTACCATTGACATAATCTATAGGCCTTCTTGACCTCCTCAAAATACTTTTTCGCCATCACCCGCTCTTACATCCATGTCCCAGATTATTAAAAAATTAGCCCAGTCAAAATAAGTTGTCTACAGAAAGCATATAATTTTTGCATTTTAATCATGTTTAAAATTATTTAAATAATTAATTAAAATTGTTTTAATTAATTTAGATTAAAGTGCTAACATGTCTTAAGCTTTCCAGGTTGTTTTGATGTTGTTTTGATCTGTTTCTTAATTAAAAATTAAAGAAATTGTTTCTTCTTAATTTTTAATTTTCTAACATGTTAATCCATGTTTGTTATAAATATTAAGTAGTTTTAAATATGTTTTTTCCTAAGTAAATTAATATTAGAGTCATCTATCAATGTTTTAGCATTGACCATTGCTAAGATGCTTTGTTTTAATGTTTTAATGGTGTTAAAATTTTTAGGTGTTGGTAGTGCGACTTCTTCTTTGTTTTTCCATATTGAAAGTGTCATGATAAGTTCATAATACTTTATATAAAAATTAAGTTAAAAACTAGAGTAAAAAACATTATAATTCTAGGCCATATCGAGTGCATTAGATGTGTTTGACGTGTACAACACTTCATCTTCCTCATTAGAACCTTGATGTGACATCCATGGCAATAAGATGTTGCTGCATATCGCTATAATTTCAGAGGTTTAATAGGATGAAGATGATAAATTTGAGTTGGACTAGGATAGCTTGAATAAAAAGCATGGTGAGAACTACATCCGGGTAAAACTATGAAACCTAATACACCACCTTCTCCTACTTGGAGAAAGATTAAGGCAACTTGGATTTTCTTGAAATTTTAAGTATGATATCATCATATCAAGATAATCCAAAAAATAAAAAATATATATATTTGCTAAAGTTACCAAGAGTTTGGCGTAATCACCTCTCTGAGAGGCTGAGTTCCATTAGGACTTTTAATTGTCATTAGACACCTAACTATCCAACTATAATAATTTCTTAAATAAGTTTAAGAAATGGATTGGATAATGAAGTAAACATGGAATAAATTTCAATTAAATTGATTAAGAATATTTAATTTAAATGATTAATCCTAATTTGATTAGGATTTATTCTAATATGATTAGAACAAATGTTAATCATGTAAGAAAACTATTTTTTAATTAAATTAAATATGGATCAATTACTACGACTTCAAAAAAATTTGGAAAACAAGTTTCCTAAATGGTTTAGGAAATATTACATGTCAAATAATTTGTCAAAATTAAGACAAAGTCATCTAAAAGTTAGATAATGTCCTAATTAAGACAAACAATCTAAAAGTTGGGTAATGTCCAATTTAATGTCTTAAAATGGTATTTGAAAAACAAGTTTCTTGAAATGGATTGTTTGTCCAAATCAAGACAAAGTTATCTAAAAGTTAGATAATGCCCTGTAAGACAAACAACCTAAAAGTTAGGTTCAATTTTCCTAAAAGTTAGGAATTTAATTAAAAATGCTTTAATTAAGGATCTAAAATTACTAAATAGTTTAATAAATCATCTTAAATTGTTTGATGAGGTTTATGCAAATGATATGCAAGATCACTAAGTGGTATTTGCTATGCTTATTTTGTTTCATGCTTATAATATGATTATGTTAGCATGAGGATGATTAGGACTAGACCTTAGTACGACTAAGTTATGGATGGTTGAATTTTTCTTTTGGTATTTATTTTATAAATAGGGTCTATGAACCCTACCTTCTCTTTTAATTTTGGGTTGTAAGTTCTTTTCTCACTTAACTCCCCTCGAATATAACTCAAGGTTTCTTAGAATGATATGTCACTGTTACATAGGACTTGTAGATTTAGATTTAGGTTAAGATTAAAATTTATGTAAATCCAAGATAAAAAAAAAAGATAGGGCCAAGAACAAAGGACCAAGGAAATCATCATCAAGACTTGCCAAGACCTTGTATGATATCCCTTGGAATTTAACCAGCTAGTTTCCTAATGGCTCAAGGAAATTAGATAGATTAAGTCCATAATCATCCTAGTTGAAACGTGTGTTAGATTTACTTTTGAATAGATATATGTGATATATGATTGAATAAATGCTAAGCATGCTAATAAAACAAAGCAATGAGACCAAAGGTAAATGATTAAAAATCCCTTCTCAAATATTGAATCCATGCCGAAGCATGATTAAATGCTTTCCATTATTTATAACAAGATACCTGAGATTTGGCTATGAGAATTTGTTGAGTCACTCAAGGTCTTTTTCACCCGAGCTGCTTGAGTTATGAATAATGGGTCTTACCCAATTGATGTCATGTTGTTCGAATGCTTATAAACTTGATTATATAGCACTAGAGATAATGGCTAGGTGAAATACATATGATGTATTTAGGCAAAGAGTTTCCACCTAACTGATCTAAGAGTTGCATAGAGATGCAATTGGTAAGTTTAGTTACCTACTCAATTAGTTTTTACAAGTTTTATGAGTCACTCAAGGTTATGTAGGGATGAAAAGGATCCTATCTCATTAAGAAGATTCAAACATTGAACTTTCTCGGATTGTGGGTGAGGGCTATAATCTCAATAAAATGATAAGGACAATCATTAAAGTTGCAAAACCTTACTTAATAATTAAAATTGCAAACTGTAAACTATAAAATGTTTTGGTTCATAATGGATATAAACACAACATGACTAATAGACTATTGCTAAGTAGCATACGTGATGCTAATAAATTTTAATAGGCCAGACTCCATTGACTAATCCCACCTTGAAAGGCATATTCTAGAATAGCCACTAGGTTAGGGGCAATCCATCAAGTTCATATTAATGACCTTAATCAAGCCACATTGTAACTCTGAAAGGAGAAAATGGCTATTTAAGCTCACGAAATCATCTAAAACCTTAAAGAATTTTTCTATAAGGATAATTATAATAAAAGGTTTGACATCCCTAAGAAATTGTTCCTAAGCAAAATGTTAGAAGGTAGCCTAATCAGGCTTCATATGATATGATGTACTTCAAGACTTGGATCATGATCCATGCATTATCTATATACTTTTTTTTGAAGATAGATAATGGAGATGATAAGAATATACCAAATAGTGGATAACTCGATTAATTTTGGTATGATCAAAATTAAGAAACTTACGGAAGTTTTAAAATTAAATGTACATTGAGATTAATTCATGTCTCTTAATATGTGATACCTAGAAATTGGTGCTTAAATATGTATAACATATTATAGGCCCAAATGAAGGGAGCAATGAATACGCACATTATGTAATGGCAACGTTATTGATGTTGATCAAAGCTTGTCTTTTTGATTAATGTTTCTAAAACATAATGTTGATTTATTCGTAAATAATAAGGATGATTACTGGCATTCGATGCCAAGTTTAGATGCAGTCCCCACTAAACAAATCATGAATCATAGAATTTGTTCTATGTTATAGTTATATTATTCTCAAACATAGCACTCGCAATAGTATTGAGAATACTAAATGGCCTATGACTTATAGGATTCAAAAATAACTTTTGAATCCAATTTCCCTTTAAATATACACATGTAGGATTTAGTGGGAGGCATTTATAATTCTTTAAAACTTAAAGATTATAATTTGACTTAGTGATAAATAGTTGTGATGTTAAAAATGCAATTATTTAAAAAGTGTTCCAAACAAGAAAGGATTGTGTGTTTATAACCTAAAGGTCATAAACAAACTCTTTACTTAGACAAAATCAGTTACATTTGGATCATTAGCTTACAAGCTAATAATAGATTTTTACAGTTGCTAAAGTCACAACTGAGCCATATGATTGGAGCGTGTTATGATCTGAGTAGTTAATGACTTTGATAATGAGATTATCATGAATATGATTGACGCATATTCTCACAGTAGTACTAAAGCTTTCTTTAAGTTAACACATAATTGCTAATCGAAAAAGTTTGGCATTGAATGCATTAGCCATTGCCTTAGTGCAAATGGAAGATGTTAGTATATGCCCTGGAGCCAATCAACTTGTTTGAGGCATATATATAATTTAATAATGGAAACCAATCACTTTAGTTAGTAATTCAAGGTTTTCCTTCATGTAAGTGGCATTTTTGACATCCATACAAACACTAATTGGATGAAGCCAATGAAACATAATGGCCTTGCAAAGTTAGTAATGAACTACAATGATAAGATCCTTATGCATCAAAGCCGTATTTCTAAAAACTTTTTTGGTCATCGTATTGTCAAGATAGGGCATTGATAATGCAAAAAGTCTAGCATATGCTAAGCCTCTATACATTTAATGCATTACTCAGGGATAACATATAACTGTTTGTTTTGCTAGAAACAAGTTTACTAAACATGGCCCATATAAGAAATTTATACAGCATAAGTCACTCAAGTGACTATTGAATATGTTCTCATGTGCCAATCACGTACAATAGTCCTCAAACTTATGACACCAAGTCATCTCGTATAGGGAGTGTTATACTTTGATCAATTAATAATGGATCCACAATGACGGATGCCAAAATAAAGGTGGTATTGGGTATGGCATAAAGCATAAGGTGGATGAATGAGTGATTAAGCAAGGATTGATTACTCAAGTGACATTGGAAAAATATCTCATGTTCTTGACTTTAGTTAACTTAACAAAATCGTTGGCCAACTCAAGATGAATTTAGGAGAATTTGTTTCTCTAAATTCATTTTGTTAATTGAAAGCTGCATGAACTAATATGGATTGATACATTAGTAGACACTGCACCATGCTTATGGTCTTTCTATGATATCTAGTAAAAAAACCAATGTCCTTTAAGAGACTGGTTACTAAAAGGTTTCTTAAGAGGTCATATTGACTTTTCTTAAATGTCAGGTGGCCATGATGCCTTGCTAAAGGCTAATTTTGATTTATAAATATAAATACACTTAATCGGGTAATTATATTTATTGCTGTTATAATGGAAGCTTAATAGGTCAAACACAGTAAAATTATATATTAGATTAAAATCGAGATTTAATTAATTATGATTTAATTAAATAAAATGTATAATGAGGGGAATTTAATTAAATTAGTACAATTAGGTATTATTAAAGACATAAATTAGATTTTATGAAATCTAACTAGAGATGTCTTAATGTGACAATAAAGATGAGAATGTCTTATCAAGATAATGTCATTTATAAACATGGTTTTTGGGATATTATTAAATAAAGCTAAATAATTATATTTAAAAAATTAAATAAATTATTTGATAATTATTTAATTAATTATTTAATATTTACATGAAGTAAAAATTGTTTTACTTGGGGTTGAAAAATTTAATTGTAAATTAAATTAACTAACGTGTAATTAAAGGGTTTAAATAAAAGCCCTAATTATTAAGTCATGGGAGTGTAGCTGTAAGTTACTCCAAGTTAGGCTTGCTAAAAGGCTAGGCACATGGAATAGATATCCTTGGTGTGCTATTAGGCTGAAATATCAAAAGTTATTACTGAGGCCCAATCTTGGACAAGCGAATGAAAATCGGTTTGACGAGGCTCTACGAAACACACTAAAGTCAGGCCACTTTCTAGGTATGTTAGTAATGAGCTTGGTTGAGCCATTTGTTAAGCCTAGCTTAATTCTAAATGTAAAAATATAGATTATTAGGTTAAATTGGATGATATAAATGCTTGGCGCCAATCCTTAGACTTCCTTAAAATGGTTAATACAACTCTTCAACTTCCCTGAGCTAGTTGGCGTAATCTTTAAGGCATTTGAAATTGTTTTTTTTATCACAACGAAAGTAGAAAATTAGTTTTCTATCTTGAAGGAATTAGTTGGGATCAAAAACTGAGATTTTGGATTGGTTTATTAGGATTTATGCAAAATAGCTACTTCTTTGCGAAGTTATTTTTTCTTCTTCTTGGCGCAATAGGTGTGAGAATTGTTCTTGGATCGCATTAAATCTAAACTTGTTGGTATTTTATGTTTTATTTGAGGCTTAAGAAGCCTTCTAGCTAACACTGAAGAACTAGTAAACCTCATAAAGGCTTTAATAGGCATATTTGGGGACTACCGTTAGAGGTAGAACACTTGGAATGATTTTGGCCTTAATA
>JBBYHM010000020.1:7017102-7065063 GCA_038381775.1 Adansonia rubrostipa | reverse complement strand
TAGGGATCAACATGCTTATGTTACAAGTCTTAAGTAGGTATGATTTCTATTAGATCTATATTTTAAATTATAGTCATATCAGATGTACATCTCTTCCTAAGATCATGAAGAAATTCAAGTATTTTTTTGTTTAATTTCATTGCGTATGTTTAATTCTGATTAAATTTTTGTGTTTATTTCGATAAGCATGAGCTCAAATTGTTTTTCAAGAATATCAGATTTAAGCGAGTTTTGAGTTTTCTTTAAAAGGGCTATACCTAAGTTAATTAGAAATAAGAGCTCAAAGCAACCAAAGATAAGTGACTCTTTTTTGAAAACACTAAGATAAAAGATGGGTGAATTGATGTCTAAATTTTTTATATATGACAGACTTCTTGTTTAGTTAGCGAACACTCTATGGTTATGTAAGCTAGCTCGTGGTGGCAAAAGCAACACATAAAGCTCCTGACCTTTATGAGGTTTCAGATGTATATTTAGAGTCAGAGTATCAACAAGTCCATGATTGGCTTAATGGATTGAAAACCCATTGGAATGAAACTAGTTCCACCTTAATGTGTGATGGTTGGACCAATAGTTTGAATCAAATGCACATAATTAATTTCCATGTTTATTGTAGTAAAAGAATTATTTTTTGGAAATCTATGGATGTCTCAAGTGTTCATAGTACAAATGCTAAATTCTACTACAAATTGTTGGAAAAAGTTATGGAAGAAATAGAAGAAAAATGAAAGATCATATCTTGAACATCATATGTCCACCGTTCGAATTTGGATGAGTCGGTTTACATTAAAAATTAAAACTGTAGGAAAGGTAGCATAGCAAAACTTACCAAACAGCCTCAACAGATTATCTTATAAGCCTTTGATTGATCGAAATAAGCAAGAAAGATTACAAGATCTAAAAATTCATACCTTAATCCATAGAAAGCCATCCTTACAAATTGTAGTGATCTCTACTTTATTTTTATGCATTGAACATGATTGTCATAAACCAAAACTCTCAAAATGTCTAGCCGCTAATGGTGATCCACATGGACAATTCAGAAAACTCTCACTAGGTTGAGATTGTATCTTACCAAGAGTTATGCTAGCAGCTTAGGTTCAATAATCTTCACTTGGCAAAGAATCCACACCTCAAAACTCAAAAGGAAGAGAAAAATTGATTTCTCTAAAGTTTAAGGAAGGTTGTGCTGTAACTTCTCTAATCTAGAATTTCAAGCTAAGCTTTGAGGGTTTTCTATATAAAAAAGTTATGCCAAGATTAGCTTAAATACCTAGGTTAAAATGCTATCTAATTTTCAATTAATTGCAGTTTAGCCCCTAGCTTATGAACAATTTAAATTTGGCCGAGCAACTTTCACTCTTTAGGTATTAAGCCTAGTCTTGTTTTAATTTCCAAAAATATCCTTTTGCATGTGACCCATTAGGCCTTCATCACATCGACAATAAATATATATTATCGGATTAAAATAATTATATTTATAGACCAAGATTGGCATTTAAAAATGCATCATGGTCACCCGACATGCAGGAAGTGTCAAAATGGTTTTAACAAGCCTTTTAGTCTATAGTATCTACCATAATGTGCCAAATATGAATTCGGCCAATAGACATAAAAAGTGGGAGTCACCATTAATCTTTTTTAAAGGTATAATTAGATAACCTATATGAATTTTTTTCTTTTAAGGTTATCCTAAGCTTGACAAAGGCACCCTAATGGAATAGGTTCTGATCTACATTTAGAACAAGATTTGGGCGTTCGGTTACTTGTTTGAAAAGATCAGCACCCCCACAATGCCTGTCGTAAAGGTAATACCTAGTTAGCCTAATGTCATACTAAAAGTCCTATGGTTTAAAAGATTTTGATTTATTAATCAAATATTTGATATAAAAATATTTTCTAAGGAATTCTCCATTTTGTTGGTGGAATGCTTGAGAAAAATTTTCTCACTTCAAGAGTATCTAAGGAAATCCATTTGCTTCCTTAAATTAACTCCGTCTTCGAATTCATTCTAATATTTTGTCAAAAAAAAAAGATCTAAATTTTATCTAAATATCTAATTTATTTATTTTTAATTGAAAATTAAATATTAAAAATATTTTTCAAGAAATTCTCAATCATAGAATTTTGAAAAATATTTCTTCACCTCAAGAGTAGTCAAAGGAATCCAACTGCTCCCTTGAAGTAAGTTCGTGTTTGGATTTATTTTAGTATTTTATTTAAAGAAGTAAGAATTTTGAATTTTATTCCTATTGAATTTATTTTTTATTTACAAAAATTAACTAAGACCTTTAATATCGAAAATTATTGACTAAACTTTCCATCATGCTAGCGGAATTTAATCAAAATTTTCTCACATAGGAAATTCTTAGAAGTCAACCAGTTACGACTTATTCCGGTTCCATCATTGGAAAGATCTTAATTAATTTTAATTAAGATAAACTATTTTTAAAGTGCAAATAAACTATTACATGAATTTTTTTTACTCATTGATATATATGTAATTAAATTTAATTATAAAAGATTAAAAGAAATAATAAAATGAACAAGAAAAATAAACAATAAATAAAGTAATACTATTGGAAATGAAATAAATAAATAATTAGTGGAGATATATTTACAAAAAAATATATACGTGTAAGTAAAAAATAAAGTTTAAAAAATACTAAAATAATTACATAAAATTATTCACAAATAAAAATGTAATAAGAATCTTTTGTAAAAAAAAAGACAGATATTTGATAGCAAAGAAATAATACTTATAACAAGTAAAGAAATAAATAAATCAATCAATACTTTTAGGTTGGGACCTACGTGGGTCATTAGTGATCAAAAATAGGTCCCTTTGCTTTCACAACCTTTTTTTTACTTTTATCATAAAGAAAAAAAATGCTCTGAACCTGTTTAAACTTGCAGAATTGATTTTGAAGAATTGTTTTAGTCGAAAACTTCATTCAATCGCATCCAACATTCCAATTTTTTTAAAAAAGAAAACTTTGATAAAAATTTTTATGAAACTAAGAATATTAAGAACTGTTTTGATGTTACAAACAATAAGAAAAACAAAATCAAAGGAATACTAAAAAATTTACCTAGAACAAAGCCAAGGTTTCCTTTCAAATCCCAGTTTCTCAGAACAATCTATCCAATAACTTTTTTTCTCTTTTTTTTTGCATTTTTTTTTTGTGTACCCTAATCAAAATTCTTTGATCCTATTTATAGGGGAGATTGGTGGACCAAGCATTAAAAACTAGAATCAATCACCAATCTCTTTTTCCAAATTTACAACAACCATAAAATAAATCCCAAAATTTTAGTCCCCAATGAAATTTCTGATTTAAGGTAACCCTTGATTCCAAATTCCAATTAAATTTCTAAAAATCAACCTTGAATCTTTAATTTTAAATTTGATATATTTTTTTTTCAAGCCTACTATTTCAACCTTTTTTTTTCAATTTTAAAAATTAAATTAAAATAAAAAACCCTAAATATGATTTCCTAACATAAACCAAAGTTTAATAAATGACCTAAAAGGGTCAACTTGCTAGCTCAAATTACATGCGCCCAAAATCGAGTTTCTACAGCTACCTTTTTTCGTGCACTTACTGTAGAACAGGAAGTGTACAAAGATGTAGACACCCGTATCTTAGACCTTATTACTGTCGTTAATATTTTGGGAAATGCTTCCTCAACCATGCATAAACTTTAAAAAAATTTAAACAAGAAAACTCCTCCACTGAGGCTTTAACTTTAAAATTTTGAAATAACCCCTCCACCAAGGCTTCCAACTTTAAACATTTTTCAGACAAGAAAAGTCTTCTATCTAGGCATCAACTTTAAAATCTGTAAAACCTCTTCTACTGAGGCTTCAACTTTGAAAAAAAAATTCCTCCATTAAGGCTTCGAATTTAAAAATTTGTAAAAACTCCTCCACCAAGGCCTCAACTTTAGAAATTTGTAAAAACTCCTCCACCGAGGCTTCAACTTTAAAATTTTGAAATAACTCATTGACTGAGGCTTTAACTTTAAAAATTTAAAATAACTCCTCTATCGAGACTTTAACTTTAAAATCTGTAAATACTTATCCACCAAGATGTTTAACTTTAAAATTTTGAAATCACTCTTCCATCGAGGTTTCTACTTTAAACATTTCCCAAACGAGAAAACTCCTCTACTGAGGCATCAACTTTAAAAATTTGAAATAACTCCTTTACTGAGGCTTCAACTTTAAACATCCTTCAAACAAGAAAACTCCTCTAATTAAGGCTTCAACTTTAAAAACTTAACCAAGCAAATTTGATATTAATGAAAAATCACTTTTAAAAATCAAATCTCTGCTTAAGATGTTATGACTGCTATGAATGGAATGCAATGCATCTACAATGAAACATCATAATCATGAATCCAAACACTTCCCAAATCATGGTAACAAAAAGATTCTCAAGCTCATTACTTTATCATTAATTCCAAAATATCTTCATTGTTTCATCAATTCTAATTTTTTAACTTTCATTCTTTATTAATCAGATTGACTTGCCCCATTTGAGCCTCACTATACTTTTTAGTTCCATAAATATCAACACCCTTATTTTAATGCTCTTACTGCTATCCCTACCATGTGGTTCCTTATTTCCTTACCAAAATAATGAAAAAATCTTTTAGTAACATCTTTATTAACTTATCTTTCATAATTTCCTATTCAATAAAAAACAAAATGCATTGTACATTTCCTCAACAAGAATACAGGAAAAGATAAAAGGGAAAGCAATTTAAATTAGGAAAAATAATTATGAGAAAAGAAAAAAAGGATAGAATTCAATAGAAATTCAAATAGGCCATTTCAAAAAAATACAAAGGAGAATCTATATAAGGTAATTGGTACTCAAATAATGAACATTCAAATGATTAGTCCAATCCTTGAGTTTTCCTTGAAAACTTGCTTGATTGATGCCCTCAACATGCTTCAGATTGGAATTTACCCTTTATTCTATGATTTTTAATCGATGTTGATTTTTTAATGGTCCAACCTACCCTTTTTAGGTTTTCAATTTTGAAGATTTTACCCTAGTCATGATAGCTTTAAACGACATTGAATTTTATCTAAGCCTTTTTTCTTGGTTTTTAGCTTAATCCCACCACTAACTTAAATCATCCTTATAAATTTTCAATTTAAGTTCTTTTTTTCTTTTTTTCTTCAAGCAAAATATTTTTTGCAACATCTAAATCGATGGGTTTGGCAATTCATCCCCATCCATTTTAGTCAAAATTAATGCCCCACCTAAAAAAAGCTTTTTTCACCATATATAGACCCTCTTAGTTTGGTGTCCATTTCCCTCGATTATCATGTTGATACGAAAGAATTCTATTCAAGACCAATTCTTCTTCTCGAAAGCTTTTAGGGTAGACTTTTTTACCGTGTGCTTGCATCATTCTCTTTTGATATAGTTGGCCATGACAAAGTGCAGCAGGCCTCTTTTCTTCAATGAGGTTTAGCTGCTCGTATCATTCTCGTATCCATTCAGTTTCCTCTAGTTCAACCTATTTCAATACCCTTAAGGATGGTATTTCCACCTCGACTGGTAATATAGCCTTCATCCCATATATCAATAAAAATAGGGTTACCTTAATAGACATGCGCACGATGTTTTGTAAACATACAAGGTAAAAGGCAACTTTTCATACCAATCTTTGTATGTCTCAATCATCTTTTCCATGATTCTCTTAATATTTTTTTAACTGTCTCTATCATTCAATTTATCTTTCGACAATATGGTGTAGAATTGTGGTTTTTAATCTTAAACTCTGTGCATACTTCATTCATCATTTTGTTGTTTAAATTATGAGCATTATTTGAAATGATTCTTTTAGGAACTTATATCAACATATTATCCCTTTTTTGATGAATTTACAAATAACTCTCCATGTCACATTTGCATAAGAGGTTGCCTCCACCCATTTTGTGAAATAATCAATGATAACAAGATGAATCTATGTCTATTTAATGGTTTTGGAGTGATTGGTCTTATTACATCTATACCCCATATTAAGAAAAGCCATGGTGGTGCCAAAACATGTAGTTCATTTAGGGGAGCATGAATCTCGTTAGCATAAATTTAACATTTATGGCATTTCAAAGCGTAATCAATGCAATAACTCTTCATTATCGACTAGTAATAGCTACCCTCATAATTTGCCTTGTCATCATATGGCCATTAACATGCACCCCATATCCCCCATCAAGTACTTTTTCTATTATTCTCTTTACTTCTACTGCATTCACACATCGTAGAAGTACTTGATCTCGACTTGTTTTATATATCACATCACTGTCAAGGAAAAAAACCCATGGCTAACCTATGAATGAATTTTTTATCATTATCTAATGCATGCGTAAGATACTACTCATGCTTAATATATTGAAAGATATCGCGTACCATGGTTTCCCGTCGACCTCTTCTTTTACCTTAGAATAGTGTGCAAGTAAAGCCTTTTATAGTCAACTCAATAGCTTAGATGTTAACATCAGTACCCACTTAGAACATTAAAGCCAATGCAGCAAGAGCATTAATGATTTAATTTTCTTCTCAAGAGATATGTTGAAAATGAACCTTTTTGAATCACTTAGCCAATCCTATCACATGCTTTTGGTATAGGACCAACTTTGAATCCTCGTCCCCCATTCTCCACGAAGTTGGTAAATAACCAAAGCTGAGTCTCCTTACATATCCAACACATCAATTTTTCTATTAATCACTGCTTGTAAGCCCATAATGCAAGCCTCATATTCAGCCATATTATTAATGCAACTGAGATCCAATCTAGTAGTGACTGGAAAATAATTCCCATCTAGGGATACCAAAGTTGCCCTAATCCCATGTCTTAAAGCATTTGATGCTCTATCAAAATACATTTTCCATGTTTCTTCCCACATCCTTCTTCATCTGCTTAGAATACTGCTATCAAATCTTTGTCTGGGAAGTCAAACCTTATAGGATCATAATCTTTAGTAGCTCTATCAGTTATAAATTCTACTGTTACACTTCTATTTATAGCCTTTTAGGTCACATATACAATATCATACTCAGAAAGCATGACTTGCCATCTTGCTATCCTTCCTAACAAGATTGCCTAAGCCTATGAACTATCTAAGCCAAAACATAACACATCTTCTCTAGCAGCGAATACTTAAACTTATAATCAGTGAATTTTTTGCTTAGGTAATAAATGGCTTGCTCTTTCTTGCCCTTTTCATTTAATTATCCTAGCACACATCCCATTGATCTTTCCTATACTTATAAATATAGAATCAAAGGTTTTCTTTGGATTGACAGTATAGGAATAGGCAAAATTGATAAGTAGTCTTTGATCTTTTCAAGAGCTTCTTCACAATCCTAATTCTATTCACTTGTGCAGTCTTTGTGAAAAAGCTTAAAGATGGGATCACATTTAGACATAAATTGAGAGATGAAATGGGCAATATAATTCAACTTTCTCAAAAAACCTCTTACTTTCGTTTATGTACTAGGATGAGACAAATTTTGTATGGCTCATATCTTATTAGGATCCATCTTAATCCCTCTTTTGCTGACTATAAAACCTAGCAACTTCTTAGAACTGACACCCAATGTATCTTGTAGGATTCAACTTGAGTTGAAATTTTCTTAGCCTTTTGAACAATTTTCTAAAGTGATCTACATGATTTCTCTTTCATGAGACTTAGCTATCATATCATTAACATAAACCTCAATTTTTTTTGTGCATCATATCATAAAACAATGCCACCATTGCCCTTTGATAAGTTGCTTCAACTTTTTCAATCCAAAAGACATGACCCTATAGCAAAATGTTCCCTATATGGTCACAAAGGTAGTTTTCTCTTTGTTTGTTAAAGCCATCATGATCTAATTATAACATGAGAAACCATCCATGAAAGAAAATAAAGAATATCTTGTAATGTTATCTATAAGAGTATCTAAATAAGGTAAAAAAAAGTTGTCCTTTAGGCTTGCCCTATTTAGGTCTTGATAATCTGCGCACATCCATACTTTCCTATCTTTTTTAGGTACTGGACAATATTCGCTACCCATTTAGGATATTTGGCTACTTTTTGAAATCCGACATCAAATTGCTTCTTAACCTCTTCTTTCATTTTTAATAGCATCTTGGGTTTCATACGTCTCATCTTCTATTGCACTAGTTTGTATTTTGGCTTTAGAGGCAATTTATGCTCTATAATATCTATACTTAAACCTGGCATATCTTGATAAGACCATGCAAATACATCTACATATTCTCGAAGTAATTATTTTAGCCTCTGCCTATCATCAAATAAGAGTGATGTTCCTACTTTGACCTTCTTTTTATTTTCTTTATCACCTAAAGTAACCAGTTCCATAATTTTTTGATAAGATTCTATGGACTTCTCCCTTTGTTCCACTAACCTCAACAAATCAGGTGACTTCTTTATTATCAAGTTCACCAATATAAATAGAGTTTTCAAAGTCAAATCTCAAATTATCACTACATGATTACTTGTATGTTCATTATTTGCAGACCTGAAAATGGTTGAAAAATTGTATATTGATATATGTGCAATATAAAAATGAAATGAAATAGGATGAAGAGGAAATGTACTAAAATGTATTCCATTTATTATTGAAATTGAAAATGACAAAAGTAAATCAGCCCACACATAAGAAATTCCATAATGTTCTTGGGCATGGACCATTAAGGTATAGATTAGTAAATTACTATAGTAAAGGTTCAAGAATAACAAGCAATTTCATTATCTTCCAATTCTTTAATTCAGTGCTTGAAGGTGTTAGATACACCGAGGGATCTTCTTATTGACTTTCATTCTCCACCATATGAATTGATAATTCCAAAAAAGCTTTATCTATTGCCTCAATTGGTTTCTTTTTTTGGAGTATTTAAGTTGATAAATCCTCTTAAATGAAAAGTATCATACAAATAAGTTACAATTAGTCCACTAGATTCTTGTTTATGGCTCTTGTAATGAGCCAGTTCCTCTCTCTTTTTATTCTCCACCATTTATCCTCTCTCTTTTGATGTTGGTCTATATCCCAATCCAAATCTTTCCTTATTCACTGGTATGATTCATAGGTTTTTGATTCCTTGCAAATCCTTTCTTAATCCAGCTCTAGCTTGCCAATGTTTCTTGACAATTTGATTAAACAACATCTAAGGGCATGCATACTGTTTTTTAAGCTTTACCCATATATGTTGCATTGATAAACTCAAATGATCTAAAAGAACATTCCAAGGCTTCTTTAGTAGCTTCCACATATGGGATCGGTGATAGCTGAGCTACTAGTAAATCTTCTTTTCCAGACACACAAACTTGATTATTATCCACAACAAATTTGACTTTTTGATGCAATGATAAAGGGACAACCCCTGCAACATGAATCCATAGCTTCCCCAATAAATATCTATAAGATGGTGAAATCTCCATCACTTGAAATGTGACATTAAAAGTGCAAGGACCAATTTGTAAAGGGAAATCAAAATCACCAAACACCTCTCTACGAATTCCACCAAAAGCTCTTACCACCATACTACTAGCTTTTATGTCGGATATTTCCACATTTAACTTGTTTAGTGTACTCATAGGCATGACATTAATCAAGGATCCATTGTCAGTGAGCACTTTAGCCATAGTATAGGTTTTATACCTTGCCATGCTATGCAAAGATTTAGTACTACTTTGTCCTTCTATGGGTATCTCATCATCATTGAAAATTATGTAGTTGGAGGTCCTAAACTCTCAGCAATGTGACTCACATTTTCAATAGAGATGTTATGAGTGACATAAGCTTAATTCAGTACTTTTATTAATACATTTCTATAAGGCTCAAAATTCAGCAACAGTGATAATAGAGCAATGCATGCTAGCATCTTATTCAATTGTTCCACCATATTATGCTTGCTATGTTTAATCAGTTGTAGAAACTTGCAAGCTTCTTTTTCTATCACAGGTTTCTAGTATTCTAAATCAGAAGTCTTTACTAGGTCTTTCTTACTTCCCAATTTTTTTTCTTCTTTAATTCTTTTTTTTGCCTTTTTCTAACATCCCAGGAGAGTAGCATCATCCACTTCTAGTCATCCCACTTATGCTAGTTATTTGCACCAAATCTGTAGAGCAACTCAATCTTGGTTCAGCAGTTGTAGTTATAACTTTGTAATCATACTTCCATAGTACAGCTTTGTTATCTCGATAAGGGAACAAACTTGGAACATTAAGTGTAAAGATAGGCTTGTTAACTGGAACAGGCTTTGACTTCTTTTCATAGTAAAATGTTACAGCTTGACCTAAAAAATAGCCTTGATGATCCCTCTTCATCAATAACATTTATCTCATCAGTTTTAAGATCTTCAGAGAACTTCAGTTATAATGAATCTATTAATCATTGCACCTCTTGCCAAAAATCAATGCATTCTTGAATCGAATGGCCTATAGTTCCCATGTAGTACTTGCAGGTCTTAGAAGGATCATATATCCCATAATAAGTACTTAAATTTTTTGGCACATAGCAAATCATATCAGCTTTGATTAGAATGTCTAAGATTTACCTTAATGGGGTTGTAATATCCTTCACACTTCTTTTAACAATGCTTGCCTTATCATTTCCTAAAGCATTAATTGCAAGTTTAACATGATTGGGCAAGGGATTGCCATTGACATTTAGTTCTTCTTCCTTTTCAAAGTTTATTAACCTAGCTTTAATTAGGCCTTGCACCTTCTACTTCAATGTAGCGCAATCTTTAGTAGAATGCCTGGAATTTCTTGCATGGTAATAACATCGAACATTAGGATTGTACCATCTAAGGTATGAAGGTTTCATGGCTTGAAGGTACATAGTACAATTAAATGGTTCTTAATAAGATTTAGGAGCAATTGAGTGTACGTTATAGGGATAGGGTTAGTGGGAGTTCTTTCTTAATAAAGTCACAGTGCTCTTTAGTTGTTTGGTAATTAGGATGAATAGGCTAATTAAATCACAGGTCTTATTGGTGGGATAGGTGCTCAAAGGTGAAAAGTTGCTTAAAAAGTGGGCAATGGTGTAGGTGAATGAGTATAAGCAATGTTGTTTGAACTTGGATAATAGGTTTGGTGGATAGGATATGGCTTGTAAGGTGTAAATCCTTCATGTGATCCTCCAACAACTTAAACATCATATTCTTTTTTCCTAGGGACTTCTTTTTTTTCTTACCCCAAATATATCTCTTGCCTATAATTTCTTGCTTTTGATAGCATTCTTGATAATTTCCCCTATGATCACCATATTTGTAAAGCTTTTTATTGTGTTCCCTATCATTTTTTTCCTAATAAAGAGCTCGAAGAGTACTAATAAACATCTTGGGCTTTCTTCATTCTCTCAATCTTGTTGGATTGCTCTTTAGTCATAATTCTCACTTATAATTGGGTACCATAATGGTGGGGAGCAGATTGCTCCATGAATTTTAGTCGACAAGCTATCCTTGAACCTTTGTTACCAAAATATTGAGAAGTTAGGGTATCATGCATCAAGTAAGTTATCAAATAGTTATTAGTATCAATGCATGAATGAGTTATGCAAAAAGGGAGAATATTTGCCACATAACAATTATTGATATAAAAGAAACTTTATTATTATTCTCAATAATTGTCTGAATAACATCTATGAAAATAAAGTCTAACATCTATGGCCTCCAAACAAACTTCATTATTTGCCTATAATGATTTTGAGCCTCTTATAAGAGTTCAAATAATTTTTTGGCCATGAGGTTGGAATGGGTGCACACTTGCTTTTAACTCATTGATCTGATCATGCATTTCTTTTGCTTTTTGGTTACCAACGTAAATTCGGTCGAATAAATGCCTAAGATGTAGTTGTCTTCTTGAACTTATGTCTTAGGCTTGTTCATATTCTTCTTTTAACCTTTCAAGTCTAAGGTTCAACTTTTGACACCTTTTCTCCCATCTCATATGTTCTATGTATGCTTCCTTATTTTCCACCCTCACATGCTTGAGCTTCAAAGTCTTTTAAATAACCACATTATCAAGGACTTTAAATGCAGTCTTCCACATGTTGCAGTTTTGGTTCTGCTTTTAAATCTCTTATTTTGCTTAAATTAACTTTCTTTCAGCTTTTTGATCTTCTCTTGTAAGTTTTTGTTGTTTTGCTTTACCTCATCTTTCTCTTCTTGTAGCTTTCTCTTAGCCAATTCTATTTTTATCATAGGGTCAGAAGGCATAACTTGGACTGAATGCCTAAAATTGTCTTCAAGAGGTAACACTATGCCCTTAGCTCACTTCATATGCCACACCAAATATTCAGGAGATGTGTTATACATGAATTTCACTCCCTCCCCTTGAATTGTTTTCTTTTATGCCTTGATAACACCTTCTTTATTTCCTAAGGCCCATTTATCTATCTAAGCAAAGTCCATCTGATTAAACCCATGAGTTATCTGGATAAATTACTTGTAGCCTACTTACTTTTAAACCATAGTCGGTGCAAAACTGATAACTCCTTATAAACCTCGAAGCAAAACCCAAGGCCAATCCCTACACTGCAATAAAGTTTGATCGTGACATATCCAAGGAGCCTTCCATACCATATCTAAACTTGTCAACTTTCTCAAGAATGCCATGCATTCAATTTTTGTTTTGGGTTTTGACTAAGTGCTGTCATAAAACTCCTTGATAGGAACACTAGTAGTGAAAAATGGTCTGTGAAATCTACTTTTTTTGCATTTGAAGTGGCTTATCCTCCAAATGTGTAACAATTATGCACATCCATTGATCTGTCTTTCCCTATTTTTCTCTAGTGATTTAAAAACCTGATTGTGTTTGCCAATATGGTTGGCGCTGCATTTATTTAGTGCTTGACCTGATCAATAAAGTCTCCATCACAATCTCTAGATAACCGAAAACCTTAGGAAATATGACCATTCCATAAATAGCCAAAGCCATCATGCTCATGGCCCTCTCCTCTTTAGGATTTTTAGTGATATAATCTCGAAGAAAACTCTAAGGAATGTCAGTATTTCCTCTCTTTTGTTTTTCAATAACCTCTATTAATCCCCATAATTTTGCAAGCTTTTGATGGTAACCCATCTTGTTCTGCTGAAATATCTTATCATGGTTTGGAGTTTAAAAGTGTAACAATTCTGAGTATTCCTCAATAGTTGGGACCATATCTACCTCATTGAATACAAAGCATCTATACAAAGGGTCCTAAAATTGAACTATGACCCTTATCAAATTGTTGTCCATCTTGATCTGAAGAAGTAATGCTATGCCCCCATATTTTACTCGAAAAGCTTCCTGCTTAGATGAACTCCACGATCTCCAAATGTTCATCAAATCAATTAGATTATTTTATGCAAAATCGAGGTGGATTGTTTTTGGAAGAGTTAAGACATATCCAGCCGGTAAACAATCACCTTCTAATAGCTGAGTCACTTTTGATCTAGCCTTCAAATCATCTAAAGACTCATACTTGGCAGATTCAGACTTTGGTAGGCTTGCCATGGATGTTATTTGAAAATTCCTTCTTTACCAAAAAATAGTTTCATAGCAAGATATTCCAATGATGTCATGATAATATAAGTGCATGTAAAAGAAAAAATAAAGTAAAATGGTTAAAAATATAAAAATAATAATAAAAGCACACATCTTAAAAAAGGAAAGATAATAAGCATAAAAATATACATCTTGAAATGGAAAGATATGTTTCTTCATGTGTCCAATCTTGGGTCATTTTCATAATGGCTCTATCCTAAAATTGGCTTCTTAGATGTTATTTACATGTTGGGTTAGGATATTTGACGAGTCTAAAAAGGTCCGCAAATTGTTCTTTAACATTACACATGAAGGATGAGTAAGGCACCCCAATCCTTACCCATTATAGGCTTCAATCGAAAAGGGTTCAATTTAAATGGGAGTATTTCCCTAGCCACTATGGAGGTTATTACCTCACAAAAGCTTTGATACTCTACTCCCTGAGAGTGTTTCACTAGCCCATGCAAAGGTTGACACCTCACAAAAGTGTAGTTGCTTTACCTTTTCTAAAGGGATGAACCCGGTTTTAGGGCTTTATGATATGATTTTCTGCAATATGTGCGAAGGAATAATCCATACCTTTTAATAGTTTCATGTGTGTATTTAAGAAAAGAACAAACATTAGGACAAGAATAATGTAATAAACATTTAAGCATAAACGAATGACCATTTTAAAACTAATTACAAGGACCTATAGTATCATAAGACTAACTATGGCTTGACTCTCTAATATCCCTAGTGGAGTTGCCAAACTATCATATTGTGCCAAATATGAATTCGGCCGTTAAACTTAAAAGGTGGGAGTCACCACTAATCTTTTTTAAAGGTGTGATTAGATCATCTATTTGAATCTATTCTTTTTAAAGGTATCCTAAGCTTGACAAAGGCACCCTAAAGGAATAGGTTCTGGTCTACATTCAGAACTAGATTTGGGAGTTCAGTTACGAGTGGGAAGGATCGGTACCCCTACAACACTTGTCACAAAGACAGTACCTAGTTAGCCTAATGTTGTATTAAAAGTCTTATGGTTTAAAAGGTCTTGATTTATTAATCAAATATTTAGATATCAAAAATATTTTCTAAAAAATTCTCCATTATGCTAGTGGAATGCCCAAGAAAATTTTCTCACCTCAAGAGTATTTGAGGAAATCTATTCGCTTCCTTAAATTAACTCCCTTGTCAGATTCATTCTAATTTGTATGAAAAAAATAAAAGAAGATCTAAATTTTATCTAAACATTTAATTTATTTATTTTAATCAAAAATTAAATATTGGAAATATTTTTCAAGAAATTCTCCATCATGCTGGTGAAATTTCGAGAAATATCTCCTCACCTCAACAGTATTCAAAGGAATCCATTTTCTCCCTTAAAGCGACTCTGTCATTAGATTTTTTTTTAGTATTTTATGTAGAGAAGTAAAAATTTTGAATTTTTATACCTATTTAATTTATTTTTTATTTATAAAAATTAACTATCATCGACTAAACTCTCTATCATGCTAGTCGAATTTAATCAAATTTTCTCGCCTAGGAAATTCTTAAAAGTTAATCACTTGTGACTTATTCGAGTTCTATCACTGGAAAGATCTTAATTGATTTTAATTAAGACAAATTACTAAAGTGCGAATAAACTATTATGTGAATTTTTTTTATTACTCATTGATATGAGTATACATATATGTAATTAAATTTAATTATAAAATATTAAAAGAAATAATTAATGAACAAGAAAAATAAACAATAAATAAACTAATACTAAATTTCATGGAAATGAAATAAATAAATAATTTGTGGAGATAAGTTTATAAAAGAAAATACACGTATAAGTAAAAATAAAGTTTAAAGAATACTAAAATAATTATACAAAATTATTTACGAAAAAAAATGTAATAAGAATCTTTTTTAAAAATATATATTTGGTAATAAAGACATAATACTTATAATAAGTAAGTAAATAAATCAATCAATTAATACTTTTTGGTTGGAACCCACGTGGGTCATCCGAGATCAAAGTTAGATCTCTTTTATTTCACAACCTTTTTTTTTTTTTTACTTTTATCATGAAGAAAAAAAATGCTCCCAACTTGTTTAAACTTGCAGAATAGATTTTGAAGAACTATTTTTGTCAAAAACTTTATTCAATCGCATCCAACTTTCCCATTTTTTTAAATAAACTCTGATAAAAAAATTTCATGAAACTAAGAATATTAAGAAATGCTTTGATGTTACAAACAATAAGAAAAACAAAATCAAAGGAAAAACTAAAAAATTTACCTAGAAAAAAGCCAAGGTTTCCTTTCAAATCCAAGCTTCTCAAAACAATCTAGCGAATAACTTTTTCTTTTCTCTTTTTGTTGCTTGTTTTTCCCTTTTCTTTTTTTTTTTTTGTGTGCACTAATCAAAATTCTTGGGTCCTATTTATAGGGGAGATTGGTTGATCAAGCATTAAAAACTAGAATCAATCACCAATCTCTTTTTTCAAATTTACAACAATCATAAAATAAATTTCAAAATTTCAGTCCCTAATTAATTTTAAATTCCTAATTTAAGTCAACTTGAATCTCTAAAAATCAACCTTGAATCATTAATTTCAAATTTGATTTTTTTTCAAACCTACTATTTTAATTCCTTTTTTCCAACTTTAAAAATTAACTTAAATAAAAAACAAAATTTGATTTCCTAACATAAACCAAAGTTTAATAAATAACCCAAAAGGGTTAACTTGCTAGTTTAAATTACTCAAGCCCAAAATCGGGTGTCTATAGTATTTGAGTGTAATTCAATCCTTTCATCATATATCTCAGAACGGGTAAAAGCTTGGTGTAGTGTCTACTCCTAACACTTTCCATATAGTCCTGTAGCCCTTACGTGTTAACTCAATAATCAATATTGCCTTGGCCAAGGACTTTGAATTAACACAAGTAAAAAACAAATGAAATATGTCAACTCATATCACTTAGGGTGATGAATCCTCTCTAGACCACTCACCTATCTTCAGTATGCTTCATGTCATACCTAAAACCATCCTACAATAAGCATCCATCTTTTATGGACCTATTCATGATGATATCTAGGTATAGAATCCACATATAGGATGACTTAGTGTCACGAGTTTAAGGATCATTTACACTACTGACACATGAGAGTATTTCCATAGACACTTAAGTGAAATACCAAATAAAACTTTTATAACAAGTTATGCTCAACAAACTTGTTCTTATAACAAGCATCCATAAACTATCCTCAACTATCTTTGTATTTTAACTTATAAGATCAACTACATGCATTGAATGCATGAAAGCTTAATATATGTTAATCTTTATGCATTTTCAATGCCCTGTTTTGATAATACGATGGCCTAGAATGTTTTTAGAAATACAGTTTTGATGCATAAGGATCTCATAATTGTAACATAATACAATTCTTTTTAAGGCCAATGTGTCCTATAGGCTTTATCTATATAAGATACAAATAACTATTATCAAATTATATTATGGATAAAGAAATACCTCATATTACATTAATAAAATATAATGTATGTTACATGAAATTACTGACAATTAGTGTATTACAAGCTCAAGCAATTGGCTTGTAGGCTTACAGTAATAGAAAATACATTGTTTAAATAGTGATTGATAATGGGGCAGTAATTAAAGCTACTAGAAAATAATTGATGGAGAAAAGAAAACATCTGTGTTGGATAAAATGCTCAGCTTACTATTTGGACTTATGCCTTGAGGATATTAGGAAGAAAAAGTATTAGAAGAGGTAAAGAAAGTGACTTGTTTTATATGCAATCACATTTGGACCATTGATATAATGAAGAAATATATAAATGGGAAGCAAATATTTCATCCTACTTTGACCCGATTTGCCACTCATTTCATCCAACTAGAAGAAACAATGTGACAAAAGCAAGGTTTGAGAGATATGTTTGATTCAAAGGTCAGTACTTTGAAATTATTTAAATTTACCATCTTTTTATGATAGACAATCAAAGAACCTTGAACATTGCTCTCGTGTTTGGCCTTTGAAAATTAATAATTAACCTTAGGTACAAACATTCACAAAAGTACATTAGGATCATTAAGTTCTCATCTAGAAGAAAGAAATAAAAATAAAAATAACATTCAAGCAAGAAACATGAAAGATAGAATTTTTGTAAAAAAAAAAAAAACCTTTGAAATTCTAAAGTCTGTTTTCTCAAAAATTTTATTTTTAAAAGCCAGTAACAAAAAAAGAAAAAATAGCAAACTAGAAAATAAAAGGTAGTAGAAAAAAAAACCCAACAAAACTTGGTAACAAACTACCTCAAAACTCAAAGCCTCTCTTTCTTTTTTTTTTTCCTCCAAAGCTTTTAAAATGGAGTTTTTTCTTTCTTTCTTCCCCTTTTTTTTTTTTGGCCTGAAGGAGCTAAGGATAAGCAGCCAAAAAAATGGGACCCCCTATGGCATCACTTATGGCCCTAAAATAGCCCCTTTTTTATTTTTTTAATGTTTTTATTATTTTTTTCTTGTTTATTTAAAATTCATTAAAGCTTGTCATAAATCCCCATGCCTAATTTCATATTGTCTTAAATTCACCACCTAAATACCATGATAGCTAGTGTATTTTTTGCCCAACATGTTGGAATTTAGTTAGGATGCAACTAAATTGGTTGGAAAATAGTTACCAAATTGATTCTCATGTAATCCTAATGGAACTAAATTATATCAAACTAGTTTTTGGGGAAAAAGTTTAATTCCAACCAAATTAGTCCCTTGTAATTGAAAATTTATTGGAATTGAGGTAAAAAAATCTAACCAAAATTTTTTATGTACCTAAACTAGCAAATTTAACAATTTAACATAAATTATGCACAAATAAATTTTAATTAGAAATTTACGTGCATATAAAAATCTTGGAAGTAAGAAAATAAGTAAAATTTAAGTGCAAAAATCCTAACTGAAAATTTCATGAAAAAATTTTAATTGGAAGTATTAAATTAAAATAAATAAAAGTTGAATTAAAATTCATGAAATGGGTTAATTGAAATTTTACATGTGATAAAATTCAATTAAGAATCTACTCGTATAAAATTCTAATTAGAAGACCAATAGTATAAACTAAATTAAGGAAATTGATCTGGATAAATTCTAATTGAAAATCAAATGGAAGAAATTAATTTGGAAGGACCAAATTGCAAAAGGAAAAAAGGTGGATTAAAATCCATAAATTCAAGTGATGAATAGAAATTCCACAAGTGATAAGTCATGTAAGAATTTGAATTAAAAATCTATAAGGAGAATTTAATTAAGAAATTAATGTGTAAAAATCCCATTAGAAAATTTTGGGACGTAGTTTATAAAAATTCTACATGTTATAAATTCAATTAAGAATTTATTCATGCAAGAATTCTAATTGAAACCCTAAGAAAACATTTGAATCAAAGATATTGATGTGGAAAATTGATCAAGGAAAATTTTAGTAAGAAAAGACTTTAGAAAAAGACTTAAAGAATTGAAATAAAAATTTTCAACCTAAAATATTAATTCAAAACCCATGCATGAAGGTTTCTAAAATTTCATGTATTAAAGAATATAATTTTCTTGCAAAGAACAATGCTAGTGGAATTTCCATTTATTCACACCATACGTAGGATACTCCATGCATAATTCATACTAAAATATTTTTAAAAAATCCCAAGTGTTGAGTTCTAACTAAAAATTAAAATTCTATACATAAAATGTGGCTAAATAGGAAAATATGCCTAAAAAGAGAAGAAGATTGGAAGTTCAAAACTCATAAAAAGTTTACGAGAAAAATCTTTATGGAGAAAAAAATCTGTGTTGGAAAAAATGGATAATATAAAAATGGAATTAAGTCCTAAAAAAACTGAATTTGACTTTTTTTTATTAAAAACAATCAATAGAAAATCAAGAATCCTAAACTCGAAAAAAGTTTACGAGAAAAACTTAACATAATAGAAAACTCCATACTTAGAACAAAATGAAAAATTCCAAAATAGACTCCAATTTATAAAGGAAAACTAATTAATTAAAAATATTTAACAATGATAAAAGAATTAAAAAATGGACACTTGGAATGAGTTTATGGAAAAAATCCATACGAAAAAGGAAACTGATAATATGTTCTAAAATAAATAAATTAATTCAACAATTTAAACCTTGTATATAAATGCCAATATAGACTTTTCCCGTAATTTTTTTATTTTTGAAGTGAGCATCAACACAAATATTGAATGAGTATCAGTACAAATATGTGATAGTTGATTCACTAATTTCGTGAAAAGAAAGCTCAAATATTGCCTAAAAAGGGAAATTTGATCTTGGCATCATATTTTAAAATATATTCTATAATTCCACAAAAAGGTATTTAAAAGCTAATTTCTTCTCTTCAAAGTTTTTCTTTTCTAATCAAGGGGTTTGCTCTTTATAAACCTTGAAAATGCAATTTTTCGATTGCATGCACGAGCAGTCATCTAAATATGATAAAAATAAGTCCTAAAAATGGGTGGTTCACATGAGCGGTCGACCCCCAATGGGATGAATGCCCGATTCTCGATCTCAAATATTCTAGACCATCAGAGAAAGGGCCTGGACAAAATAGGTGTCTACATAAGTTTCTCGCCATTTTCATAAAATAACCATATTATCTAAAAGCAGATGAAAAGAAAGTTTGAATTAAGAATGATATCGCTAAAACAACTGTTCAACAAAGATGCCAGAAACATGTTGTCAGATTTACCATGCAAGTGCAAGTATTCTTTACAAGTAATATAAAGATGGATATTGTTTCCATAAAAAATTATACTAAATTCATTAATAACTAAAATTATAAAAATATAATCTTATCCAAACAAATGATTAAAATTTTTTAAAATAGAACCTAAACAAATGCTAATAAAACAAATCAAACAGTTAAGTTTAATTTATCAATCAATATATAAAAGCCTAAGATTTTATAATTTCTCTCAACACTTTATTTGGTTTTCTATTGCTCTTTTAAGTTAACTATGGTAGTAAATTGTTAACCAAGAGTTGTAATGCATTTATAAGTCTCTTCCATTGATCTTACTATAATATCATTCTCAACTAATTTACTGTGTTCTCATATAATTAAATTAAAAAGAGACTCATTAAGCTTAAACTCTAAATTGGTTGCACATAGAGTGTAGGTATATTTCTACCTCACATGCAAATTAATCTGTCCAAGTAAATGAATAGGAACATGTGTTATTCAATCTATGTATAAATACAAAATTCCTTTTTCCAAGCTCATTAAATTTACCTAAACAATCTTATTGGTGGCCAAGCAATTAGAAGCATTAAGCATAAACTCGAATAAACAACTCAAGTATCATTCAAGTCAAAATAATAAGTAAAATGATCTAAACTACATGTTGAGTTCCACTTCGCTCCTAAAGAAAACACAAAACAAAGGAGTTTCATCATCATCATCATCAATAGTACAAGAAAGATAAAAAGAAAAGTAAGGAAAAGAGTATTGATTTTTAGTCTACATTCTTCTCAAATCTCTTTATGCCTCTTACAAAATTTGATGGCTCCTCTCTTTTTAGAAAACATAGGTTTACAAAGCTAAAAAATTCATGCTCATGATTTTTATTAGGTTAGCATTATGCCCTTAGCTCTTGGTGCTATAATGTTAGCTTCTCAAGTTTTTGAAATGTTAGGATGGTCGAGCCAGTGTTCAACACTAGCCTTCAACATTGAAGCATTGGCCTTTGACTTTGAAATCTTAAGGCCATGTGGGCACTACAAGGCTTGCTTTATTGCTTCTTTATTTTTGCTTTTTATTATGTTCTATCTTATCACATCTCAAAGCTTTTTCTTATTTTGAACCTATAAAACACAAACCAAATTTAATTATGAAAGAAATAAATAAAACTAATCGAAAAACAAATAGAAATTAATAATTTAAAGTTAGAAACTCAAAAGACTTAATGGACTTGAATGCATAAAATGAGACCAAATAACTATAGATTGCATAGAGTTATCACAAGTCGTGAGAGGTTGAGACAAGACAAGTTCTAGTGGTGTCAATTTTAAGCTATTTTGAGTTTAAATAGTTTTGACTTTAAATCATTGACATTATTTAATAATTTTGGGTTTTCTTTTATGTAATTTGAGTTCTAATCATTTCTTTGAATTAGTTTAAGTTCAAATAGTTAATTTTTCTTAATTAAATCAAGTTGTAGTTAACTTTGCTTAATTAAATCAAGCTGCTTTGGATTCCAACTAGATGGATAAGTTTTTGAGATTTACATATTGTAGTTACAAGTCTTCTCCATAATAATAATAATAATAATAATAATAATAATAATAATAGTGCCACTTCGCACACCTGTTTTATATAATTAATAAAATATAATATAGCAGCATGAATGTACATAATCTTTTAAACTAACCAAAATACTTATTGTTGTTCATTATATTAGTAATCTTGTTATTATAAATATTATTTATTATTATTAAGATTTATCACATTTATAAATAAAAATTTTAATTATATTAAAAGATTTGGTAAATAAATTTATTAGATAAAATGATTTATCATATTTGAAAATAAGAATTCTAATTCTTTTGAAAGATTTTGGGTAAAAGAATTTTATTTAATAATAAATAAAAAGGTTAAAATTTCCATTTAATTAATTTATCTTCAAAGTTATTATAGGAAAAATTGATCAGATATGCAAGGGAATTTTTTAAAAAAAATTTAATTTGATCATACTAAATCGTGTTGTTCTACATAATAAAATCATTTTAATTAGTTACCTGAGTTACAAATCTGAAGATGCCATTTAAGAATCCTCAGATTCAAGTTAAAGCTTCAACCAACAAGCTTTCCCCATTATTTTTCATTCTCGAATGGTAAAATGTATGGGCACTCTTTGTCTCGATCAACTTTGAATTCATACAACTTGATTCTCCTTAATGACCACTTTATGCCACCAGGTTTAGAATCACAAGATATTGTGATTAGAAACCTCTAAGTGTGGCCACAAAGTTTAAGCAAAAAAAAAAATCTTAGCCATAAGCTTTTTATTTATATCAGGTAACAAAGTAGCCCTAATTTGAATTTTCGATTTAAAATAATTATCTTATTTATTCCATAAAACCCATATGTGGTGTCAGCCGTAGTATGGGTGCTCACTATAATTGGGCCAAACCCTATGTCCATAGATAATATTTAGGCCCAAATTTGTTTTATGGAATTTAAGCAGTCTAATCTGAATACTAATTAATTCTAATTAAATTGTTAATTTTATTTAGCCTATAATTTTCTATAACCCTAATTCTAATCCAAAATAAAATCATAGCAATTTTATTCAAATAGAATAATTATATACTAATTATCAAAATAAAATTAAATATAATAATTAATTAATTTCACCATAAATTAAAATAAATAAGTAATTTTTTTACTTTATTTACAATATTATTTATATTTAATTTATAAATAAATATTTAAACAAGTCTTAATAGATATTAAATTAATTATATAAATAATTAATTTTCCATATCTATTTAATTTAAATTAATTCTTATATTTATCAAAAGATAAATTTAATTAATTTAAATTACTAATTCTTATCTAAATAAATATTTAATCAAATTAAATATATATTCTAAATAAATAATACCAAAAAGTCATTTTCATTTATTTACTAAAGAAAATGCCTTCCTCTTAAAACGAGTGAATTCAGCGTACCACTTCACCATATTAAGAATCTTTTATCTTCGGATATTCCAATCAAATACTAACTGTTAAGCAATTATATTGAGCTAGTGGACGGATCAATTTGACATATATAATTAGGCTCTATTAATCTATGTATTATTTATTCTATCTCGAGTAATTAATCACATAATTATTAATCTCAAAGTCATACCACTAAAGGCCTAAGACTGCACTCTCAATTATATACCATATTACATAAGCATTATAAATAGCCTTTAGTCTAATGACCTTGTCATTCGTGTAATACCTTCATGTGATATTCGTAATCAACTTAAGGTTAAAAGTCCATTTTACCTCCTTGATCACCTTATCTTAAAGTTCCATTATACTCTCCATGTGAAAATGATTGTTCACCACATGTGAACAATTTATCATAAGATAGACAAATGACCGAGCCCTCATTATTTTCACTATATCGTATAATGCCTTTTAAGAGGATAACCTTAATTATTTATGGGAGCTATGATTTTGTATATATAAGTAAAGCTCTCATTGAGTATAAGTCATATGCCTAAGAAACCGTTCTAGTAGCTTACTACTTCGAGATGCTTTGGCCTTTAAAATGTCAAAGCATATGAGCTATACACATAGAGTTAATTACTTACTCAGGATTATGGCAATTATGCAATGAACATCAAAAGTGAATTAATCCATGTAAATATACTTATTGATGGACTAGTTGCACTTTGATCAATCCAATATATCACCACCTCTGGGTAATATATTTATGTCTCCACTTAGGAGTCAAACCACTTCAGATGACTAAGACAAGCCATCTCTCCAGTTGGATTTAGATGACATAATAGTCTTAACATGAGTTAATTACTCATATTAACTCCATAGATTATATACTATCAATTTAGACTACTTACCTTAGAATGTTGACTTCCCACATATATAACATTTTAACGATATAAACATAAGTAGTCGGTAAGCCATATTTGCTTACATCTAAATGAGGATAGAATAGCAATGATATATTCCTAATAATCTCTTATTTACTTTAAGAGAGTAAATGAGTCATGTCTTATGTATCCAAACGCTCAAACTGCCTATCAAAACTCTTAGCCACCAAAGTTCTAGTAAAAGGATCAGAAGGTTATCCTTCGAAGTAATTTTGCTAATATTAACAACTTCTTCCATCACTAGCTCCCTTATAATATGGCATTTCCTATCTATATGCTTTGTCCTTTTATGATGTCTAGATTCCTTGGTATTTGCCACACTATTATCATAATAAAGTCTAATAGGTCTATCCATACCTGGAACTACCTCAAGGTCTCTAAGGAACTTGCGAAGCCAAGTTGCTACGTTAGATGCTTCAGAGGCAGCCTCATATTCAGCTTCTATCATGGAGTCAGCCATACAGGTTTGTTTTACACTCCTCCACACAATGGTGCCTCTACTTAGGACCAATATAAACCTTAAAATTAATTTCCTCAAATCCCTACAAGTTTGGAAGTCTAAATCTATATATCCTATAGATGTTAGGTCCCTTTCGTAATATACTAGCATATAGTTTCTTGTTCTCTTAATATACTGGAGTATATGCTTCATGGTTCGCCAATGTTTGTTACCAAGGTTCGACTGATATCAACTTACAATACCAACTACATAATAACTATCTGGTTATATGCAAAGCATAGCGTACATGAGACTACCCATAGTGGATGCATAAGGGATTTTCTTCTTTCACTTCCTTTCTTTAGATATCTTAAGGTAGTCATCTAATGAAAAAGTGAATTCTGCCATAGAAGGTTGTGAACCTTTTTGGCATCTTGCATTGAATACCTTTTAATAATTTTGTCAGTGTATGAAGTATGGGATAAAGCTATCATCATGTTTTTTTAATCTCTGAAAAGACAAATACCTAGGACACAATTAGGTTCCTCTAAATCTTGCATGTTAAACTATTGTGACAACCATAATTTGACCAATGACAAGTTCCCTACATCATTCCCAATGAGTATTATGTAGTTGACATATAAGACTAGAAAAACCACTTTGCTTTTTTTAAAACATTTATAAACACAAGGTTCATTAATGTTTTACTCAAATCCAAAGACATTGATTGTTTGGTCAAATCTTTGGTTCAATGAGTGTGAGGCTTACTTTAATCCATAAATAGATCTAAGCAACTTGCAAACTTTTGCTTCTTAGGCTTTTACTCAAACCTGTCTGGTTGCATCATAGAAATGCTTTGGTCAAGATGGCCATTCAAGAATGTAGTCTTGGCATCCATTTCCCATATCTCATAATTAAGAGCTACAGCAATTGATAGAAGAATATGAATAGAATTTAGCATCATAACTGGTGAAAAAGTTTTGTCGTAGTCGACACCAGCCTTTTAGGTATGTCCCTTTGCTGCTAGTCTAGCCTTAAAGGTTTCAACGTTCTTTTTTCTCTTGTAAACCAAATTACACCATATAAGTTTTACCTTTTCGGGAAGGTCTACAAGCTCCTAGACTAAATTGGATTTCATTGAATCCATCTTAGTGTTCATAGCTTTTCGCTAGAGCTTAGAATCAACATCACTCATAGCTTCATCATAGGTGACTAGATCATCTTCATGTTCTGTGGCCTCAGATTGATAAATCTCACCATCATACATGAAGAAATTAGTTTTCTTAGAAACCCTCCCACTATGTCAAAGCTCTTTAGGTGGTTGCTCATTTACATGTCTTTCTTTGGAACTTGGAATAAGACCCAATACCAAAATTTGTGAAGCAACTTTATTTCCCAATAGTTCCTTAAGCACCACTTTACTTCGAGGCTTAAAGTCATTCATGTAACTTTCTTCAAGGAAGGTTGCACAAGTTGATACAATGACTTTCTATTCTTTTAAGTTATAAAATAGTCATCCCTTTGTTCATTGGGATACCCTACAAACATGCATAATTTTGAATGAGATTCCAACTTCTTTGCTTCTTTATCCAATACATGTGTTGGGCACCCCTATATTCTCATATGTCTAAGGGAAGGTTTCTTGCTCTTCCACAACTCGCATGGAGTTTTAAGATCTAACTTACTTGGAACCTGGTTTAGAATATAACATGTTTTTTTCAATGCATATCCCTAAAAGGATATAGAGAGTTTCAAATAGCTCATCATGGATCGTACTATATCCAATAAGGTTTTATTTCTTTTCTCTGCTACATCATTCTGTTGCAGAGTACCTAATGCAGTCAATTGGGATAAGATCCTATTTTCTATAAGGTGTCTTAGAAATTAATCAAAGAGGTATTCATCACCTCAATCGAATCAAAGTGTCTTAATGGATTTACCCAATTGCTTCTCCATTTTCGCACGATGCTCTTTAATTTATCAAAGATTTTGCTCTTGTGATGTATCAAGTATGTATATTTAAACCTTGAGTAATCATCTATAAAGAATAAATAGTACTTTTACCCTCATCATTCTTTGACATTCTTAGGTCCACATACGTTAGTATGCATAATTTTTAGAAGTTCTTCGACCCTTGTATGTTTTGCTCCAAAAGACCTCTTGGTCATTTTACCTTCAAGACAAGATTCATATTAGGAAAGACATACCTCCTCTAGAGATTCTAATGGACCATCATTTACTAATCTTTAAATCCTTTCTTGGTTAATATAACCAAGTTTTAAATGCAAAAGGTACATTTCATTATAGTGAGAAGTTTTTAAACTTTTAGAGTTATCTGTTAATTCAATGTCTAGCATTGAGTAAGTTTGATCAAATAAAGATTACAATCCATTCTTCTAGAATAGATAAAAGACTTATTTTTACGAATCATTACAGTTTTATTAAAAGAAAATGAATAAGAATCTTTAATTAAACAAGTGACCAAGATAGGGTTCCTTTTAAAACTAGGAACATAAAAACAATCTTTTAACAAATAAATCTAAATTCATCAAAATAAAGATCTACATCTCCTACTGCTTCTGCTAATACCACAGTTCCACTACTAGTTTTTAATGAGAGGCCCCTATTAAGCAAACTTTTTATTTCCTTGAACCCCTGCAAAGAAACACAAACATGATTAGTTGCTCCAGAATCAATAACCTAAGTGTCTTTTGAATCTTCCACTAAGTAAGCTTCAATGTAAAGATGATCTTTACAGTGCTTGCCCTTAGAAACTAAGAATTCCTTGCAAGTCTTCTTGAAGTGACCAAGCTTTCCACAATAAAGGCATTTTGACTTTTTAGGGTCCTTTGGCTTTTTCTTTTTTTTTTACCTTTAGATGAAAAAGGAATAGAAGACTTAAAAGCCCCTTGCTTCTTCTTGTTCTTATTCTCAAAACCAGAATTATAAGTAATAGCCAAATTTGCCTCTACCTTAGGTTGGTGGCCATCATTGAACATAAACTCATAGGCTTTTACTCCTTCATAAGCTTGGTGAAACCTAACTCTTTGCTTCGCAGATTATAAAGCCTGTAAAATCCTCAAAAAGAGTTTTAACCACCATCTTAATTTAGGTATTAATTCCAACTCAGCACCATTTTCAACAGCCTCAGCAAAGTATCCCATAAGTTTTAGCGTATGATCCTTGACCAGAGTTCCTACTATTTGCTTATAATTCATTAAATTTATAATAGTGGATTATCTAGCCAAGTTAACTTGGCCTCTAAACATATCCTCTAAATTATCCATGATTTATCTAGTAGTGACATAGTTCTCATGTTGCTTTTGCAAAGCATTTGACATGCTAGCTAGCATATAGCAATGTGCTATGTTATTGGACCTTTTCCAACGAGTGTAAAATAAGAAAGCTTGTCCATTAGGCGCATTATGTGGAGGCTTAGGTAGTCAAGGTTTGTCAATTATGAACTTGTGTTTCTCGTACCTAAGAACGATTAATAGATTTCTTTTCTAGTCTTTAAAATTATCTCCATTTAAATTGTTATCAATGAGAATTTGAATAAGAGGTGTAGGTATGACATTTTGAACTAAAATAATTAAATATATTTGAAATATTATAATCATGCTCAAGAAATATAAATAAGATATTTAGCAATTAAACATAGATATATATGTTTCTACACTAGATCCTTACAAAAATGTAGGATTGCAATGGTAATTTTTAGCATCTATTGTCGTAAGCTATTGAGGGGTGGTCATAATTCAAAAAGCCAAAAAAATGGATCCCATCTAATTAATATACGTTACCTTGAATCCTCCTAGGTTAAGACATATATTAATAATCGTTTATTTGGCCACCAGTTTAACTAACAAAGCTCCGAGGGGAGGTTATTATTAAAGTAATCTTGAGTTTATAACCATTATTTACAAAACCCAATCCATGCACTATTTAAGTCATTGAGGGATGATCTCAAATAGAACATGCCCAAGCACGTTTTCCATATAGGAGATCCAATTTAATATATTGACAGTGGTCGATTACCTATAGAAGGGTATGGTCAGAGTAGAACTGGAGCGAGGTGCATGCTTTCACAAATGGATCAATAATAGAGATCATTGGTTTTGTTTAAAATCCTTTCCCACTCAATATTTTAAAAAACCTGTAAGGTTCTAATATGCATGATTAATATAAGTCTAAGTGGCTTTCACCTATTCTCAATGGCATGTTATCAATCATATACATACATCCATCAACAAAACATATAGGCGGAAAAATATTTAACAAGCCAAACCATGATCCCATCCAAAAAATAAAAAAAATAAAATTACAAAAATTTCATCAAAAGCATACTTTAAGTCTTGAACTTTTTGCTCCATCTTCATGCATCAGTTTCCACATTAAAAAATAACCATCTTTATAATCTAATAAAAAATTTGGATTAAAGTATCTATCCTTCAATAGTTACAAGCACCAACCCATTGCTCGTGAGAATTTTTGACAAATAATGCTCCAAAATCTATTAGGATCTAAATCGTAGCTTTTCTCACAGCCCACATAGACCCAGTACCCCAATACTAGGCCTTGAATTGGCTTAAAACATCCCACAACCCAAAGATGGGTAGACATACCCTGCACCCTTGGGGTACGCACACCATTCCCATAAGAATGGGTGGAAGCATACCCCGTGTACCCGAAGGTGTGCATGCACTCATTGGCCTATTCTCACCCCTCAAGTATGGCCAAATCACACCCTTGGTGCTGGGGCTTGCACTAATAGCACCCTAGATGGCTTGGGCTATTAAGGATTAAACCCTAATAGCCTCGGGTTAAAGTTTTAAAGCTTTTAAGTTTTTAGGGGTTTTCCAATGCGAATACCTACTCCGAGGAAATCTACACACCATCAGGCTGTTGGTTCTTAATATAAGCTGTTGATTCTAGCTAGATTTCTAATTATCAGAAAACAAACAGGTTAATTCAAAAATAATTTATGATCTTTAAATCTTCATCTTCTATGTACAATTTACATCAAAATTTGAAGAAAATAAAAAACAAATCTATACAGTGACAATAGACCATATCTAATTATAAACCTGATTAAAACCCAATTACATCAATTCTAAGATCTAAAAGATCATGGTCGACAAAAAAAATAATATATATCCTAATAAACAACATAATAGAAATCCTAGAATGCCAACTTTCTAATAATTAAATCCATACATATCTAAGGAGAATTTTGATTAAAAGTTTTATGTATATAACATAATCTCAATCTGGCACGGATACAAATTGTAGGAAAAACTGATTAGATGAGCAACAGAATTTTTAAAAAATTTTAATCTAATTGTACTAAATTGTGTTGTTATATACAATAAAACCATCTTAATCAGTTACCTGAGTTGCAAATATGAAAATGCCATCTAAGAATTCTTAGATTTGTGTGAAAGCTTCAACCAACTAGCCTTCTCCACTATTCTTTAATTCTTGGATAGTAAAGTGTATAGGCACTCTTTGTCTCGATCAACTCCAGATTTATACGACTTGATTCTCTTTAATCACCACATTGTGCCCAATCTAGAATCATGAGATATTGTGATTAGAAATCTTCAAGTATGGCCACAAAGTCTAAGAAATAAAACTTAGGCATAAGCTTCTTATTTATATCAAGTAATAAGGTAGCCCTAATTTTAATTTTTTATTAAAATTATTATTTTATTAATTTAATAAAACCCATATGTGGTGCCAACATTAGTATGGGTGCCCACTATAATTTGGCCCAAACCCTAGTGTCCATAGATAATATTTAGGCCCAAATTTATTTTATGGAATTTAGCCCAATTAATTTATATACTAATTAATTCTTATTAAATTGTTAATTTTATTTAGCCCAATAATTTTAATAACTCTAATTTTAATTCAAAACAAAATCATGGCATTTTTTTTAATAGGATAATTATGAAATAATTATCAAAATAAAATTAATTATAATAAAATAATTAATTTAATCATAAATTAAAATAAATAAATAAAATAATTTTTAATTTATTTAGAATATTATCCATATTTAATTTATAAATAAATATTTAAACAAGTCTTATTAGATATTAAATCAATTATATAAATAATTAATTTCCTATTATTTAATTTAAATTAATTCTTATATTTATCAAAAGATAAATATAATTAATTTAAATTAATAATTCTTGACTAAATAAATATTTAATCAAAATTAAATATATATATATATTTTAAATAAATTATACCAAAATATCATTTTCATTTATTTACTAAAGAAAATGCCCACACTCTTGAAGTGAGTGAATCCGGTGTACCACTTCACCATGTTGAGAATCTTTCATCTTTAGATATTCTGATCATAACCAACTATTAAGAAATTATATTGAGTTGGTAGAAGGACCAATTGGACATATTAAATTAGGCTCCAATAATCTATGCATTAATTATTCTATCCTAAATAATTAATCACATAATTATTAATCTCAGAATCATACCACTAAAGACATGAGATTGCACTCATAATTGTATACCGTACTACGTAAGCTTTGTAAATAGCCTTTTAGTCTAAAGACCTTGTCATTTGTGTAATACCTTTATATGATATCCATGATCAACTTAACGTTAAAAATTTGTTTTACCTAGTTGATCACCTTATCTTAAAGTTATATTATACTCTCCATGTGAAAATGATTGTTCACCATATATGAATAATTTATTATTTGACATACAAATGACTGAGATTTTGTCCATTTTCACAATACCTATAATGCCTTTTAAGAGGATAACCTTAACTCTTTATGAGAGCTATGATTTCATGTCTATGAGTAAAGCTCTCATAGAATTTAAGTCATTTTCCCAACGAACCAGTTTAGTAGCTTACTACTTCAAGATGCTTTAGCTTTGGAACATCAAAGCATACAAGTTTTACTCATAGAGTCAATTACTTGCTCAGGATTAAGGTAATTACACAATGAAAGTCAAAAGTGAATTAATCTATGTAAACGAAATTATTAATGGACTAATTGCACTTTAGTCCAGTCCAATATATCACTACCTCTAGGTAACATATTTATGTCTCTACTTAGGAATCAAACTGCTCTATATGACCTAGACGAGACATCTCCCCAATTAGATTTGGATGGCATAATAGTCTTAACATGAGGTAATTGCTTAGATTAACCACATAGACTTTAGACTATCGATTTAGACTAGTTATCTTAAAATGTTGTCTTCTCGTATAAAAAGTCCATTATATGCAACATTCTAACAGTATAAACACAATAGTCAACAAGCCATATTTGCTTACATCTAATTTAACATGTAAATCTAAATAAGGATGGAATAACAATGATATAATGATAACTCGAATATATATAAATAATCAGTTCAAATTAATGAAATACATCAAAATGCGTTTCATCCTTAGGGCATTCCTAATAGCTATAATTTTTTATTAACCTGATAAAAGTAAAAATAAAAAGTTATATTAATTTAATTTTAAATGTTGATGCAAATTTTTATTATTTATAGAGCATGTAACTTTTTCTTCAATATATAAAATTTTATAAATAAATAAGTTTTTTAATAATATACATTATATTATAGTATAAGTAGTAATAAGATTTATTCTTATTTATGATTTTATGTTATAAATATCAATAGAAATTATAATTGAAAATTTCAATATCATAAAAGCAATTAATAGAATATTTTAGATAATGCTTTTGGCAATTACCTAAAAGTAGAACTCTTAAATAGTTAAATCTATAATTGTAAAATTTGAGTTTACAAGTAACTAAATCTCATGTCAATATTTATATTATGACAACTTTTGATTTTAATTTATTCATCACATAAGTTGTTTAAAAAGTTTAGCAGTTTTGATTTTATGAGAATGAATAATGACTTAGGGTGTTTTTTAATTTGGTTAGCAAAATAATAGTTTGTCATGAACTTAAATAATAGTTTTGGTCAAAATACTTAAAATAATTTAGTGATTCTTTTCTCTTTTTTAAAGGTTTTATAATAAGTTTTTAACTTACACTTTTATGGTATTTCTTTTTAATTAGTATTTTTTTTGCATACATAGATATAGCAATTTTTTATTTAACAT
This sequence comes from Adansonia rubrostipa, assembly GCA_038381775.1. Classification (NCBI taxonomy): domain Eukaryota; kingdom Viridiplantae; phylum Streptophyta; class Magnoliopsida; order Malvales; family Malvaceae; genus Adansonia; species Adansonia rubrostipa. The sequence continues at coordinate 7,032,259 of JBBYHM010000020.1, read as the reverse complement.
GTTTTTATGTGATATTTTGATTCCATGCTCCTTCTATTATTTAACATAAATTCTTTTTGCAAATATAAGATAATTAATACATAAAATCATATGTAATGCATGTAATACAATAACTAGGATATATAATAGTATGAATATGGAGAATGGAGAATGGAGAATCTTTTAAAGTGACAAAAATAATCAGTGTTGATCATAATATTTACTAAACTGCCATTATAAACATTTCTTATTATTAATAAGATTTATTTTATTTATAAATAAGAAGTTCGATTTCATTAAAATATTTTTGTTAAATAGATTAATTTGATAGTAAATAAAAATTAAAAGTTTATATGGCATTATTTTATTTACATGTTTTAATTTTACTAACCTTAAAAAGCAAATGAATATTTGATATAAACAGATAATAATTAAAGGTTACATTAATTTTTTTTATTTTCATAATTAATTGTTAGACCTAACGGTGAATGACATTAAGAGGGGTAAATTGATTTCTTAAAACTTTGGTAAATTAAACTTTGATAAATAAAATTGAGAAATCTAAACAATAAACTTTGGAGTGCAAGTTAGTGAATAAAAATAAATAATTAAAGAAAAGAGAAAGAAGAAGCAAACTCAGTAATTTCGAGAGGTTCGGCCTGAATTGCTTATGTCCACTTCATTGACCTACTTGCCTTAGATTTTCACAATTCACTAACTTGAATTGTCTACCTTTCAAGGATAAGGTAAAACCTTTATGCTCCCTATCTTTCAAGGCTCAGATAAAAACTTCTACCCACTATCTTTTGTGGCTAAGATAGAACCTTCTCTTATTACTGTTGAAGGCTAAGTAGAACCTTCTCTACTTTCCAATGGCTAAGTCGGAACCTCCCTATTTTACAAGGATTTGAATGTAAACAAATAAAACCTCTAAAGGTTAGGTGTTTACAAGAGTTTTGGCTCAAGGAAAATATGTATCTAAAGATTCAAAATGAAGAATACAAGGAAAAGAAGATTTAATCTTGTACAATGATGAAGTACTTAACAAAAATGATTAAAAAGATTAAAGATATGACTCTAAGCACAATCTCTTAGTTCTTCATCTTGTTAAAGGTGTTGGAGACGCTTATTTATAGCCTTAACGATGATTATAGCCATTGGGGATATTTGGTGAAGGATTATAGCTGTTGGAGCCTTCAAAATCTCATTTCTCGTTGCTCCCCATGCCTCTGTATCGATATAATTGAGTTGGTATCGATACATTATGTTTAACAATCTAAAATATAACCGTTGAACAATCTTATATCGGTGTACAATAGTCTGTCTCAATACATGAATAATGATTTTTGCATTTTAAGGCTATTCAGCTACTACCAAGTATTGTTTCGATACATACATAGACTGTATTGATACATTCATATGAAAATCAATTTTAAGAGGCTTTTTATGACTTAAAAACATGTAAAACTTATCTAAAAAATGCTTTATACAAAAGTATATATTAAGAACACATTTTTAAGTGCTTTAAGGAGTTGAAACAGATTCTACTATTTTTTAAGGTGTTTATAAAATATTTCATGGAAAAATACTAATCTTACAAATATTTAAACACAGGCAAATTAAGCTTAAGTTTTAGCTATATCAAAACTAAGATTAATTCAAAGCTAATGTAGCTAACAACCTCCCTTTTTTTATATGACAAAACTTAAGGTGAATTTGCTTGTAAAACTCCCCCTTAATCATTTAAAGATTTTCAATAAAACTCTCTCTTAATAAAAAGCATTATGAAATGGATTTTTGGAGATTTTATTAAAAAGGTTTTGAAACTCTTAGGAATTGCTTTTTTAGTCATATTTGGCTTTAAAAGTACGAACACAAAATATTAAAGATTTCAATAATATAAATAATGTAAGCACATGTGAAATCTTCCAATATGCTAGCATAGACATATATATAAATGAAGTACAAGCAAGCAAATTATTAAGGATTTCAATAATATAAATAATGTAAGCACGTGTGAGATCTTCCTATTTACTAGCATTGACATATATATAAATGAAGTACAAGCAAGCAAATTAACACCTAAACTCCCTCACTTTTTTTAATATCAAAAAGTTGAAGGTAGATTAATTCAAAGCTAAGGGACTAATTCCAACAAGATTTTTAAAAGGTATATTAATTATGAATCATTTAAGAGCATGTATACCAATTATTGAGAAGATATATGCATTTAAGCCTTAATGTGCAGTTTATCCAATTTTTGCATTTTTTTTATAGACATTTAAGCATGTATAAGAGATAGAACATACCAATTGTTAAAGGATTTAAGAATTATTAATCCAGTTGTTGTCTAGGTGCACAATAGATGCCAATTTTTGAATTGCATACTGCAATAGATGCCATATGGGAGGTTAAAAAAAATTTTAGGAAAAGCGTAACAAACTTCCATAGGTTAGAAAATCATTTGCTCATTCATGATATGCTAATAAAATCATTTAAGTAAACATTCAATCTATGAACATGCTTAAAGATGAGAATTAAGCACTTAGACATGTTCAAAGATTCATTTAAAGCAACCATTTTAAGCATACATTACATACTAGAATACGGATTATATATAATAGGCTCATGTATGTCACCAAACTTAATGCTAAAGGATAAAAATTTAATGGCTTTTGTTTAACGATTCCCTCAACTTTACCAAACTTTGATGATATGCTCATTATAACTTTGAGGATCATAATTTCTAGTGTTTGACTATTCCTTGATGGTTTTGGCTTGATTTGAAAAGGTTGCATGCTTTATTTACTTCCTTTTGCTATTTAAGTGTTCATCTTTCAAAGATGGATTTATCTTCATGAACCTTGCAAAACCTTAAAAAAAAAATCTTGGCAAAAGATGAGCATTAGAGGTACTAAGATTTTAATTGTAAAAGAATATTCAATAAGCTTATATTTTGTTAGAAATAAAAGACGTTCAATGAGCTTAATGATATTTTAAAATAAGTGATACTAAATTTTAATGAATAAAAAACATTATGCATATATGGTACCAATTATTATAATGCAAAAAAAATAATATTTTCATTAAAGTCAAAAAAATAAATGATTCATAGAAAAAATTGTATTTTTGAGCATTATAAGGCAATATGAGCACTTAATCATATAATTCATGCATTTGATTTGTGAAACACACATCAATGAATCAAATATGATGTTTAAGCATGTGATAAGTTATGAAACGATGTTTATCAAAGTTTAGGAATCATAAAAATGAAGCATTTCAAGTGAAAACTCATTAAGAAGACCAATTTTGTATTTAAGAGCAAAAAGAACATGAAATTGGCCAAATTTCACACTTGTATGGATCCAGGGGACTTTTGTTTCGATACACATAGTGATGTATCGATACAAATTTCATTATATCAATACAAGTTAGGTTTTGCTAGGTTTTGTTCATTATATCAATACAGGGCTCTAAGTATCGATACATGTTTTAAGTTCTTTAAAAAATGCTTAGAAAATATGCCATTTTGCATTCCAAAACCCATGATTTTATATTATGATGCAAACTTTTGATTTTAAACGTTTAATACTCATATGAATGATCAAAGTTTGGATTAAAATAACTTTTAAAATTAAGTTTGAATGAATTAGCATATTTGGTCACATAAGGCAATATATTGAAATAAAAGATTTTCATTCAAACCACAAATGCAGAAGTTTAAAAGTATTTTCAATGTTTAAGCCATAAAGCATGAATTTACAACATAATCAAACATCTTAAGTCTCATGCAAGCGTAATTGAATATAAATCGTTAAAGAGACTAAAAACTTACTAATGCATGTTTATGGGATCATACCTTTTAAATAAGCTCTAAATGCTCCCCTTAAAGTTATGCATATAATTTAGTCATGCAATCAAGCATCTTAATGACTCAAAACACGAAGTTTATCAAAATCAACCTATTATGCATAAATCATTCTAAAGTCATGCTTCATGACAACATTTCACAAATCAATTTAATGTATTATCATTAAGTACTAAATCATCAAATGCATGCACATTTTAGTTCATAATTGCTCCAAATGTAAAACATGAATTTTCATTAAACCCATTTTGCATTAAAAAAATTTACAAAAAAATTCAATAAAGCGTTAATAACTATAGCATGAATAACTAATAGACAAACCAAAATTTTAAAGCTTAGAGGTTACCTATCACACTTCTTTACGTGTCTAGAGAATCCATTTCTATTGCACTGCTCCTTATTGCTCTAACACATCTACAAGAGACTTTCACTTGGTTTTTGGTACCCAAATTGCTTTGGATCCTTGAAGGTTAGTCTCAAAGCCTCTTGTTCCATTAGGAACCCATACTTGCCTAACTTTAAATTGCATCCTTTACTTGAAAGGATAAGTATGCATTATGACCATGAAAATTGCAATGTGAGCACTTGCAAATTAATTTGAAAATATTTATCTTAAATGATTTTTTTTTGCTCCAAGCTTTCAACTTTTCTTTTAAAATCAAGATTGACTTTCTTTAAAATGTTAATTCTTAGCTTAGAGTTATTAAAATCGTTTTTCAAATCTTTATTTTCGTTCTCTAAAACAAGTTTTGATTTCAATAGTAAATCATTTTCAACTTTTAATTTTGAGATCATTTTCTTGTGTTTAAAGTTCATTCCCTCAAACTCAATTGAAAAATCATCAAATACATCATGTAACTCATCAAATGTGCAGGAATTTAAATTTGGAGAGTCTAAGGTTACCTTAGGCTCATCAAGAGCCATGAAGCAAAGGTTGCCAATTTGGTCTTCCTTGGAGTTATCATCATCGAAAGAGTCACTATCGCTCCAAGTTACTATAAATGCCTTTTTCTTTTTCTTTTTCAATAACAAGAAATCAGATTTGGCATGTCTCGATTTGTTACAATTATGGCACACCAATTTGTTAACCTTTTTAGATTGAGATGATTTGCCCTTATCTATCTTTTTGAATTTCTTGAATCTCTTAGCAAACATGATCATCTTTATATTTTCACCTTCCTCATCATCATTCTCCTCTTCCTCATTCATGGAAGCCCAATGCAACTCCAACTTTTCTTGGTTGCTCCTTTCCATGATTTATCTTTATTTTGTATGTAAGGGATGATTTGATGAGCTCATTTAAGGCAAAGAGATTAAGCTCCTTTTACTCCTTAATTATGTTCACCTTAGCTTCCCATGATTTTGGGAGGCTGTTCAACATTTTCTTGACCATCTCCTTATTAGGATACACTTTTCCAAGACCCTTTAAGCCATTTACTATGTTTGTAAATCTATCAGACATCTCTTTGATGCTCTTCTCCAATTTCATGTTGAACATCTCATAACCAAGGTTGAGCATGCTTATTCTAAACTCTTTGACTTGATTGCTCCCTTCACGTGTGATAGCCAACTTGCCCAATATCTCTTTGGCATTATCATAAAAAGACACCCTATTATACTTATTTGGGCCTAATACACAAAAAAGTGTGTGCATGGCCTTGGCGTTGAGTTGAGCCATCTTAGTGTTTTTTGTATCCCATTCCCATTCTTCTTTAGGAACTTCAAGATATCTATCATCTTTGATGGGATGAGTGAGCCTTTCATAATTATCGTCTAAACTTGATAATCATTTGCTTAGGCAAATAGCCTCATCCTTAACTTCCAATACGCGTAATTTTCACTGTTGAAGGAATAAGGCCTTACGATTAATGTCCTTCTTGGCCCATACCGAAAATATCATTATGAGCCATTCACTTAGTTTTTTGTGGATTTTTGCTCAAGGATGTTAAGCCTATAAGAATGAGACACAAGCTCTAATACTAATTGTTAAACCTTTTAACAGTAAATGAAATCAAGGGGGTGAATTAATTTCTCAAAACTTTGGTAAATTAAAACTTTGATAAATAAAATTTAAAAATCTAAAAAATAAACTTTGGATGCAAGTTAGTGAATAAAAATAAACAACTCAAAAAAGGAAAGAAAAAGCAAACTCAATGATTTAGAATTGCTCTGTCTCAATTGCCTATGTCCTCTACCTCAGCCTCACTTGCCTCAAATTTCCACAAATCACTGACTTGAACTGTCTACCTTTCAAGGTGAAGTTATAACCTTTACACTCCCTATCTTTCAAGGCTAAAATAGAAACATCTACCCTCTATCTTTTATAGCTAAGATTTAACCCCCTCTCACTACTTTTGAAGGCTAAGTTGAAAACTTCTCTACTTTTCAATGGCTAAGTATGAACATTTCTTTTTTATAAGGATTTGACTATAAACAAATAAAACCTCTAAAGCTTTGGTGTTTACAAGAGTTTTGGCACAAAGGAAATATGCATCTAAAGATACAAAATAAAAAATACAAAGATATGAAGATTTAATCCTATACAAGGATGCATTACTTAACAAAATTGATGAAAACGATTAAAAATATGACTCTAAGCACAATCTCTTGGTTCTTCATCTTGTTGAAGGTGTTGGAGATGCTTATTTATAGCCTTGATCATAATTATAGTCGTTGGGGAAATTTAGTGAAGTAATATAGCTATTGGAGCCTTCAAAATGTCATTTCTCGTTGTTTCCCATGCCTTTGTATCGATATAATTGAGTGGGTATTGATACATTATGTTTAACAATAAAAAATATGACTATTGAACAATCTTTATCGGTATAAAATAGTTTGTCTCGATACATGAATAGTGATTTTTGCATTTTAAGGCTATTTAGCTACTGCAAAGTATTGTATCGATACATACACAAACTGTATAGATACATTCATATGAAAATCAATTTTAAGAGGTTTTTCATAACTTAAAAACATGTAAACCTTATCTAAAAAAATGCTTTATATAAAAGTATATATTAAGAACATATTTTTGAGTGTTTTCAGAAGTTGAAACATATTCTCCTTTTTTTTTTAAGTGCTTGCAAAATATATCATGAAAAAATACTAATCTTAAAAATATTTACACACAAGCAAATTAAGCTTAAGTTTTAGTTATATCAAAACTAAGATTAATTCAAAGCTAATATAGCTAACAATCTCCCTCTTTTTGATATGACAAAACTTAAGATGAATTTGCTTTTAAAACTCCCCCTTAATCATTTAAAGATTTTTAATAAAACTCTCTCTTAATAAAAAGCATTATGAAATGGATTTTTGGAGATTTTACAAAAAGGTTTTGAAACACTCGAGAATGGCATTTTTAGTCATATTTGGCTTTAAAAGTACCAACACAAAATATTAAGGATTATAATAATATAAATAATGTAAATACATGTGAAATCTTCCTATTAGCTAGCATAGACGTATATATAAACGTACAAGCAAGCAAATCAACCCCTAAAACTCTCCCCCTTTTTGGAATATCAGAAAGTTGAAGGTATATTAATTCAAAGCTAAGGGACTAATTCCAATAAGATTTCTAAAAGGTGTATTAATTATGAATTATTTAAGAGCATGTATACCAATAATTGAGAAAATATTTGCATTTAAGCCCAAATGCGTACTTCATCCAATTTTTGTATTCTTTTATAGAAATTTAAGCATATTTGAGAGATAGAACATACCAATTCTTAGAGGATTTCAAGAATTATTAATCCAATTGTTGTTTAGATGTAAAATAGATGCTAATTTTTGAATTTTTAGTACACATGCATACTACAATAGATGCAATATGGAAGGTTAAAAAAATTTCCAAGAAAAACATAACAAACTTCCATATGTTAGAAAATCATTTGCTCATTCATGATATGTCAATAAAATCATTTAAGTAAACCTTTAACCAATGAATATGCTTAAAAATGAGAATTAAGCACTTAGACATGTTCAAGGATTCATTCAAAGTAAATATTTTAAGCATGCATTACATACTATAATATCAATTATATATAATTGACTCATGTATGTCACCAAACTTAATGTTAAAGGATAAGAATTTAATAGCATTTGTTTAATGATTAACTCAACCTTACCAAACTTTGATGATATGCTCATTATAACTTTGAAGATCATAATTTCTAGTATTTGAGCATTCCTTGATAGTTTTGGCTCAATACATTCATATAAAAATCAATTTCAAAAAGTTTTTTATTACTTTAATATATGTAAAACTTATCTAAAAAATATTTTATATAAAAGTATGTATTAAGAACATATTTTTGAGTGCTTTAAGAAGTTAAAACACATTCTAGTATTTTTTAAAGTGTTTACAAAATATTTTATGAAAAAATATTAATCTTAAAAATATTTTAACATAAGCCAATTAAGCTTAAATTTTAATTATATCAAAACTGAGATTAATTCAAAGCTAATATAACTAACATTAATATTATATTAATATTGAAATAAAAAATTTATAATAATTTAATGTATTTTATATAAAATAAAATTTTATATATTGATATAATTTTTTATTTTATTTATTTTGAAAGTACGGAGCATTCATATGCAAATCTATGTGAAACAAGTACTCTTTAAAATATTAATAATGAGAGGAAGAATATCGCGGAGGCGCGGAGGTCACGTATAGCAGATCATAACCAGTGGAAATTTCAAGTTCAACTAAAATCAAATGCACGGATCCCAACATTGATAGCAAGCTACGAAGCTTTTCTGGCTGTCAAAATATGGCCCCGCCAGTCTGAATCTGAGGACTTTTCCAAGGCATGGCTGTCTCTCACACTTGCACACGCACGCAATCAACCGTATTCCACATTTTTTTTAAGAAAAAAAAAGAAAAAAAAGTTTATTGTTATTGTTTTATTAAAATTTATTTAATTGTTGATTACGATATATTTAGTTATTAATTGTAAAAAATTATATTTAATATATTATTTTAATTAATACCTAATGACATTAATTAATATTAATTTTTTATTCACTTATAAAAGTAGGTAAAAAATTTTTCTGCTATTGTATTTTTTAAAATTACATATTAAATTAAAATTTAGAGAACAGATTGTTTTTATCAAATAAAAAATAAAAAAATTATTTAGTTAGAAGTTATTTTTTAAGTAAAAATATTTGTAATTTTTTAAAAAAATAAAAAATAAGACAATTATTATTTAAAAGAAAATAAGACAATTATTATTTAAAAAATAAGACAATTATTATTTTTTATGTATTTTAAGAATTATATTTAATTTTTTAATAATTTTATTAATTAAATTATATTTAATTAATCAGTGACATCAATTTAGATATTGCTTTTATAATAGCACAGATTTTCTTTTTTTTTTTTTATATTATTATTATTATTATTATTATTATTATTATTATTATTATTGTTACAAGAAACAAAAGGAAAAAAGGAAAGTAGTGAATAATGAGTATTAAAATAAAATTAAAAGATAAAAGCAAGGTCCATGAACAGAAGTCAATACCCGAACCATACAATTTTTTTTCTTGCTGTCTGTCTGTCTGTCTGTATTGCAGGCAAGAGTAAGGAGAAAGGAAAAGGCAAAAACGATGAGAAAGGAGAGGCGAGGTGAGGTCCAGCGGGGACGGGAAAGACGAAAGTATATGGTGCGTTCTTGACTCCTCTTAAATACCAGTTGCCGGCCACTCAGCCAAGGTAAATTTTGCAAAAACCCAAAATGCCTTGTAAAAACCCCAAGAAATTAAAAATAATAAAACATTAGTTGGTATAAATGGTAATGAAGTTTGGCAGCAAAAGCAGCACTAGTCGCAGCAGCAGCAGCAAGCAGTAAATAAGCGGCTTCAGCTCTTGATGAGATGAGATGGCATTCAAAATCCCAACTAACCACAAATACTATACTCCCCCGCACATTGAATTCCACCACGGCCACAAAAGACACTCTGAATCTATCTCATCTTTGTATTTAAGGATGATGGGGAGCGAGAGAGGGAGAAAGAGAAAGGTAAAACCAGATAATCAGTTCAGGAACTAGGACAATTCAAAGCAGCCTTAATTTGCTGGACAGTGGTGCCGATAAGGTTATTAACAGTCGTTACCGAGTCCAAGTTGAGTTTAGCAGATGGCAAGCTGCTTACTAGTATCTGAAAAGCTACTGTAATTAGTGAACCCCCGGATCTTCCCATGTTTCCATGCGCATTAGAGCTCGTTGACGCACCATCTCCTTGGTTTGGTTGGCCATCGGGTGAGATCGTAAAACCTGATGGCAGCAACGGAATGTATGAAGGATCCTCACCACTCATTGCTACATTGATGGCAGGCAAATCAACTGGGCAATATACCACTAGCGACCCTGAACTGTCTATGCAGCTCTCTTGAAGTATTAGCATATTGTTGTGACTAGTATTAAAGGCCTGCTAGGAAAACAATTCATTAAGTACGCCAAATGAAAAATCATCAGAGTATTGAAGTGAAAATCTTATTAAACCAAGGAAGAAACAAAGCAACAAGTTTTAAGTGGAGAACACAAAGGAAAATTCTTCAATTTCAAGAACCTTACTCGTAAAACAGATATGCAATTGCCAGGATGTGACCCATTTGCAATATGAGCAACCTCTTGTACTGCATTGCCATTGGATAGAACATCCCACTAAAGGAAAGAACCAACCAAGAAAGCAATGTAACAGTGAGAAACAACTAAGCTCAATATATAAAGCTATAAGGCAGTAGAAAATACTTGAAATTGATAAATGTGATCATACCTGAGGTCGAGTTCTTTCATCCTTGAAGAAATTGAAGACATTTTGTGGATTCACAGGAAGCCAAAAGGTAGTAGCTGCACTAAGAACTATACCATTAGGTTGTCCAGGGTCAGAACTCTTATGAACGGTGACCCGGACAACAACTTCATTTAAACCAGAAAGTGCTGTCCACCGATGACTATTGGATGTGCTGATGCATGTGCAGAAATTCTTGACCATCCTTTGAGCAAGCTTCATCATGCTTCTCTTGCCATCAGGAGACGGAATTACTGAAACATTTGGAAATTTTATTCAGAGCTCAAGATAACTAATATCTGAGTGGATGAATTACTGAAAATTACCTCCACCAAGATCCCGGGTTGCAGTGCTTGATACCATTAGGCAAGCAAACCTCTCACACATCCTCTGAAGAGTAGCAAGCCACCGTTCTGCACCAAATGCCAAACCGCTATGCATGAGATCCCTATAGAGCCGATGAAATGGAGTCTTGTCTTCAATCTCGACATGCTCCAACCAGCTAACCTATCAGCATTAGCCGTATATTTGAGATTAAATTTGAGCAAAACCGATGAATAAGCATGCAGAAATAAGAAGAATAAATTTGAGCAACCTTGGAGTAGCCATTAGGCATGTCCTGAATCAAGCATCCAGAAGGAAGCCTATGAGATCGACACTGAGAAGCAAATTGTGGCAAATCATACGAAACATTTACTATAGCCCATAAGCCTTGCTCAAGTTGCTGACAGTATCGAAGGATATAAAATTCGCGCGTGGATACCAGCGGGGAAAGCACCTGCAACTCTTCATACATCTGCAATGAGACAAGTATTAGTTTGGAAAAAAGGCGAAAAGAAAACATGAATAAACAAACGACAAAGCACCATTGGTTAGTGGTTTTACCAATTGCAAAGAACCACTATGACCGCCCAACATCCCAGATGAGATTACTTCAACTGTCTTAGCAATTGACACAATGGTTGGGAACAGATCAACCCATTTGTTCTGCAAAAGAATTGTAGTTAATTCATTAAAATATTGATTGATAGCGAAAAGAGGGGTCCTATGTTTTAAATTAAATTTAAATGACAACTTACAGAATCCATGAACATGTCAACCAAAGCTAAACCATTCATGATGACAACGCCAGAGTCTCGGGAAGCTTCAATCCTAAGATTGGAAGATTTAAGGTGGGTATTAGCTCTAGGGAACATCCTTTCATAGCTTTCAAGATTAAGAACATCTCTACCATCATTGGTAGATTTGACCCATAAAGGTTCATTGGTCTGCAAAAGCCTGAGCAATTCTTCCATTGCATTTGCAGCAACATCGGCCATAAGGGACTTGTCCATGTCCGAAATAACAACCGGGTTGAAAGGTAAATTTGGCACTGTGGAGGAACTTCCAGGGAGAAGATCAAGATCAAGAGAAGGACCAGCAACACCATGGCTGTCAAAACTCCCCATCCTGAAATCCAATGAAGAAATATGAATGGGCTGTACTGGTGGGAGTTGGGATATTGGCCGCCCTATGTACTTGGCTGCAATGCTAGACACCCTATCAAGCTGCAAAGTGCAAGAAACCACAACATATTAAAAAATTATTATTATTATTATTATTATTATTATTATTATTATTATTATGAACAACATAATAAAATTTTTTTTTTCTGAAGAACAAAAAAAAAGTAGAAAAAGAAGGAAAAGCAAGCATGGGAAAAACCTCCTCCTTTAATTGGGCATTCTCCATCCTTAATTTTTGGTCATCAAAATAGGTATCCTCGGTGGCAGGCGGGCCACCGCATGACGGGCAAATGACATTCTTGAGTGCTTCCCTGATGGCTATGTTCTCACATCGGATCTTATGGTTCTCGGCACGAAGAGCACAGTTATCGGCTCTCTCGTGTTGGGCCTGAGGAACCACAACCAACACTGAATTAATGAATTAGGAAAAAAAATAAGCACAGTACTGAATGTTGATGAAGTAACGAACCGACCTTCATTTGGGTCCTTCTGTTTTGAAACCAAAACTTAATCTGTCTGGGAGCCAATCCCAACTCCCTACTCAACTGTGACCTTTGCTTCTCATCCGGATGTGGGCACTCCTTGAACATTCTTCACGTTTTCACCAACAAAATAAAACAAAACGAATTCCTTATTGAGAAGAAAAAAGGAACAAAAACAAATGAAAACAAGCAAGCAGCAAAGAAAGAGAGAAAGAAAGAAAGGCCGCCGGTCTTCTTACGATTCAAGCCTTTGAATCTGGTTAGCAGTGTGGCGATGGTAAGGCTTCTTCCTCCGGGAAGGGTGGGAGGCATCGTGGTCACCACCGGACCCACTCCCTCCTCCTCCGCCGCTTCCGTAATCCATATACGGACTAGACGTCTCCCTTCGAAAAACACCTTATATAAACCAAGAAGAAAAGGAAAAAAAAAAAAAAAGGCCCTTTATTCAATACGGGTAACCTTTCTGAATTTAACACCAACCATCATCACTTTTTTTTTTTTGCTCGTTCTGGAGATCAAAAGCAAGAGCAAAGAAAGAGTATTGTACTAGTTTTTGAATGGGAAAGGGGCATATTGTTTTGTATTTAATTATTTTTTCAGAGGTTGAAAAATGAAAGATAGTGGCATGATTTTGGGTGAGTGAGTTTAGGCAGAGAATGGGTGCTGGTTTGATATATTTTTGGGTGTAAGTGTATGTTTGTAATATGAGAGAGGACCAGGCAACGCAGCAAGGCAGAGAGAGGCAGGCAGCCACCCTCACCCCCCCGCTCTCCTCACTTACTCTATTAACACTCCCTCCCTCCTACTCCCACTAACTATTAAGTAGTACTAGTAGTAATAAGCAAGGCAGTCAGGCATGCAGACTCAGCCGCTACTAGTGGGTGCTATTTGCAACAAACAAGCCTACTACTACTACTGCTACTAGCTTAAAGTTCTACCTCCATGCATTTGCATAAATGAAAATGAATCTTTATCAATTTCTCTCTCTTTTCTTCTCTTCTTCTCTCTTCTCCTCTCCCCTTTTCTCTTCTATCTTATGTCAAATTGTAACTGATGGGTTTTAAAAGACCATTTGCGTTTGCATCTTTCGGACACGTTCTTCATACGTCATACATGGGCCATTTTTTAAAAAAATTTCCTCTCTCTCTCTCTCTCTCTCTCTCTTATATTTATTTACCAATGCTTTATTTTGGGTAGCTTTTTACAAAGTCGTAGTTATACTAGATCATACATCAAACACTCAGTATGTCCACTGTCTAGGCGGGGGCAAAAAAAAAAGACCTTTTAAATTACCAATTACGACAAACCAACAAGATATAGACATCCATTGCATTTGCATTGCATGCCTCTTTAATGGAATGTGCTTCTCAAGCCCTGAATTAACTTCAATTAAGTTAACAAACCAACCCCCATTCCCCTTCGCCTTTTCAAATTTCAAACATCACTTTTAAAATATATGTGTCTTCCAACAAATTGTATGTGTACAATTTCAATATATATTGTACTAAATTATTGCCACTATTTCTACTATATATATAATACTACAATTACTACATGACAACTTCTATTTTTCCAATTGAAGTCCGTAGGTATATATACAAAATGAATCATTAGAAGCCTATAATGACAAAACTAACCTTTTTGCTATTTTTTTAACCTTTTACCTCCTGTTTGCTGCTGTTACTGCTACCGCTACTACGACTAGACACTTGATGTGGTGTTGGTTTTGTCCAAAAGTCTTTGTTTGCTTTTGGTTCGTGAGTCGAGTTGAATTGAGTAGGATGGATGGATTCATATCCCAAGCCAACCCTCCGGATTTTGGCCGTTTACACAAAAGTCAAACTTGACACCTTTTGGGAAAGGGGCTAATTCTCTGCGCTCACCTCTTCTAATTTTTTGACCACCGCAATCTATTACCCTCATTTTCAATCATGTTACTATACATACGAACATCGTGTGCACCAATAATTCTCTTACTCTTTCATTCTTTCATCCCTTAACGAGGAAAATTATTCTTCTTTTATTAAATTTAATTTAGCGCTTTATGTGTTTCATTTGTTGCAAAGGGAAACATTTGTGGCTATAATGTATCCTTCACGATCACGAATTATTATTTTGACACGTTTAGTTAGCATCCGTCGGTTGTTTTCAACAAAACAAATTTTTCATCAACTCTTTTAGTATGCATACTGGTTTTATACGCACTTATTATGCCAATAAAATAATTTTATAATTTTACAAAAGTTACAACAATATAAAGGCAAATTATTTTTATGAGCTGGACTAGCTGAATGATAATATTTATTAAAGTTTATTTCAAAAATAAATCAAATCTGGAACAATTTTTTTATTTTTTTTGTAAACTATATATTAAAAAATGAATTAAAATAAAAAAAATACTAACATAACTTTTTATTAAAGAGTTTAATTTTTGTAATTACACGAAGTTGAGTTATATGTTTTACAGTAATACAGAATTGCAATACTTATGGCTGAGTAATATAAAACTA
>JBBYHM010000020.1:6999965-7011592 GCA_038381775.1 Adansonia rubrostipa | reverse complement strand
AAAAAATGAATATATATTATATTTAGATATGAATAAAAATACGAACTTTCAAAATATAAAAAAATAAAAAAATAAAAGTAGAATCCACCGACAAAAACAAAAGGAATATACAAATTTAAAGATACGTAAGAAAAATATCTTCTTTGAAGTAATTAATGTACAATAGGGGAAAAAATATCACAACTATATTTAAAACAAAAACGGGTAAATAATTATAGGTAAGTTTTAAATAAAAATTAAATATCTTCAACATTCAGATAGAAATAAATTAATGTTATATCTCTTTTTCAGTTTAATGTAAATCTCCCCCTCCAACCCCCAAATAAAAGAACTTTTTTTTTTTGGAAAATTTGGATTAGCTTTTGAGAAGTTTTAAGGCTTTGCTGAGTTGAAAGCAATCAAGTTTGGAATTGGTTTTTCAATCGATTGTCGCCTCTTGGAGTGAACCAGAGTTTTGAAAGTAAGTTCTCTTTTTCAAAATATATATATATATATATATATATAATTATTATTCATCTTATGAATTATGATAGAATAATTAAGTTTCTTCTTTTCAATTTCGCTTATCGTTCAAGAAATTTATGTGTTCTCATAGATTCGATAATCAGTGATAAATATCATATTTTATGTTTTTTATCGATTGTGTAAATAAACACAACATAAATTAATAAAAAAAATTCATAAGAAACTAAATTAACATAACTAAAATGAAAATTGCGGATAAAAAAAACATTAATTTTTCATCTCGAAGTTAAGCGAGTGCTTAAATAATTTCATTATATATAAAAAAATTGAAAGAAAAAGGATACTTGTTAATTTGAAGTAAGATTATCAAAGTTGTACAGTATTCTTCTTTCAATTCTCCAACCTATGACCAACAATAAAAATTTAAACAGAAAAGAAAAAGAATGCTCCTTTAGTTATTAGTTGGCTGCTGATTCTATAAGGATTGTACTTTGATTTCATAAGAAGAATATTAATTATAATGCCAAAAATTATATATTTAATATATATTTTATGATATATTGATAATTCTTGTTATATAAAATTTAATACATTTATATATTTATATGATATTTATATTATTAAATTTTATATTAATATTTTAATTTTTTTTTATTTTATATTTATATTAAATAATTATATTATGTTCGTCAAAACATAGTTATTTGTCTTAGGGAAGTTAATTAATGTAGAACGTGGGAAAAAAAATGAGTAAAATCAAGGAAACACATTGTCCAGTTAACAGGGGTGGGGACCAACTCTTATAATGAAACTTGTGCCTCTTTCAGCTTAATATATTTTATACCTGCTTTTGCTTTGTTGCCAGTTTCAATCCGCCTTTATGTTATTTCATGGCTACTCCAACGTCAAGATATTATTATTAATATTATTACTATTATTATAAAAAAATTTAAAAATTTTACCTATTTATATCATATTATGTTATTTATTTATAACATAATTATATTTAAAATATTTTATATTTATATAAATTTTAATACATTAATAATTTATTTGATATAAATTTTGATGCTTTTATTTATTTATACAATATCGTATCATATTTTTTATATCATATTATATTATAATTATTTTTATATTATATTTTATATAGTGCAATCGTTTCACAACCCCGAGTCTATTATAAACTATAAGTACACTCCTTTAGCTTTTAATTTTTAAAGATTTAATACTCCATTATTGTCCATTAATATTATAAAAAAATTAATTTGTAATATTAAATAAATAAACAAAAGTAAAATTTTAACATGTGTAAAATTAAAGTAAAAAAATTTAGAATGGAAACAATAAATTTCTTTTCGTTGCCTAACATGTTGTACATAAAAATGTGCGGGACTATGGCTTTGATGAACCTTCAATTTCTCTTCATTTCAAGGTAGGATCCACGATGAAATGATGATATTAAAGCTAATGTCTCATGCAAGGACCCTACCACAATAAATTCCACCTTCAGTTTTACCAGTGTAGTCACCCAACTAACCTACAAACGTACCACTAATCATCCTCCACCACTCTTTCCTTTTGCAGACATTAAAATTTTTAACCTACCAAGTATATATAAAATAATTATAAAAAAATATAAATATAATATATATAAATATATTAAAATTTATATAAAATAAATTATTAATATATTAAAATTTATATAAACATAAATATTTTAAATACGATTATATCATATAAAAATTAAATTTAAATATTCGATGGAATCCAGATTCGATTGATGAACTCTTAGCATGGTTCATTTAAAAAAATTACCCTTTCTTTTTTAATATTATTTTCTTTCAAAATAATTGTTTTCCTCAGATGATAGTTTATCATTCATGTAATGAGTAAGGCAATTTTAATTTGGTTTTTCCTGCTCAAAGATTTAATTATATATATATATATATATATTTTTTGAACATCCCTTGAAACTTGAGGCCATATATCTTTCCAAAATTTTGGTCATAAATATTCTCATTCTATGAACCTCCCAATTCATGCTCACACGCTTTGATGAAAACTATAAATCTCAACCGTTTAAATCAAAACTTTCAATGATCTGAAATACTCGGTACTACAATAAAACCCTGTGCACCTCTTTGCGAGGATCATAGGATCATAGTTAGATTGCTAAGGACTCAAGCCATAATTTGAGAAATTTTTTCTGGTTAAATATAAAATTAGTTCTCATAGTTTATCTCAATTCTTAGTTTAGTATCTAAAATTTTTTTTATCAAATTAGTATCTAAAGTTTCATTGATCAAATATGTTGATACCTGGTACTATTACTATTGGTCAATAACTAATAATACATTAACATGGGGTAAACATGTCAAGTCATCATTATAATTTAAAAAAATAAAAAATAATAAAAATTTTATGTTGATATAAAAAATGATGACGTGTTATTTTTTTTATTCATCAAGTATGCTTATTGATTATCACATTAGCAGTTGACTAATGTTAATAGTGCCAGATATTATCATATCTGACGGAATAAAATTTCAAAAACCAATTTAACAAAAAAAAATTTTAAATACTAAACTAAGAATCGGGTAAAAGTACAAGGATCAAATATTTATTTAACCTAATTTTTTTCTTTATCTAGATTTCGATCACTCAATTTGAAGTCTCATTCACTACTTTAAACAATATCAAAAATTAAAAATATTTTTATATTATAATTAAATTTAAATATAAAATATTTTTGTTATTTAAATAGTAATAAAATATTCAACTCAAACTTGAGCAAATATTGTCGGGCCAAATAGACTACCTGACCATATGGAATAGTAGTATTGATGAAGAAGATGATGATACAGGTTGGAGTAATCAGGTAGATGTGGTAAGTGAGAAGGAATCCAAATTTTGGAAATCTAGTGGAGGCAAATGTTTTTGATAGGTTAGGAAGGGATGGATAGACGTAGCGAACTCAGGTGTCACGTGCCAGTCAAACTTAACGAAGTTGTTGCGGGCTTTAACCCGTTAGCCGCTTTAAGGCTAGCCGAATGGCATTGGTCACGCAGCACGTGACTCTCAGCTACCCGGTTCCCTCCTTTGATCTTATTTATAGCACCAAACTCTTTGCAAACTTCAAACGTAACACGTTCTTTTACCACTAATCAGCGGCTTGTCCAATACCACAACCACCACCGCCACTTCCTCCGCCATTGTCATCTAACCCTTTGGGTTGTTTTTTCGTTGAAGAGAAAAAAAAATGGTGAGCGTCGAGGAAATTCGTAAGGCTCAACGTGCAGAAGGGCCGGCCACCGTGTTGGCGATTGGCACATCAACTCCGTCGAATTGTGTTGATCAGAGCACATATCCTGACTACTATTTCCGTATCACAAATAGTGAGCACAAGACGGAGCTAAAAGAGAAATTCAAGCGCATGTGTAAGATTTTCATTTTTTTTCCTTTATTTGTTTTTCTTTTACACAGATCTTTCTTGTTCTAGAAATTTAGGTTAATATTATATGGAATTTCAAGGCGATTTTGGTGCTTTCATACGTGATTTTTGCATGAAAATATGCATGGCTCATATCATTTTCATGCAAAGGCTTTCTCAAATTATGTACAGAGCTTCATTTCCGACAAAGGTAGGGACAAATTTCTCAAGTATCGAAAGTGGAAAATTTTGTAATAAAAGAATTCTAGTATAATTGGTCTCCAAGCTTCAACTTTTGGTTACTTGAACATCAATGTTCTGATGTCAGTAATAATATTCAATTTTTTTAACCTCAAATATATATATATATATATATATATATATATATAAGAAAACAAAGTATTGATTTTTATAGCCTATAGATCTTTTAGGTAAAATTTTTTTTAACAAGTGTTTTAAAAGCATTTTTTTTAAAAAAAATTATTACATAATGATATCATTACTTAATATATCAAAAATAACAAATAAAATTATCAATTATTATATTTATACAATAATATAGAAAATGATTAAATAGTTTTATAGTATATTATGTTGGTTTGATTCTTGTGCAGACTTTCAGCTTTCTTTTGTTTTGTCGTGTCCTGCACGTGCTTTTAAAAAGACGTGAAAACGTGCATGAAAACAATTTTAGTAAATGGGGGCAGATAAAATAATCTAATTCTTAATAAATCAATATTCGTATGTAAATTTTTTTTTAGACCAAAGTGAAATAAAATACAGAGTTAAACTTTGGAAGCAAAACCATAGTTTTATTGGTAACAAATAGCTTATATGCTAATTGCGACAGTCATTATTATATTTGAATTTGAAAATGATAGTTAGATACGAATATATTTAATTTTTTTAATTTTTTTATATATTTAAAATATTATAATTTATATTTACATTTAAATATAATTGAATAAATATCCTTTAAAAAATTAAAAATTTTAATTGTTATAAATTTGAAGCTTTTACGAGAGAGTGATGGAATTTTCAATTTTTTGGGGAATTAGGCAAATTGATTTTTGACTTTTTTGTCTAAATCTGTATTTTATTAATTGCCTAAATCTACCAGAATTTTTTTTTGGTGGGGGGGGGGGGGGGTTGGGGCTTTAAATAATGGGAAGACAAACAAAAATTATGCTGTGCTAGGAACTTAGATGTCAGCCATAAATGCACTATTCATGGTTTCTTTTTCTTGTCATAAAAATGAAATTTAAAAAAAAAAGCATTGTGGGCTTAAATTAACCATGTGATTTCATTTTTTTTAGGTGAAAAATCGATGATCAAGAAGCGTTACATGTACCTAACAGAAGAGATTTTGAAAGAAAACCCTAATGTATGTGAATACATGGCCCCTTCACTAGATGCCAGGCAAGACATGGTGGTCGTTGAGGTCCCAAAGCTAGGCAAAGAAGCGGCCACCAGGGCCATTAAGGAATGGGGCCAGCCCAAGTCCAAGATCACTCACCTTGTCTTTTGCACCACCAGCGGTGTGGACATGCCCGGGGCCGACTACCAGCTCACCAAGCTTTTGGGGCTCCGCCCATCTGTCAAACGCCTCATGATGTACCAACAAGGTTGCTTTGCTGGTGGCACGGTGCTCCGAGTGGCCAAGGACTTGGCTGAAAACAACAAAGGCGCACGTGTCCTCGTCGTGTGCTCAGAAATCACCGCTGTTACCTTTCGTGGGCCGAGTGACACTCACCTAGATAGTCTTGTAGGCCAAGCATTGTTTGGTGATGGTGCTGCTGCGGTTATAGTTGGTGCAGACCCAGTACCCCAAATCGAGAAGCCCTTATTTGAACTAGTCTCGGCAGCCCAAACAATCTTGCCGGACAGTGATGGTGCCATTGATGGTCACCTTCGTGAAGTTGGGCTTACATTTCACCTTCTGAAGGATGTTCCGGGGCTTATTTCCAAGAACATTGAAAAGAGCCTAGTTGAGGCATTCCAACCTTTGGGCATCTCCAATTGGAACTCTCTGTTCTGGATTGCTCACCCTGGTGGCCCAGCCATATTGGACCAGGTGGAAGCAAAGCTAGCCCTCAAGCCTGAAAAGCTACGAGCCACAAGGCATGTTCTTTCAGAGTATGGGAACATGTCCAGTGCTTGTGTTTTGTTCATTTTAGATGAGATGAGAAAGAAATCAAAAGAAGATGGGCTTCAAACCACTGGAGAAGGGCTCGAGTGGGGAGTCCTGTTTGGGTTCGGACCAGGGCTCACAGTTGAGACTGTGGTGCTCCATAGCATCGCTGCTTAAATGGACTCTTAAAGTCTACTCGGCTCCACACTGCCCTGCCAGAATCATCAACGTGTGTGCCTTGCAGTTTTATTTATTTTAAGTTTATTTGGGTTTTTTATTATAATAAATTAAAATATGATAAAAGCATAATTAGTCTCTATTGTATGAAATTGTTTATTTTAAGCATATCCAAACCAATTTGAGAGGTTGATAAAGAATATTTTAAACTCAAATGCTCAATGAAATCTAGATTCCATTGATGGATTCTCTGAGTGGTTCATTTAGAAAAAAAAAAAATTCTATTATTTTGCTAAATAATATTCCTTTAAATTTTTTTCTCAAATTATCATTTTTTTGGGTAAAATAAGACCATAATTTGGAAATAATTGAAGGGATTATATGTTAGAATTGAAATCTTAAACATACTAAATTTTAATTTTTTAATTGAAGGGATTATATGAACTAAATAAGCTAGATTCAAAATTCAAATTATTAATATTTCTTACTCATGCAATGAGTATGCCAGTTCTAATTAATTATAAACAATTAGTCACCTTATTAGAATACTTGTTATTTTTCGTTAATGGAGTGTAATTAGTCACCCTCCTACAGTAGTTGTTACCTTTTTTTTTGGATAAATCAATATCTTTATATTAAAATGATCCCACAAGGGATCAGATGCCTGTTCAGTTTTTTCTTTGGTCGAGTTGTTTGGTCAAATTACATAATGGTATATCCATTTAAAAGTATTTAAATGTTGCATATAAATAATTATTAATAAGTAAACAAGGAATTCTTTTAATTTTTGTAACTAAAGATGACAAGAGATAGTAAAAAATTTAAAATCTCACATCATTTGATCTATTTTTTTAAGTTTAGATATTATATATTTGAGTATTTTATATACTATTCGTAATAGAACTAAAGTAGATTTGGATATTAACCTTTCATGTCCATTATCCAAATTTATTTTGACTTTGGTTGTTAAATATCTGAATTTCTTATGCAAGCTTTATTTATACATATAATAGATTTGGATGTCCTACACTATCCAATATCCATCAACATATTTATATTTTTATTGTCCAATTTTATATTTTTATTTTTTAAAAAATAATTTAATAAATTTTGATATTTAACCAAGCATATATTATTTTTTGAATCGAACCCTAATTTAGATAGTATTGTGAGAAAAAATTGAAATAATCATGAAATTAATTAATAAACAAAAAATATTTATTATTTATTCTAATTATCATAAATAATTATTAAGAAAGAATTTTTCTTGCAAAATGAAGAGATAAATTCTGTTAATACAAAATTAATCTATCAATTAAAAATATTTATTATCTATGATAATTACAATAAATTATTATTAATAAAAAAAATACAAAAGAATATGTGAAAAAAGATTTTGCAGTTATTTTATTCTTTGGGCCACTCTACGGCCATCGGGGCCTTAACAGCACTCCGAAGTTCCCACCTTTCGCCTCTCGCCCGTCAACTACGAGTCATTTGATCAGACTTTCGCTACCTGCAGGACTAAAGGTCACTAAGCGATCCTTCACCTTCCTTACTCTATGAAGTAGGTACTTCCAATCCTTAGCTGCGCTGTCGCCCGAGTACTGTATGAGATTAGTTCTCCGTCTCCCCTGTCATTCCTAAGATTAGAAATGAAATACTAACCTGTGTGGTTTGTTGGTTTGAACTCTCGTAATTAAAGAAAATAAAATATGATTAGTAAAAAAAATTGATTTAATTTTTAGTTTTTTTCAAACTTGTTCGTTGATTTTAAAAAGAGTTGTTGTATAATTTTATGTTTTTCATTTAAAATTGATTTAGTTGAGAGAAAGATGTAACTTAAAATATTTAATTTTTATAATAAAACTATAATTATTTTAATATATACATATATATTAAAATTTTTTTAAAAATATTTAAATAGATAATTAATTTTTAATATAATTGAAATTATAAAAAAAACTCTAAATCCCAAGTGAAGTAGGTGAACCATATGTAAAAAGTAATTTCATGGTGATTCACATACTGAAGGTCAATTTTTTTCAAAGTTTTGGAAAAATTACAACATGGGTTGTAAACTAAAACTATTTATAACTTGGAATTATTATAATAAATAATTACAATTAAGAAACTTGTAAAATTTTTTAGATATGATAATTTTGAACATGATATTATTATATGACTTAAACATAATAGAAAAATAATTAAAATTAAATAAAATATAATACGATACAAAAAATTAATATGAACACGACATGTATAAAAGTTCATATCAATATTTATTGGTATAAATTATTCATGTATCAAAATTTATATAAATATATAGTGCTTTAAACAATACATAAATATATATGAATATGATATGAATACACGAATTGCCTATTTAAATTTTTATTGTGTTGATGAACTAAAAATATTTAAAATTTATAATCATTATAATAAATAATTATTACTAAAGAAATGGAAACAATTTTTTAGATCTGACAACTTTGAACACGATATTATTATATGACACAAACATAACATAAAAATAATAAAAATATTATAAAAAAACATGATATAATATAAAAAATAATATAAACAGATAAATATGCGATAATATCAACATTTATGTAATACGATTTATTTGCGTATAGAATTTTATATAAATATATAATAATTTAAATAATATATAAAAATATATGCATATGATAAGGAGTGTCTATCTAAATTTTTACCATGGGTGGCAAAAAATTTGGAAAAAATTAAAAAATGAAGCAATTAATGAAAAATATTTATTTATATCTTTATAATAAATTATTATGAGTAAGAAACGAGAAAAATCTTTTTATCAAAAACTTGAGATTAGAAGAGAATAAATTTTTAAAAGAATTACAAAATAAAATAAAAAACTAAAACTATTTATTCTATAATTATTAAAAAGAAAATAAAAATTTTTATAAAAAAGATTTTGTAATTATTTTTCATCCTTCGATTTGAGAAGATAAAAAAGACTAGTTTAAGCGCAATTAATCAGTTTGAGCTTCAACAATTGAAAAAAGAACTTGTTACTTAATTTTAAAAATAATTAAATTTTACGTTTTTATTTTAAATTGATTTAGTAAGAAACTTTTTTTTTTATTTTTGAAGAAGATATAATTTGAAATTTATGTATTAAAAATATAATTATTTTAATATATTAATATATTAAAATATTAACAAATATTTAAATAAATATTTTTATTTAATATCAATACTTATCTAAAGTATTTGATTGAGTTTGTTATCACTGAGTAAGTGACACTAATTTAGTTTTAAAAAAATCAAAATAATAATACAATAATAACATAATTTTAAGGATATTTATGTATTTTAATTTCATAAAAAAAAGTTTTCTAAAAAACTACCTCATCTCTTAAAAAAGTGACTCACATTTTTATTATTATAACTTTCTTCTTTCTTTTAAGTAATTTTCTTTTAAAACTACTTACTCATCAAATAATTTTTTTAAAATAATCTTATATTTTTAAAAATATATAATTTCTTTAGCCACATAGTGAGTGTGTCAAGATCTAGTTATAATTAAAATTATATATAAACAAAAATTTCAAACCCCTTAGTGAAGAGGGGGAAACTAACCAGTTAGAATAAATGTTACTTTAGTTGTGATATCAAATAATATATTTTTTTGTTCCAAGGATCTTAGCCTAAAATTTTAAGTACTATTTTTTGGTCATATATTTGAGAAATTATTTAATATATTATTAATGAAGTTTTTAGATTTCACAAATTAAGTTAAAAGAGTAATATATATCTCTTAGAATGTAGTTAACATACATATATATATACATATATATCTTGTATAAATATATATAAGTTAAAGCATCAGACAAAAATGTCAAACATCCTGTGTATAGCGTATATAATTGACATATAGACAACATTAAAAAAATTATTTTTCATAGTTCCAATTATAAATATTATATATATATCTGGTCCTTAAATAATAGATGTTAGCATTTGTTAGTTGAAAAGTTAGAAAGATTTGGAAGGTCAAATACATGCTTTTTAAATATATTACAATTCAATTTACCTTAAATCACTTTTAATTAATTTTAATTACTAATTTAAAGTTTAACTTCAACCTTAAATATATTTGCTTTGGTATATCCAAGTAACAGGTTAAGGTTTACTAACTCTTCAATAATTCTATTTGATTCTTTTTTTTTATATATTCTTAATTTTTATTGTTTCTTCTTGCTTTTTTTTAGTATTATTTGTATTTGTTTAATCTAATATTATATATGTTTACAATGTTTTCTTCAATTCAATTTTAGGATTATTATGATTTTGGTGGTCCAACGTTGGATTAGTACTTTGGATTGTTATTATGATTTTACAATGTTCACTACGATTTTAATATATTCATTTTTTTTTCTGATAGATAATTGATGAATCTATTCACATAAGTTTCCATGAACAGCATAGAGTATAAATGTTTTATTGTTATTTATTGCCTCCATTTGTCTTTCGCACCTCTTTGTTAAATTACTTTGTAAGTGTATATAAAGTTGATTAATTAATTAATTAATTCATTTTTTAATGTTTTTGTCATTATATTGCAATTCAATAGTGATTTTTTGATGGCTTTTTTATACAAGTAATATATATATATTTTTATTTACGAAAATAAGCTAAAATCAGATTATTTACCGAAATAGGCCAATTTGTCAATTTAATTGAAAAATCGCCATTTGAAATGACGATTTCATAATTTAGTTAAGAAATCGTCAAATCAAGTGACGATTTCTCAATTAAATTGAAACCAATTGCAATTTCGGTGCAAGTCCAGTGGTCGGAGGTAGAGCAATTGGGAAATCGCCATATCACATGGTGATTTCCCACCGACAATTTTTTTTTCCAATTTTTTTTTTTTGCCTTTTTGTTTTGTTTTTTGTTTTTTTTGTCTTTTTGCTTTTTTTTTTGTTTTATTTTATTTCTCAATTATAAGGGTCACAAGACCCTTATAATTGAGATTGGATGAGGGATATGACTTCTGTCATATCCCTCAAGGCCACGGGTATTTTTTCCGTGACCTTTATATAATTTAGGGTCGGAGAGAGCCCTCTATAAAAGGAGCTCTCTCCTTCCTCCTACAAATCGTAAGAAAAAAAAGAGTTTCTTTTTCTTACGAATCATAAAAAAAAAATTTGAGAAGAATATAATCAAGTTAAGGTGTTGTTGAAAGTTAAGTAATCGAGTTATAACCTTTTTACAGGTATGATTGAATTTTATTCATAAAAGTAATTTTCGATATGATTATATAATTTTTTTTTTGTAATTATGTTTTATTTTCATTTGTAAAAGGGTTTTAATATTGACTATAATTAATTATACGTAATATTTATTTTAATTTTTATGTGTGAATTTTTAGATAAT
>JBBYHM010000020.1:6971096-6997352 GCA_038381775.1 Adansonia rubrostipa | reverse complement strand
ATTGGATTGAAATTTCAAATTTCAAATTTTTATTTTTTGTTTTTTTCTCGGTTTTAATTTTCCTAATTTAAAAGGATCGTAGTTTAAAAATAAAAAAATAATTATAAATATTAAAATTTAGATTTAAATCTATTAAATATCACTTCTTAAAAATATTAATATAAATTAAATGAATTAAGTATTAGATTCTTCCTTTCTTTTTAATTTTCCTCATACTAAACATAGCTTAAATCAATCTAAAACCATAAAGACATTGAAAAACAATGCAAATGGACTATTTGATTTACCTAACCTCTTTCACTTTTTATTTTTCTTTTTTCTTTCTTAACTTCCTATTTGTATAAACGTAGCCTTTCTTCTTATGATTTCTTTTTCTTCCTTTAACATAGCTGAAAAAGGTAAAGGATTGCTGGTGGTCAAAAAAAGAATGTCTACATTTATAAATGGGCCATTAAGAGGAACAACTAAAGGAAGAATAATCAGCAAGCAAATGGTGGTAGGCAATGTTCAGAAAAAAATAGTTAGGTTGATTGAAGCATTTGATTATATTTTAAAAAAAATTAAATATTAAATAAGAATTAAATATAATAAATACTTAATGAAAATATTTTTTTTTACAGTTGAGGTTGTCAAAGTTTGAGTCGTTATCATTGGAACCAAAAGTTTAATATTTTACCTAACAAACCATATGATATGATTTTTTTTATATAAATTTAAGTGGTTAAAGATTTAAATCTTATCAATATATAATATTTTAAAATTTTTAAAAAATTATAAAAAAATAAACTTAAAATTAATTTTTATAATTTTTTTTTACTGATTCAAAGAATTCTTAATTGTATGATATATATCAAATCAAATAGACCATCAATTTTCAATTCGCTTGACCTATTTGGTTGGAATTTTTAACACTGAATGTAGGAAAAGGAAACATTTTTAATTTCTAAAAAGTAAATTGGGTAGAGAATCAATAGAAAAGATGTAAGAAGAAATCTTTCAACATCACATAAAATCATGTAAAGCACCGAAAGTCAAGTATGGTTATGTCATAATAAAAGCTAAAGTGGAACAGCCATGTACTACTGATGAGGTTCATTGAGGTAACGTGTCATCAACTTGTTTTAATTGCTCTAATTTTAGAATAAATTGGAAGGGAAGTAAGTGCAGAAATTTAAATATTCTAGCTACTTTAATTTAATGGTACCACATATTAAATTATAGTAGCACTTTAATTAACTGCCCTTTGATCATCTTGGTAGATAGATTGAAAAATGAAAAATAACTCAACATTTGCAATTTAGTTGAGCTTGATTGATTTATAAATATTTGGCAAACTAATGGGGTCAAATCAAAATAGTTCAAGCACCAAAATATGAACAAGCTAATCAAGTTTAGTGTATGATTTGTACATCAACATCATTCAATTCTATCAACTTGAGCGACGCTACTTGAGTAGCTGTCTTCTTTTATTTTATTTGGACAGTGTTTAATTTGTACAAAAGTTGGTTAAGTTGATTCGAATTGAATTGAATTTAAAATAAGAGATTACTGTTTAAGCAAAATTTTATTTACATTTAATTATAAAAATATTAATATAATTTTTAAATTTTTTTTAAATTTTAATATTTTTAAATAGTAAAATAAAATTTTTGGATCCGATGGATTAAGTCGGAGTGGATTTTGGATAAGTAAAAATTTTTACTATCTAGACTTAACTTGATTTAAGCCAACCCATGGATAGATCTATTAGTACTATAGTTGTAATGTGCTGAATATGAATCTGACATGCCAAACTTAAACCAATAAATTTTATTTGCTTGTATTGGGACTGGACTTAATTGTCAAATGAATCGCACGTTTAACTCAACCCTAAATTGTTATTATGAAATGACCAAATAACTTAAAGTCACCCCTGATCTGTTTTAGCTAGGTGACATTGGTCACCTATTAGAGTTTATCTTTTGAGGGTTACGAAACCCACGTAAATAAACTACAAAATTTACATACTAACCAAAGATTTGCATGAAAAGGGTTCGGGAGTTGGTTACGCGCAAAATGAGACATGTCTTTTTGGCAACATCTATAAAACGGTACCTATTAATCACATTTTATCTTAAATCTCAATTAAATTGATTTTAATTTTTCGATACTTAATTATAATTTCCAAATTTGAAATTATTTGAAATTAATATTATTTTCCAGTTAAAAGTGAATCAAGTTTTAATTGATTTTGAAAATCAAAATATTTTTTGCACCCCTGTGGAAAACCTAGAGGAATACAAAAGTTTTACTTTTTGGGAGATTAAAAATTCTGATTTACTTGTTTAAAGAGGGTTTCCTTTGTTTAACATAATAAATGAGGTGACTTCAATATATTGGAAGCACACGTATGGACTATTTTAACTTGGAGATATTGCCTTAGATTTTTCAAAAAAAAAACTGCATTATTATTAACATATAAACATATTAAATTAAAAACATAACATCATGAAAATGACTCCAAAGTACATACATGAAATTGCAAAATGATCCTTTAATTATGGAAAATAATATATGGACCATATGTCATAGAAAATAATTTAAATGCATGAAATTTTGCATAATAATCCTTAAGTCATGGAAAATGACTTAAATATCTCTAAAATATATGAAATTGCATGCATGTCCCTAAATCATGAAAAATGATCTAAATGACATTAAAATATATGAAATGACATAAAAGTCCCTAAGTCATGAAAAAATGACCTAAATGAGATCAAACTTAGCAAAATTACATTTAAGTCCCTAGATCATGGAAAATGACCTAAATGACATTAAAATGCATGGAGTGACATAAAAGACCCCAAATCATGAAAAATGACCTATCTGACATTAAAATGCATAATAGATCTAAAACATGGCAAATTACTAAAATGACTCTAAGATGCATGAAATTGCATAAATGGTCCTAAATCATAACAAATTACAAAAATGACCCTAAGATGCATGAAGTTTGATAGATGGTTCTAAAACATAGCAAATTACGAAAATGACCTTAAAATGGATAAAATTGCATAATAATTTCTAAATCATAAAAAAATGACTTACATGTATCCATATGCATGAAATGACATCATGGAAAAATTACAAAATGGTCACAAATGCATCCATAAACATTTTTTCTTAACAAACATACACGAATGGCAACATATTTGGATTTTCTGCACAAAAAAACCTCATCAACGTGAATATACATGGATTTAACATTATTCATGGTGGTACGATCATAATCATAATATCCTTACTAAAAATGCATGAACATATGAGTCATTATCATAATGCATAAAATGTCATAGAATGCAATATGATGTTAAATATAAAATAGCCCATCAACATGAACATGCATAAGTACACTAACATGAATGGTGATGTTGCCTAATCATAGTACTTTCATGAAAAATGCATGGAAATATGAATCATGATTATAATACATGAAATATCCTAAAATGCATGAATCATACATGACATGAAAGATGCATAGCATGGGATAACTAATAAAGGCTAGAACAAGGAAAATAACATGTTGAAAACAATCATAAATTATGAAAACTTATTTTAAAATATATGGAAACAAGCTTTTCATGATGGAAAATTGATTTTTAAGAAACTTTTAACAAAAATCAACAAAGAAAACCAAAAGAAAACTTTTAAAGATTATAGCTCAAGATTTGGCCATAAACATGGTTTTTACACCTTTGGCTTAAATCATCACCTAAGTATGGCTTAGGATCCTCAAGCTCTCATAAGATGAAAAGAAAAATGATCAAAAACAAAGTAAAAAAAATGGAGAAACCACCTTGGATTAGACTTGAAGAAACTCTATCTTTCTCCTTTGTTTTTCTCTCTTTTTTTTCTCTTTTTGTTTGGTTTTTTCTATTGAGAGCCAGTTCTCTCCTCTGTTTTAGATGTCCAAGGGGATTAGAAACCTCCCTTGGCTGATTTTTTCTCATCCCTATGCACTTTCATTCAAAACTTAACAACTCGGCCAAGATTGCTTGCAAGCAATCTCCCTACAAGGCTAGGTGATCTGATCAAGGGCTAAAACCCTTCTAAATAGAGCATGTTTTTAGTTGAGTTTGATGGATAATCTCAGTTGCATGCCCTCAAAGAGAATCCCTGGTTCCATGTAAGAAAGATGTTTTAACTTTAACTCAAAATAACCATCCATTCAAATTCAGCTGAATTAGTTTTAAAATAGTCTCAAAATAACCAAACTAGTTGCCATTTAGTTTTCATGTATGATTTGAGCATTAAACTCATTTATCCTAAGTCATTTAAGATCTAATGACTTAACTGCCTATGTTTCAATGTAAAAATATTTGTGAAGGACTTCTTGTATGGTTATGAAGTGTTCCAAGGCCATCATGAAGAAAAAAATAAGAAAACTTAGGTGAAAAAGCTTGTTTGTGATGAAAATTTTCATGCAGTATCAATATAGACATTTTTAAAATAAAAACATCCATGAATAAATGACATTGTATCGATACAATATGGCCTTGTATCGATACAATGCATGTTCCAAGCCTAAAACGACCAACACATGATGATGTATCGACATATTAATGAAATGTTTCGATAAATCTTCATAAATTTTTACATTTTTTTCAATATGGTCCTTAAGCGTTTCAAACTTTCATAAAAACATGACACTCGACAGTCTTTCCCATTTTTTATTTTTATTATTTTATTACATTAGCTTTTAATTGAGTCTTAACATGTCAAAAATTGGTCCAGGAAGAGATATGGGTGTATTTCATCTGAAGATTCAAATTGAGCACAATTTGCTTCAAAAAGAGCCCGAACAAAATTAAGTATCTACAACTACATGCATTAAATATACAACTCACATGATGCATTCCTACACCTATTTCTTAGTCTAAGCATTTGAATGATAAATAACAAAATTTTTATGAAATATAATATTTAAAAACATATGTTTTATGTGAGTGTATAAAATGCATGCACTAAATGATTGCATATATTTTTTCTATTTTATTTTTGTTACAATGAGATTATACCCAAAAGTCAAAAGTATACAACTCAAATAACATATCCTTCATCTTTCAACGGGTGAAAAGAAATATGCATACACAAATTTATACATACATGTAAGATTTACAAAAACAAGTTTAACAAGAGAAAATAACAAAATTAAGAAAATATATTGCACTAGGTGCAATACTGTAATTCATAATTATTTATAGTAATATAATACTTTTCAAACAACTCAAGTTCTTTGCAAGCCTTTGAATCCTATTTATGTAGAGGATTCTTTTATAAAGAGAGAGTTTTTCAAACAGGTAAATGGAAATATTGTCAGGAAATGGTGCAAAGAAAGACAAGAACAGACCCAAAAACATTGAGTGCAGAGGTAGATGGTGGTTGATAAGGTAAAAGAACTAAAGAGATGATGGAATAAAGCTAAGCACAATTGAGAACAATGATAAGAGAATTATAGAGAGATTCTTAGAACAAAATTTTACCAAAGTGTCCAAAATACCCTAAATGAATTGGAAAGACTTTTATTTATAAGTTCTAAAATAAAAGTTACAAAATACAGTTATTTAATAGGTATAATGGGAAAGATTGTAAGTTACTAAGTACTAATGTTGAGAATTGATTGATAATAGTGAGTAGTGAACAAGAGTTCACCATTTGTTCTAAAAAAAATGAGAAGCACCTATGTTTCAGGGAAAAGTTAAGAGGAAACCTCTTAACTACCTCTATATTTAATCCACTAAGCTAACTCTCTAGAACATCCTAATAATAATGTAACCCAAGAACCTTACCATATTTCAAGGTTATTTTCACTTTTTCTGCTTTGATAAAGTAGTATTAATGAAATGCCTTTTGTAAAATAACTATCGGTAAAGGTACTTTCCATGAAGGCATTGTTTTACAAGGGTGTTGCTCTATGATAGTGTTGTTCTAGACAAATGTTGTTTTGAACAAAGATTGTACTAAATAAGGGTGCTAATAAATAGGGTTTTTTCTGAGCAAGATTTGTTCTATGTAAGAGTTATTTAAACAAAAGCTATTTTCTACAAAAGTTATTGTAAACAATAGTTGTTATTTACAATATCTGTTCTAAAATAGAGCTATTTTGAACAACGGCTATTCTGAACAAAACCTGTTATGAACAAGAGCTGTTCTTAATAAACAACAGTTGTTCTGAGTAGGAGCTATTTTGAACGAGAACTGTTCTAAACAACAATTGTCCTAAACAATAACTATTCTAAACAGGAATTGTTCTGAACACTAATTGCTCTAAACATTAACTGTTCTGAACATCAGTTGTTCTTGAATAAGGTATTTCAAGAAAAGAACATTCAGTGAAGTAACGCCAATGACATGACATTGTTACTTGTTCTAGTTTATTTGTTGGAATTGTAAGTTCTTATAAAACAACTTTATTGTTCTCTAAGAACAGTTATTATAATAAGTAACCAAAATCAAGTATTTACATTTTACCCATGCATTAGAATTCTTGGTAGAAGAAGTTCTTATGCAAAAGTAACGTAATGAAAGTAAAATATGAAACTTAGAAAAAATAGTGATAAAGTAATCATAATTTCATAATTCAAAAATAGATGATATAAGGCTTTTTGTCAAAAAAAATGTGTAAGGCGATAAAAAAAATCCATAATTTAGAAATATATGATATGAGGCTTTTCGCCAAAAAAACATGTAAGGCAATAAAAATAAATAAATTTTGCTAAAAAAATTGTTTTTCTCATTTTACTACCTTCTGTATGGAAAATCTTTTAATAAAAATTAAAGATTATTCCATGCATAAGGTAACAGTACGAGTAAAATCATATCTACAAAGACACATTACTCTTAAAACAATAAGGAATAGCACTGTTGTTGCACTTTAAGAATATATCCTATCCACAACACATGACTGATATTGAAAAAATTATATTGTACCTAAAATTAAATCAGTAAAAAAATTATGTTGTACCAAAAATTAAATCAATAATTTAAAAAAATAATTGCACAGTAGTTTAATTTATTTTGGTATAGTCATCTAACTCATTTAAATATATTTTAATGGCCAGGTATTGAAATAAAGTTATAAGATTCATTAGGTGTGTTAAAAATATTAAAGAAAATATTTCTTACTCCTACTGCATCCCTAGAAAATAGGTTATATACATTTAACTTTATACTGGAAAAATATGCTACTACTCTTTATAAAATAGGGAAAAATAAGTTATAGTTACTCCTTAAAAAATAGAGAATAATACGGATTTGCTTTGTCCTAAAAAATAAAGTGTAGCAAGTCATTTCCACACCCTAAAAAATAGTAGGTGTAACAAGATGTTTTTATTCCCTAAAAAGTAGGATGCAATAATTCATTTTTACACTTTAGAAAAAATAGCTACATATATATAGTAGTTTGCTACATTTTTTAAATTAGATTTAAACAAAAATGGATTAGTATTCTGATAAAATTCATAGTAAAAATTATTGAATTAAATTGGAAGAGACAATTAAATTGCATCTTAAAAAAATAAAGTGGAGCAAAGTATTGCTACTTGCTAAAAAATAGAGTGTTACAAACTACTATATCTTAAAAAATAGGATGATGATAATAATAGAATAGGACAAAAGTTATAACAAAACTTGTAATGGGAAAGAATAACGAATATAGTAACACGGTGCAATAATTGTTTGAGAATTTTTATTTTTTTTAAATAAAGGAAGCATTACAAATAGGTGAATGTAATATTGCCGGGAGACAGTGAAGAAGAAAACTAGAGAAGATCCGGCAACATTGAGTGCAACGACAAGTTGTGATTGGCAAAGTGAAGGAAGTAAAGAGATGATGTAGTAAAGTTGACAGCTGAGAACAATGATGAGAGAATTGTTAAGACAATCTCAAAGCAGAAGTTTACCAAAATGCCTAAAATCCCTGATCTTCCTATTGAATGGCATGAACTTAGGACTAATGTAGTCCTTAGGATATGGCTTTGTAGCCACACTACTGGGTAGGACAACTTAAGATCAAACTTGGAAAAGCTCAAACTCTTGCTCTTCTACTCACGTAATTTTCAAAGCTCTTCTTTAGTGATAAAACCTTCAGTAGTGATGTGTGGAGCAACTACAATAAAGGCGCCAACAATAGTGATGGTAGAAGGATTGATCACATCGGCATTTCTAGTGTGTATAAGGATATTGTTTGGTTTTCTTTGTTTCTAGTTTTTATGTTTGGAAAGATAATTCAATTAGAAGTATTTCCACCTCTATTCACAAGTTGAACTTGAGTAATTGTAGTAAAGGATGCAAGCTTAGTAATAGTTTCCATCATCTACTTATTGTTCTCCTTCAAAGTTTGAATCCTTTCTTTAAAGGCTTGGATCATATTCATTAATTCTTAAATAAAGGTAGGAATCGTAGTGTTTTGGTTTCCAACAAAGCTATCCATGTTTTCCAGTGAAGTAAATGTTGAAGATTTCATCTAGTGCAATAACTCCTCCCTAATGAAGTCACCAAAATGTAGACGGTTCTTTTGTAAATGGAGAAAGCATTGCAAGCAAGTGAATGGAATATTGTCTGGAGACAATGAAGAGAAAGACTAAACCAGACCCGAAAACACTGAGTGTAGTGGCAGGTGATGTTTAGTAAGTTGAAAGAAGTAAAGAGATGATGATGTAAAGCAGAGCATTATTGAGAACAATGATTAGAGAATTGCAAAAAGAATTTTAGAGTGAAAGCTTGCCAAAATATCCAAAATCCCCCAAATGAGTTGTAAAGGCTCCTATTTATAGGTTTTAAAATATTGTTATTTAATAGGTATAATAGGGAAAATTATAAGTTACTAAGTATTAATGTTAGGAATTTATTGATAACGGTGACTACTGAGCAAGAGTTCACCATTTGTTCAAGAAAAGGAAAAGCAATCATGTTTTAGGGAAAGGCTAAGAGGAAACCTTTTAACTACCTCCATATTGATCCAACAAGCCAAACTCTCCAAAACATACTAATAGTGAACTAACCTAAAAACCTGTCCATATTTTAAGGTTATTTCCACTCTTTAGCTTTGGTGAAGTAGTATTAGGTTAAACGCCTTTTATAGAATAACTCTTGATAGAGGTGCTTTCCATAAAGGCATTGTTTTGTAAGGGCATTGCTCCTTGATAGTGTTATTTTAAGTAGAAGTTGTTCTAGATATAGGTTGTTTTGAACAAGGACTATACTAAATAGGGGCTATTCTAAACAGGGGTTGTTCTGAGCAAGAGTTGTTCTCTAAGAGCAACTATGAACAGAAGTTATTTTCTACAAGAGTTTTTCTGAACATGAGCTATTCTCTACCAGAGCTTTCCAAGTAATAGTTGTTCTGAACAAGAGATGTTTTGAACAATAGTTGTCCTAAACAACAACTATTTTGAATAGAAGTTGTTCTGAACAACAATTATTTTAAACATTAGCTATTATGAACAAAAGCAGTTTTGCACATCAGTTATTCTTGAACAAGATGTTTCTAGAGAAGAATATTTGATGAAGCAGTGTCAGTGAAAGGACATGGTTACTTGTTTTAGTACCTTCATTGGAAGTGTAAGTTCTTGTGAAACAACTTTACTTTTTTGTAAGAAGAGATATTACAATAAGTAACCAAAATAAAGTATCTACACTTAGCATTTGAAAAACAATAATATAATAACCATATATATACGTATATATCTTACAAGTTCAATTTACTTAACATTAATCATTATACAAAACATGTCTTGAAACAATTGCTAAATAAGTATAATTTTAGTGAGAACTTCTAAGGTTTCAAAAATTGTTATGGGCAATAGATTTATGTCTATTGATGTCTTTTGGTGGCGAGTTGATTTAGTTGTTGGAAATTTTAAGCAAAAATTGGAAAACTTAAGAAAATAGAAAAATGCAAAAAGATAATGAAGTTATGTTTTTGAGGTGTGCTCTAATACTTAAATCAACGGGTTCAGAGGAAATCAAGTGAGAAGGAAATTTGGTAAAGTTTTAATATGTTTAGTGGGCTACCTACCTTGGATAAGCCTTAACTATGCAACTTGGTGTCCTTTGTTACTAGAGCTTAGTGAAGCAATTAAGAGATTGGGAGCTTGACAAGTGTCCGCCATGTGTCTATTATGCAAAAAACCTAGCTTGGTTACTCCTGCTTTCCTAGACCTTAATTAAAATCAGTTTAATAGTTTCCCCTAGGTAATGTTGCAGTTATAAAGTGATTGATGAAAAGCTTGCTTGGTGATTTACATTTATTAAGACCTAAAACTCCTAACACATATCACAAATAAGTATAAATAGTCATAGTTAAGGCTAATCTAAGGTAAGTTAATGCTAACACCAATTGAAATTCTATCAAATTCTCTTTTCACTTGATATGCTCTAAAACCTTCTAACTTAAGCATTATAGCAAGCCTTTAGAAAAATAACTCTAGTGCTTTTTTACATTCCCTCATCTTCTCAGATTTTTAGATCTCTGCCTAACATTGCCAACAACTTAACTAGCTTGTCACAAAAGACATCAACAATGTGTTGACTTTATCATTCAATGGGAAAATTAAAACATTTATCATTTGAACTTAGCTAAAAAGTGAATATGAATAGAAATTATTACCATTGAAGAAAATTAAAATCCCTTAAACTAGCTAGGGCTTTTTTGTAATTGTTTGTTTTAATTGTTTTTCTTTTTTATGAGATTACATTTAATAGCCAGGTAAAAATTACAAATACAATTAATATTTATCAAATAGTGTTTCCATAAAAGAAATTAGCATATTATTTTATATTAAATTATATTAAAATTTTGTATGATAAGATTCAAATTTAAAATTTTAAAACTTTTTTTAGCATTCAGAGAAGGTTTAGTTGGCAATTGTTGTAATTTTTTTAAAGCTCATTTACTAGTTTTAAATTGTACTCATCAATTCAATGTATCGAATTGTGTTTGGATCAGATCAATTTGGATCGAGTCAATTCGGATTGGATCGATTTACGACTTAAACGGTAGGTCAATTTTGGATCAAGTCATTTCAACTTTAGATCATTTCGAATTTGGGTCACATTTTGTTCGGATCACGTAAGGTTCAAGTCCTTTGGGTTTTAGGTAATTTAGATTTGATATTAAAATTATTCAAGTTCAAGGTTCGGGTATTTAAAGTTTAATTTATTAATTTTTATAATCAAATCAAATTAAATTTAAAATAAATTATTCAATTGAATCAAATTTTATTAATATTTTATTCAAAGATAATAAATAAAAACAATAATAATATTTAAAAATAAATCAATAGTATCATGAACCTGAAAAGTGAAATTACTTAAATTCATTCACACAAATATATAAAATTATGGAAAATGTTTAAACTACAGAACTAATTTTAAAACTTAAAGTGACTTGTATGTCTAAGAACATAAAATTTTAATTATCAAGTGTAATGAAATATAATAAATGATTATCCAAAATAAACATATAATAATAAATTAATTCTGAAATTAAAGTACTTATTTATGCTTAATATTTATAATTCTAAACATAATATATAAAATTAAATTAAATTAAATTAATAAAAACTTCATAGCATTAACATACATAATACTTCTATGTAATGTATTTATCTGATCATATTAATATATACATTTATGATTATATGTACATCTATTCTCTTTGTAGGTCTTTGTAATAAAGTAAAAAATTATCTATTTTTATGAACATATAGCAAGCATCCTCGTTCGGACAAACATTATGAATCTTGAACAAATTAATCTAAATTATACGATAAGAGATTATAAATTTAAAATTAAAAATAATACATTTTTTTCTAAAACATTTATAATGATAAGAGATCAATTCATTATTTTACATGATAAAAGGTATTATTATAACGTAAGGTACAAATCGTCGTAATAAAAAACACATATCTAGTTTTTAGGTAATTTATAATTTGAAGTCTTAGAAATTGGAATATTTTGACAATGTATATCTATGTCTATAAATATGTATGATTATAGTAACAATTTATTTTTTTATTTTGATTTTTATGTAGAGCTTTTTTGTTTTAGTTATTTTTAAAAGTAATGATTTGTTTATGAAGTTTATAGTGAAATGTGTTAAGGTAAGTGTTATAATTAGTTTAACTGAATTATTTTCAATTTTTAGATAATTATTATGATTTATTTAATTATTTTATCAAAGTAGAAAAATAAAATAAAAATTTTATTTATAATATATACTAATAAACCTAAAAATTAAAATTAAGTTATAATAAAAAGAATAATTTTTTTAATTATAATGAAGAAAGATAATATTAAAAAAATTTATAAATTAAAATTGCAAAGATAAACTAAAATTTATTAATATGTTAGGTTATATTTATTATTTCTAGTAATATTTTTTAAAAAATATACATGCTTAATTTAAGTTTTCGTCATTTTAGTTTAATTTTTCAAATATTTTTAATTCGGTCATTGTAAATCTAAGTTAATTTGAGTTCAAATAAATTAAGATTTAGGTTAATTCTAATTATTTTATATTTAAATTATTTTAAATGTAGATTTTTTCTTGTTTTATAATAAGATTTTTTATTTTTAATTTCTAATAAGATCTTTGACATCTACTTGCAATTTTATACATTAATATGCCCATTGTTTTCTGTAAAGACGCTTTTGTTTTCACCGTTAAATTTAATGAATTTCTTCCAACTTTATGGACAGATTGCTAACGTCGTCATTCTACCTCACACAAACAAGAAAATAAAATTCTCTTTTTCAATAATAAGAAAGGAGATGGACCTAAAACCTAAACCTGTCAGACATAATTTTTTGAAGGTTAATATTTTTTTTATTATTTTTTCATGAATTGCAATTCCACATAATTTTAATTATTATTTATAATTTTAATTTTAATAATTTATAAATTAATCTTATAAATATAAATTATGTTAATAAATATATTAAAAAAATAAATAAAAAAATAATAGATGAACTTTCAACTTGACTTTTAGTTGCTTTTAAACAAAACAAATAGGTTAAACAGAGGGTTGAAACTTTTATTATTTTTTCATCCATTACTATCTAATATATCTTTAATCGTCATCTATAAATTTAATTTTAATTTAATTTTAATAATTTATAAATAAATAATATTAAAAAATATATTAAAAAATAACAAAAAATTAATGAACCAGAGCTCATCCCTCACACGTATACTTCAAGAGGAAAAGCAATGTAATATATATATATATATATATATATATATATATATATTGTGGATATTGAATTGGTCAAATCTTTAGTTTTTGGTTTAAAGAGTTTAACCGATAGGCCAATTTGATATATGTCTATATGTAAGCATTTTTATCTTTAAACGTTGAGTTAATATAAAATAAATATAAAATATAATTAATAATTAATAAAAAATATATTTAATTGAATAATATAATTTTTAATATAAAATTAAAAAATTTACATCTTATTAATTATAAATAAAATTAAATTTTTATAAATTTAATTTAATTTTTGACGTATTAAGTCAAGATTTGATTGATTTGATTATTATTAAATTCTTATATGGCTTTGCTTTCCATGACCACGTGATACTCAATTTTTCAAATAAAGTTAATGAATTTAGACGCTATATAAAAATATTATATAAATATTACATATTTAGCAAATATAAAAAGTAATATAATAAATATGAGAAAATTTATTTAAATAAAATTAATATTATATATGATGTATTAGTGTTTAAAATTTTAATATATTTAATATATTTTTATTATATTTTTTAATTTTTTAATTTATATTTAATCCGTACTTACTCAAACCTAATTAATTTAAATAAAAAAGATACGGAACACTTAAACTCTCTCCAAACCTAATCTCAAGATTTTGTAATTAATTTACATATTAACTGAATTAATATTTAATTAATAATTCAATTATATTTATAATTATGCAGATATGAATTGCGAACGTCTACTATCAAACAAAAGCCATACAATTTTTTTAAGAGAAAAAAATAAAAAAAAAAAAGAAAATTGTCCTCATACACGTGGAACTAACGCTCCTTTGGTGCACGTGGGTTTTGTATGGTCTTATCTTAAATCTTAAATGTAGAAAAAAGATGCGGAATATATATTTGGAAAATAAAATCAAATTCAAAAATCCACTTTCCACGTGGCCACTTAAAGAAGGTATCCAATGACTGACTTTGTTTGTTCATCATCTCGTGAGATAATGAGATTTAAGTCCTAATTTGAAAAGTAAGATACTTTTATATTGTTTATATTTACAAATTCACTGCAAAATTAATATAGTAGTAAATACCCAAAAAAAAAAATTGTACTATTTGGTAATAATTTTAATTTCAAAATTTTATAAAATGATTTTGTTTTAATTTAACATGTTTATTTCATAATTAATTATAAAATAAAAAAACCAATAATCTCTAAATTTTTCATTGAAGTTCTTTGTCAAGTTTTTTTTATACATAGAAACTCAATTTTGAAGATTTTAAATATTCTTCTTAAGACAATACATTATATTTAAGAGATAATTGATTAAAACTTTAAGAAAATTTTTCTTGAAAATTTTACTAATAATCATCCATTTAGTGAAGATAATCAATTATTTTATATAAAAGATTAAATTGAAAATTTAATCAATTAAGTTGTACAGGTAATTGGACGATGAGTAAAAGGTAGAGGTGTTTATGAATTAAACTATGATCTAAAAATTTATCATATTTTTTACTCAAGTTCGAATAAGATGTAATCCAGCCTGAAAACTTAAATTATTATTCATAAATTAATAAATTTTTTTAAAAAAACTTTTAATTTTATAATCATGTCTAAATAAAAATATTTTTATTATTAAATAGTAATTTAGGCGGGACTTACCAATAGTAAAAAAAAATTATGTTCCAAGACTTGATCTAAATGAATATATAATAAATTTGTTAACGGTTTAAACCTATTTCATTATTATTAACTCAATTCTCTTTATTTACATTTTTAATCAATCAAATAAATATATTTACATTAATTATGTGTTTAATATTTTTCACTCCATGATTATAAGGGAAAAAAAAAAGAAAATTAAATCATTATAATATCTAATACAAATGGTTCTTTTAACTCTTTTTTTTTCTTTTTCTAAATATATGTACTCATATGGTTTTCTTTTATAATAAAAAATAATTTAAGCATGTTTTAATTCAAAAATAAATTTTTATTTGACATTGAAACTTTACTTCTTATAACATGAATTATAATATTTAAAATGTTTAAAAATTTTATTTTATTGTAAGAAATTTATATGATCTTAGCAAATTTAATGTTAATATATTATTTAAATTTAATGTTAGTTCTCATAGCAAAATGTTTTACTTATCTAAGAACTAACCCAATTTGAGCCAACTAATAATCCGATCTTTGGATATTCTTGTTTTTACGTACTTTTTATCGATACTTAAATCTTTATATACACAGTTTGACCCCTCATCAGTATTTTTTACTTCAATTTCAAAATCATGTTT
Organism: Adansonia rubrostipa; assembly: GCA_038381775.1. Taxonomy (NCBI): domain Eukaryota; kingdom Viridiplantae; phylum Streptophyta; class Magnoliopsida; order Malvales; family Malvaceae; genus Adansonia; species Adansonia rubrostipa. The sequence continues at coordinate 6,981,784 of JBBYHM010000020.1, read as the reverse complement.
GTTTAATGTATTTTTTTTCATTTAAAAATTTATAATTATTTAAGAGAGACATCATTTTTCAAGAATAGATATTCTAAACACTGGTTCTGACTTGTAAATATGTTCAAAAACACTTGTTTTAATACATATTTACGCCTTCATGTATAATCTCTTCCACAATCAAACATTCTCTTTTGCTCACATTTTATATATATTTTTTGATTCATTTAAGCACAAATATTATTCTTGAAGTATATTTTTTATTCTCTTTTATTTAGACATTATGTTTTAAAGATAACATTTCTAAAAGTCCATTTACATTTTAGTGACGAAATTATAACCCTTAAAATAATTTAAAAAAAAATGTTTTACCTATATTTTTTTTATTGCATCAAATAACATAATATAGAACACTAACATTCAAAAACTCAATTTTAGGGGAGAGAGGTTGGGGAGCAAGATAACATCTAGAATTTAAAAGGGGTGAAAAGTGAGATCTACGTTTGTTACCGGATAGTAAAACTTAATCTGTCTTGAGAATTTCGCATCAATTCACCCAAAATGAGCATTTTTTTTTTTTAAGTGAAAGTAGATTGGGGTGAGACGGTACGGTAAATGCTTGCCTTGCTTTGCTTTACTTTTTAAAATTACTATTTTATATTTTAAAATATTTTTTATATTTTTAGTATATATATTTATAGATTATATATGAACTAAAATCATATATAATACTAATATTATAAATATTAAAATAATGTTTATAAATAAATTACACTACATTTTATATAATACTAAATTAAAAATTGTTAATAAAAAAATGGAATGGAGCTTCATGAAATGATTATAATTGTGGATTAAAAGTGATTAAAGATGATAAGGTAATTTCAAACCTACCCTTGCTTCACCCTTTTGCCATGCTATCCTTGTCCTCTTTTTTAGAATATCCTTGTTTTCTCATGGTTGAAGTAAATGGTGAATTACTATGGTTGCCAATGCATATTTCGTTATATATGCGCAAATGTTGGGCTGATCAGCTTGAATTGGATTAGATCTAAGATAGGTTTAAGTATTATATGGCTAAGAGAATTTAAAATGCAATATTTACTAAATGCAAGTGTGGACATGCTTTGTTTTATCTAAAATTGTTTATTGACATTGTATCATTTATTGAAGTATTATAATAAATTATAATTAAACTGCATCAAAATTGAAGTTTGTTCATATTTGTTAAATAAAAAAAGGATTTATTATGGTATTTCCAGCACAATTTTTAACATGTACAAACTACAAACCATTAAATTGAATACTCACGTCAAATATGAATGATAAGGGTATACATTTAATCATTTTATTTTATAATTTAATGTTCACATAATATTTTCCTCTTAATAAAGTAAAAAAATAGAATAGATGATTATTCACTTTTCTAACTAGACAAATATAGAATTTAATTTATGATTTTTAAATGTGAGATTGAAAATTATGTGGTTGAAATACAATGTTGTAAATGGAAAGAAAATTCAAATTATTTTCCATATATGGAAAAAATTCAAATTATTGCCAATTTTTGTACAATGAAAAATTTTTGTATGGAAATAAAATAATTGATGTGTACCTAAAAGTGATAATTTTTAATTACACATCACATTTTTATTTATTATATATTAGATCATGACACACTTACTATATGAGTGATTAAGAAAAAAATTATATTTGAAAAATATGATTTGTGAGTAGTTTTTTAAAGAGAAAAACACATAATTATCTTTAAATTTATGTTATTATTATTCGTATTTTTTAAAAGTTTTTAAGTAATTTTATAACTGAGTTGGTGCTTAGTTAATTTATGACACTAACTCAATAATTTTTTTATAATAGTATAGATAATGAATTATAGAGTTCTTTTAACTTTACAAGTGAGATTATAAGATTGATACATATTCAATTTCTTTTTTAAATTAATTTTTTAAATATATCCTAAAAATATGTGTTATCCTAATAATCTCATTTATGAAATATAAAAATTTTATGCATAATAAATGATAGAATTTCTAATGTATAATGGACGTAGTGAGAAATATTTATAAGAAATTTTATCTAATCCATGATTAGAATTAGATTAATAGAGTGACTCGTACCAATATAATCTCAATTATTATAAAATTTTTGATTGAGTTTGATATCATAAATTAAGTAACACCAACTCAGTTAAAAATTAAAAAGTTTAATTAAAATCTTGGGAATAAATATAAAATTAAAGAGTTTTTTTTATCATTTCATTTGAAATAATATTTTAATAATTATTTTTTATTTAAAAAAATGGGTTTTACTAGAAAACTTACTTCTTACCTGAAAAAACTTTTTATTTAAAAAAATGTTAATTTTTTTATTTTATTATATATTTTGAAAATCAAATTAAAAGTAAAATTTTTCACTTATTTTTATCAGTATGTCAAAATTCCAGTATATTTAAAAACTAAAAGTCTAACTTAAAAAAATTTCTTTTAATTTCGTTCAGAAATTAAAGAGTTATTTATAAATAATTTTATGAAAAAATTAAAAAGAATATTATAAATTGTAGAGTAGTAGAAGGAAATGCAAAATATCACGAGATATATGAAGCGAGAAAAAACTCAAAGTACAGTGAAGCCGTAAATAATTCCCCACCTGAAACCTTTTCCCGTGTTTTTCCTTCCCTCTTTCTCTCCTTAATAAACAACTGCTAACCCCAAACTTTCTCTTTCTTTTTTTCTTTCTTTTCCTTTCGTTTCCTCTCATTTTCCCTCGCTCTTTCTTTCTCTCTTTCTCATGAGAGCTTAAAAGCTTCTTTTCTTCCAAAAACGCCCTTTTTTCAAGTTTGAAAAACCCAAATGGGAAAGTACATTAGGAAGACCAGAACGGCAGGGGAAGTTGCTGTAATGGACGTCTCGCAGTCTTCCCTCGGTGTTCGAACCCGGGCCAAAACCCTCGCGCTCCAACGGCTACAGAAATCATCGACTTCTCCGGCAACGTCGGCTTCAGGTCCTGCTCCGGATACCGCTGACGGCTCGTATCTCCAGCTGCGTAGTCGGCGGTTAGAAAAGCCGTTGGTTGTGGTGCGCCACCATGATTCGAAGAGGCAGAAACAGCATCAGGGGATTAAGAAAGAGAACTGTGGGGAGAAACCTAACCCTAATTCAAATTCTCATCTTCGATTGGGTAACGACTTGGATTTGGTTGCGGGAAAGAAGAAAGAGGTTGAAGTTACAAGGGAAGAAATTGAGCAAGAGATTAATGGAAATGACAATATTATTAACTATAGTGATAATGACATCAATAATAATAATGAGAGCAAGGATTTTGTTAGTGTTGAAGCTTCCTTTGGAGAAAATGTTTTGGACGTTGAAGCTAGAGAAAGGTTGGTTCTTTTCTCTTCTTTCTTAAATAAATATATATATATATATATATATTTTTTTTTTCTTTTTAAGGAAAAACCATTGTTGTTGTTTGATGTTTTAATTGGGAAATAATGCAAAATTTTTTATATAAAAACACTTAAAAATTTTCTCTTTTTATTTCTTCGAAGATTCAAGAAAAAGCAAGAAACTTTTACTTCAACTGAGTTTCGTAATTTTTGAGGAACAATTTTAAATTTTTGGTCATATGTTTCATGTGTTAATGCCTTGAAATCCTTTGATTCACCTGACAGAACTGGACAAGAAATTAAAAAAAAAAAATTCTTAATTCCTGTTTGGGATTATGCTATATGACATGCTAATTAATGGGATTTGTTTTAACATTCATCTTCTACATGATATATATATATATATATATATGTATAGAGAGAGAGAGAGAGAGAGAGAGAGATTTCCATTTTTTGATTGAAAGAAGGGATTAGTTCTCCCTTTTAATAGAATTCTACTAGGGGTTTTTTCAGTAATTCCAGGTTCTTTTTGTTTATGAAGTTGATTGAATTTTGATAAATAAGAAAAACCCATTTTACCTTTGGATTCTAATTTTAGTTTTTGACAGAGAAACTAAGCAAAAATTATAGCTTTTATTGATTGTTACCGTTTGAAATCTGATCTTTTCTGTATGGTGGAAGCAAGCAGCTGTATTATTATAAAATCCATTGTTTCTGATATATATATATATATATATATATATATATATTCTCACCTGCCTTCCCTTTCCGTTAATATAATTGATTTCTGCCCCATACTTATTTTGTTCCCCTTTAAATTTGGCAATTTTATGCTTTTAAAAACTTGGGATTTTGTCTAATTACGTGGTCATATGAATAGAATATAGCCTACACTTTAGGTTCTTTTGTTCAGGTGCCTTTAGGCATATATGTTGCTTGCATTATTCTAATGGAAAGAAACAAAACTTTTCCTTGTTTTTCCATGTGGTGGATGCTGTGACTTTTCTTTTTCCAGATAAAAATTTTACAAAATTTTTGTCGTCTGTTTTCTTCTTTTTTTTTCTTGGTGATTAGTATAGACACTGGCTCTAAGTTGCTTTGTATTTCCTTGCTTTGAGCATATGATATACTGGTGAAGAGTTATTTAGTTAATGGATGAAAATCTAATTTTCAGAAGATTCGAATAATCAGAAAAATCTCACTTATATATGTAGTTTATTACCCTTTGCTACATATTGTCTGATTTTTTTTTTTTGGTTACTATTTTCTTGATTAAGCCAAATTACTCTGATAAATTTTATCTTGTTTCATTTGTAACCCACCCCCACACTAAAAATAAAGTGTCTTTGTCTGCTCAATTTGTCCTTTCTAGAACAGCTTTTTATGGTTTTATTTGTGTATATTAAACTCCATGTATTTGTGGAGTCTTTTCTGCTGAAATTTTTGAGATTGAAGCTATGTTTCACTTGAAGTCAAGTGTGAGTGTCGAATAGGGATATGTGTCTGACAAAGGTATGTTCAATTCTTTCTAAGTTTTTTCATGTATTTGGAAGGTCTTTGAAGGTTCATATCCTCGTACCCATATCTAAATATGTGTCGGACACAAGTACTTCAAGAAAAATGAAGTCGGAGCAACATAGGATTGAAGCATGTCAATGTGGAAGCAGGGTCTAAAATAAAATGATAACAAAGGGAAACCTTTCATTTATTGCCCCTCCTGAATTGCAGGAGCCTTTTTGTTTCAATATTGATAAAAAAAAAAGTCTTCTTTTATATTGTACACTGAGGAGCTTTTATGCTTTAGTATTTTCAGTTTTTATACTTTAAATTATTGGTACGGTCTGGTTTTTGATCCAACGTTGTTTGGGCAGTTAAACTTAAATCAGAAAAAAAAAGAAAAAAACCAGTTAAAATTTTTTACTGCTTTGTAGAATTAAGTGTTTGCCTTTAGATTCTGCAACTTTTCATTGACTTTAGCCATTGTTTCGGTGCAGGGGCACTAGGGAATCAACTCCTTGCAATTTGATAAGGGACCCAGAGAGTATAAAAACCCCTGGTTCTACTACTAGGCCAACTGGGACAGCAGAGGCTAACCAAAGAGTACATAATTCAAGGCGCAGACACATCCCAACCGCACATGAAATAGATGAGTTCTTTTCGATTGCAGAAGAAGAGCAGCAAAGACAATTCATTGAGAAGTATACATTACATTTATTTCACCCTGCTTCTCACTTTTATGATTGTTAGAAACTTTTGCATAACTCTTTGGTGTTATTGATATTATGATCCGATGATAAAAGATGTGGGTTTATTTTGCAGGTACAACTTCGATCCTGTGAATGATAAGCCACTCCCAGGACGTTATGAATGGGAGAAACTAAACCCATAGACGACATTTATTGTTCCGTCAGGACCTATTTTCCTGCTAATTCTCACTTGATCTCAAATTTAGGTATTTTCAGCTAGCAGGAATTAGTCTTTTTAGTTGTAAAGGTGATGTTATTTCCATTTTCCATCACCCTAAATTTACTTGTAAAGAAAGAAGTAGGAAAAAAGTGTAGACTAATGGTCTGTAACATAACAGAGGTAATGAGATACACAAAAATTACAAATCAAAGTCCTTTGTCTAACAGATCATCTCGGTAGGGAAGGGAATTAGGTTTTTAGGTTAGAGAATTCAGGAACTTTAGGATCGGTCAATTAGGTCAGTTGATCTGGTATAGAATTTTTTTTTTTCCTCTTTTGCTATGTTACTCGGACTCTGGTGTGTCAGATACTGGTATCTGTCCAACACAAGTATGTTTATTTTGAAGAGTCATATCTTCATACCCATGTTTGTATATGCGTCTGACATGAGTATTCGAAAATGGGTGATTCAAGGAAAAAAAAAATGAAGAGTCAGAGCAAAATAGCTCTTTTATTTTCCTGCCTTTGTTTGTCTATATACTTGTACTGATGGAACTTAGAAAGCACTTTTGGAATAAACATGATCCCTTTCCTCCTACTATATTTTATCTTTTCCTGCATCTTTTCTGATGATCATCTTCACAGTTCCAAGTTTTGGCTTTTCTTTTAACTCCATGTGAGAGAATGGAACTTTGATAATTTCATGATCTTAAAAAAAGATGATGATGATGACAATAATGGAGCAACTCATCATTATGATCTGAAATGATATTTGTTTTCATTTGGGGTCATGACTGACTGCTTTCTTTTAACCTCACATTTGAAAGATGGTTGGTGGTGGTGTTTTCAGGTAGTGGTGGGGTAAGCTTTTTTCTTGGTTGTAATGTACTGGAAGAATCTTGTATTCTACACTGCACTTTAATTTCTGCGCAACCTTTTTTTTTTGGAAGAATTGTAAATTTATACAAAGGATTGAAGAATTTGGAGTTTAGCTCACTTAGTTAATGAAGTCATTTTATAAATTTATATAAAAGTTTGAAGAATTCGAAGTTTAGCTCATTTGGATAATAAAATAATTTTTAAAGTTATATTGTTTGGTTAATGAAGTCACTTGGTTAATGAAGTCATTTATATTTTTAAAGTTAGTATTTGTAGTCGTATTCTCTATTTTTAGATTGCGACCATTATTAAAAAGAAGTCAAGTAGACCTGATAACATATGAAATGATTATATAAATATAATATGTTTAAAGTAAAAAAAAGATGATATGATATGATACGAATATATTCTTAAAATTTATATAATACAAATTATAAATGTATCGTAATTGATATAAATATAAAAAATTTTAAACATAATTATGGCATAATAAGATATACAAATATAATATGAATATATAAATTGTGAGATCTAAAATCAAGGAATTGAATTTTAGCATTTATAATAATTTTTAGAAGGTGATATAGCAAATATGGAATTTGAACTTCAATACTAGAATTTATTTTTATTCTCATCTTGTGGTTTTCATTATAAAAGAATCTAAGACTCAAATTTTAATATTTATAATTACTTTTAATGATAAAAGGATTTAAATTTTAACATTTAAAATTTCTTCTGTTTCGAGTGACCTTCAAATGGAGGTTTTCTTATTGGCTATGTTTTGTTGTATACATCAATTTTTTCAGCCTTAAGGGATTGTTTCATGTTTAAACTCATAAAAATGGAGTTGGTGAAGGAGAAAAAATCGATATTCTTTGTTAGGTAAATTGCTCGAATTAGGATCAAAACCACGGATTTAAAAAATTAATTGGACCTCCTAATTGAACAAGAAATTGATAGCTCAATCGGTTTGGTATCCTATATAAAATTAGGTATAGGTTGAATAGGTAAAAATCAATTCAATCTTTAAAAATTATTAAAAAAATAAAAAAATAGGTAAAAATGGGTTTGTTGTATTTTCTTTTTAAATTTTTTTGTAATTGATTAAATTTGAATTTTTAACTTTTTAGTTTTACATTAAAAATTATATCGTTAAGTCAAATATATATTTTTATTAATTATTTATTATATTTAATTTTTATTTAAAATTAAAATAATATTTTTAAGTATTTAAAAGTTATTTTAGTGAACCAACCGATTCAATCAATTGAATCAAAAATAAAAAATTTAACTGATTTAATCTTTGATCTAATTTTTTTAATCTTGATCAAAATTAACGAATTCGATGGATCAAGATAAAACATTATTTTTGTTTGAATTTAATAAGAGTTAAACCTTTGTAACAATTAAGAACTTTTCATAATCGGATTAGCTGTTTGAATTACATGTTTCGCTTAAGTGATTAACAATCCCAACAATTACTATAATGTAAAATATTACGTGTAACTCATGTTTAGGTCTGACAAATTTGTATATTTATCTTATATCTATATATTTTATTTTATCATAATTATGTTTAAAAAATTTCATATTTATATCAATTTTGATATGTTAATAATTCATATTATATAAATTTTAAGATATATATTCATGTTGTGTTATTTTTTTTTACGTGCGATATTCGTATAAACATGTTTACTATTGCTAGGTCTATTGATGTTTAACTGATGAATCCATATGAAGTTCTATATAGTGATGGCAATAGATAATACAGATTTAGATATTTACAACTATTTATATGCTTTTTGAGGATCTAGATATGTATATTTGGATAATTTTATCTTTAAATCTTCAAATCAAATTTAAATAGTTAAATCCAATCAAAAATTAAAGTTTAGTAGTAAAATTCAATTAAATAATAGTACATTAGCAAATTTGTCTTAATCTCAAAAGTATAATAGTAAACATCAATTATATATAAAATATAGTAGCAAATTTTGATATCTACCTATAATATGATGGCAAATTTACCCATTAACTCAAAAGGAAAATAGAAAAAATTTATATTAAACCCTCAACCTTTTACTATTTAAATAATATTAAAATATTTAAAAATTTTATATTAATATTTATATTTGCAATTAAATTTAGATAAAATTTTTATTATTAAATAATACCTGAAGCTAGTTTGGGCTGAGTTGAGTTACTAAAATCTTTATCTAATGCCTTATTTGTATAAACTGAGCATATCAAGTTAGGCACATGATTATTTTTTAAAGTAGCTTTTATAAGATGCAAGTAGTTTCTTAGGTTACGATAGGTAGTTTTCTATAAAGTATTTTAATTAATTATTTCATAAATTATTTTATTAAAAATCATTAAAAGACAATAATATTTTCAAATTTATTAAATTATATTTAATGTTTGGGTAAGTTTATCAACTAACTTGTTTATAGTAGCGTAGATATGGATAGAATGTCACTTATTATACCATGCTTGCAAAATTTAACATGTCAACGTATGCTTTTTTAAGTCACCATATTTGAAACTACGAATCTATAAATTGATCTTGAATTATATATTTTTTAATGAATTGGTGTCTAAATTTTATTTTGGTCAAGTAAATTAACTTAATGGACTAACGTTGTTGCATAAAATGTTGATGTGCCTCTGTTAACCGAAACGAAGATGTCATACCATATAAATACTTTTTGTAATTATATTTGTTAATCCATTGAGATAATTTGCTGACGAAATACAAATTCAAGTACATGATAATTTTTTTCCTCACTAAACTGTCAAAAGATATATATTTCACGCTTCAATTTATACATTAACCCTATTTAAAGCTACACAAGTAATCTAAACCTTAATTCAATTAAAAAAATTAAATTATTTCACAGTACTAAAAACTTTTTATAAAGAATAAAAAATTTGATCAAAAATCAAACTTAGAAACCTCACTTTGTTTCCTTTTTTTTTTTTATTGTTTTGTCATGTAACACAAGTACATCTATCCATAGGTCATTCGAGTTGGATTTTGAATATAGCTTTCATTAATTTGAGTTGACTCACTCAAACTCAAATTAATATTTAAAAATTAAAAATATTTTTATTTAAATTTAATTATAAAATATATAAATTATAATAACGTAAAATAATTTTTAATTTTTTATTAATTATAAATAATAAATATAAATAATTTAGAGTGTAGATAAAAAAATCTAAAATATATTCTGAGTGAGCACGTCCGAAACATTCTGTAAATGCAAGTCGGTAGAGAATGTCCTTTGCTCGCTTTTCTTCTTTCACAGCCAGGCGGGCTGAATTTGGAATTGCCTAGATTCCCTAGTTGCCGGACTTAGCCACGTGAAACCACCATGGCAGCACCTTTTTAATTTCTGTCCAAAGTGGTGTACGTCTTTCCTCGTCCGAATATAATCTCATGACCTATTCAAGCACAAGGCAATTCAATCGATTTAATTTAAAGTAGGTTAAAATAAAAGTTGTATTTAATTATTTAAGTTGATATAATTTAAATAATTTTTATATAAAAAATAATAATTTAATTAATATTTAATTATAAAATATATAAATATTAATATAAAATATTTTTAAAATTTTTTAATAGTAATTTAGGCTTATAGCCAAATTGAACAAGAAATTCAAAAAAATTTTAAATGCTCTACCTATGAAATCACTGTTCATTCTTTCTAATGGACTTGATATTTTGGATATGAGGTGATTATATAAAATAAGTATAACATTTAAAATAAAATATAAAATAATATATATATTAATAAATTAAAATTTATATATAATATGTTAAATATAATTATAATTTATAAAAATATCGGATTATTAAATATATTTCTAATGGCAAGGAGTCTTAATCGGAAAAACGACAGTGCCCATTTGGTTATAGTGGGGTTGGGAGTTACAGTTGCTGAAGCGCAAATGGATGAAGCTCAGGAATCTTCAATTTCGAATGAAACCTTTTTTTCATTTGTAAACCTTTCTA
>JBBYHM010000020.1:6926825-6936961 GCA_038381775.1 Adansonia rubrostipa | reverse complement strand
CATATTTGTTGATTCATTTCCAAAATTATGTGCTGATAAAGAATTGTAGTTACCATGTATGCTTTATTTCGAGGATTTATGTTTGATATACCGTTAATGTATAAATATTATGGCCTATCAGTACATCATAAATCTTTACTTTATTAAAGAGCAAAATTGAAAATCAATGGTCCTTAAATTAAATATCACAAACTATAAAATTATATTGTTATTTAGATTTGAGCATACAGTAATTTAGAAGAAAAAAAAATTCAAATTCAATTGGCACTTAAAAAAAGAAAAAAAAACTTAAATACCCTTAAAAATATATGCCTTTTAGTTTATTTTTGTTCTAAATAATTTTCTCAATGGTTAAAAAAATAGATAAAATGAGTTTAAAACCATTTAAGTTCAATTTTTAATTTAAAGAAAACAGTAAAAAAACTATTTATTTTTAAAATTATATGTTTTTTTTTCCTTTTGTCCTTCGGTTTTTTAGTAATTTCATTTGATTTGGGCTTTTAAATAAAGCATAGATGTAAAATTCGAATGCCAGAATAGGCCTAAAATTTTGACAAACTTACCACATTGGATTGGGCTTGGACTATGAATCTAGTTAAGTGTTGTAGTCGATTTAAGTTCCTCTTGATTCATATATATGGTGGTAGTCGGATTCAGATATTCTCGCGCTTTGAGCGGGACGACATTCGAAACATCGATAATGGTAAAAGCTCACTTCAAATTTAAAAATTTTCCAAGGGTTTCTTTCTTTTCTTCTCCATTTTTTTTTCATGGAAAAATTGTTTTGTTTTCGCAGGCCGATTCAACTGCAGATGACCTGGAGCCTCTCTTCGATTACCGCCGTGTTCAGCCCCTAAATATCGTTTGCATCGACGGTAAAATAAAACCCTTCAACTCTAGTCTTCTATTTTTCCTAAATTTGTGTATACGCCTTCTGTCTCTTGTTCTCTTTTGGTACAAAGTAGGCCCTAACTTTAAGATAGTGAAAGCGATGTAGGGATTTAATATCCAATAATTTGTGTATTTTTATCATAATTTTGTTTAAAGTATTTTATATTTGTATAAATTTTGATACTTTAATAATTTATATTATATATATTTTAAGATTTTTGTATATTTTGCCGTAATGTGCTTTAATTAATTTTTCCATGTAATTGTGTGGCCTTTGAACCTTGGACCTTCTGAATGCCATCTCTCGAGGATGACAACATGAGCTAATTGAGCTATGCTTTGGGTTAGTGTCTATGTAAATTATTTAACGTGTAAAAAAATTAAATACTCGTATTTCATCGTTGTCATCTTATTTATCTGTTTAAACGTATCCTGTTATGTTTATTGTACTGTTTTCGTGTTTAATAAACATGTCCTATCATGTTTTCATATGGTGTTCATGAATTTCAATAATAGCATGCAATTTGCATTTAGGTTCGGAAACCAAATTGTTGTAGTAATCGTTTTGAGTTTCATTGTAGATGACGGTTCAGATACTTCACCTGTTCCACCTCCAAAACGGAGTAGACTTCCCGATCCTGACGTAAAATTTTTGCCTCTCTTTGTTTATGTTGACATATGAAATTAACTTCGTGTAATAAGAATAATTTTCTTTGTTAACTTTATGAAATTGGAAATGGATTAGGTTGTGAAAGTAGATGTGGGTGAAGAAGTTGAAGTGATAAAAGTGGTGAATGTGGAAGAGGAAGATTGGTTGGCTCCCCCTCCTATGGTTTCAACTAATGCTTATAGCAAGATTGTTGAAGATTCAACCATAAAGGAGTTAAGGTATTATACTCGGCAGTTTGGAGGTTTTATTTTTATTTTTGTTTCTGGAAATTTCAATTGTGCATGTGTTGTTTTGGCTCTTTGTTTTTTCTTTAAGTACCAATGTCCAACATCCGTGTCTAACAGATATTCGCACATGGGTATGGGGATGTGACCCTCTTTGGACCCTCCAAATACATGGAAGAAACTGAATATATCCGTGGCAGACATACCCAAGTCCGATTAACTTGGCAGACATTAGCAAGATTTTATGTGGACAATTGCTTTTAATTATCTGAGATGAAATTATCTCATGCCTGTTTCAATTTTTTGATTTTTGCAAGCAACCACTTGGCCTAGTGGCTAAAAGAGTGCTATAGTTGGCATGTAAGTTTGGGTTTGATCCCAAGCATCCCCTCCCCATCCCCCAATTTATTCCCCAAAAAAAGTTTTGATTTTGTTTAAATTGGCTGACTACTTAACGTTACCGTTAATTTATGATTCGGCAACTCTTGTTTTCTGCATGAAAATTGTTGGTTTTATACGGATTCTTCATTTCCCTAAAGTATCCGTATTCAACACCTATGTTTGACATATAGTCGGACATGGATATGGGAGTATGATCCTCTAAATATATGGAAAAACTTAAAAAAAATTGAGCATACTTTTATTCGACACTCACTTCTCCAAGTACAGGTAATGTAGCTTGTTAACCATAATTGTAGATATATGTTAGTTTCCAATCACGGGATTTAAGAGCTATAAAAGAAATTGAAGGTCAAAGGAATGTTGGGATTTTGTGGGATGTGAAATATACAATGTGGTGGTGATTTTTGGGTTTAATGCTTTGATATAAGTTCTTTTGGATGGAATTTGTTTTACGTATTTTAATGTCAAATGATGCATGCAGGCTAAGGAAGCAAGAATTGCTTTCGTTTGCACAATCTGCGAAAAGCATGTTGCTAGAAGCGGAGGAATCTGCGAAAAGAGAACTGAGTGGTTCTTTGAAACCTTCTTTAGATGCTGAAGCTGAGCAACCGAAAAATCCTGCCCCTGAGAGGGCCAAAATAGTTATTTCAATCCAGAACAAGGATGAACTCAAGCAATTTCGTGTTTACATGGTATAGGTTTTTGCTGCACCTTGAGCTTGTATGTTAGTAATTGCATTTAGTCCTGGCTAGGGTATTGAAAAAGCTTAGCGCTCTGCTTTGCACTTGCCGGTTGCAAGATGTATGAACAGAAACATCTCTAGGCTAAGATCCTGCTCTTTCATAGGGTTAACATTTATATAAAATCCCCAGCTACAAGCTATGTTGCTCCTACTCTTCATTTTTCTTTGAGTACCCGTGTCCGAAAGATGTTGTGACATGAGTATTTGGATATGACCCACCAAATACATGGAAAAACTTTAGAAATATTTATACATACCCTTGTTGAACATGTACCTTCTCTGACATTCACACCTGAGTCCGAGTAACACAAGCTACAAACGATGGATAAAATACAATAAGAGCTTGGTGCATTTACATGGTGAAGACTCAACTTCCAAGTTAAAATTTCACCTTAAAATGAAATCTGCTGTAGTTTCGTCACTTGTTTATGCTGGGGGAAATAACATAAACGCAAGTGCTAGATCTGCAAGGCTAATTCTGTTGCATCCATGAAAAAGTAGTTAGGCAAAAAAAAAAAAAAGCAACTTAATTTGTTATCTAGTCATTCACACATGGTCATTGTCCATATTTGCTTTATTTTCAAGGGTTCTTATATCAACTTCTCATTTCTTGATAGCTGAATCTTTTGAATGATGCATTTCTTTCCTAACATAGAATAATAAGAAAACTTGCTAGAAATTTTCCCACTCCTTGAGTGCAGAAAAAAACCCATTCTTTAGGTCGACAGCTGCCAGCACTGTACTCCTTCTAATCAGGATAATTTTTATTTATCTATTTATTTATTTTTGAAATATGAAAACTTAAATATGGTTGAGAGGGATAGCCCCTGAATCAACATGTTTAAATTCAACCGCATCTTGAATATCTCATGTTTATTTTGTGCTAGCTTGAACTTATGTTACTCGGACTAGGTGTGTTAGGTACGGTGTGTATCCAACACAGGTATATTCAATTTTTTCCAAAATTTTTATGTATTTTGAAGGTCTTTGGAGGATCATATCTTTATACCTATGTCTGGATGTGTGTCAGACACGTGCGTTAGACACAGGTATTTAAAGAAAAATGAAGAGTCGGAGCAACATAGACTTGAATTGGTTTCTCAGGATAACTCCATTATATGATACCTGTTTTGCTGGATTTTCATGTATAATTGAATGGTTTAGGTTTTTGTTTTATATTGGCCTTTTCTTATAATTCATTTTTTTTTTCTGAATATTATTCAGTGTCTTTCATGTGATAGACGTGCTGTTCTGCATTGTAAATTTGTTCTACAAAATGAGGTGAAATTTTTTTTGTTTTTAATAGGATGACAAATTTGAGAGACTCTTCAGCATGTATGCTGATAAAGCTAAGCTTGACCTTCAAAGCTTAGTATTTTCTTTTGATGGTGATAAAATTAGTCTGTCTGCAACCCCTGCAAGTCTAGGAATGGAGGATGATGACATTATCGAGGTGCATGAGAAGAAGAGCTGATCGAGGTATGTTTCTGCTTTATCATACGAATGCATTTAAACTTTAAAAAATTTGTTCCGAGCCTTGTGTTTGGTTTCTGTTCTCACTTTGATGAACAAAATGGTATCGGAAATGTTAATTAAGTATGCATGGTTTTAGTTTTCTATTGAAAAAAAAAAAAAATGCAAAGCAGCCTTAGATTCCATGATAACCAAATCATATAACTAATATCCGATCCCTTTAGGACATCTTCGGTGCTTGATCTAAGTGTGCAGTTTGCAAGTGTGGACTTATCGACATCTGCATAGCAACTTCGAGTTGAACTAGGGTAGTGAGTCTGCAAGTAATGAAGACGAGCGAAAGGACTGCATAAAAACTATTACAATTGTCTCGAACTTTCAGCGTGTTACTAATGTGGTCATAATTTATTATTGGACTCTGGTTAGTGCATATGCCTTAAAAGTCGTTATCCTTGTTTATATCAAACTTTAGATTGCATGTGCCAATGTTTACAATGATCGGGTTGCTGATTTTCGAGAATAAAGCAGCTTTAAGGGAATGAAATCCCCATGCGTGATTGACTTAAGGAAGAGTATAAAGGGACTCTAAGCTTTCATTATATACGCGATGCATCGAGGTTGCTTTCTGTTGCGGATATCGTGTTTGAATCTTGATGTGTTGTCTATGACTTGGTGTAGGAATGCATATTTAAGTCTTCCAGACCTTGATCAACTTGGAAGCTGTTCCTTTCTTCGGTATCATTCTTTCCGGTGTTATTTTTTGGGGGGGTTTTTTTGAACGAAATTTATAATTCGGATCCCAAAATTGTCGTTGTGATGCAAATGTTTTGAAAATTATCTGGGAACGAACAGCCTTAATGTGAGGAAATGATTGATACATTTACAAATGTACTCATGATTGTGCTTTGGTGAAACCTTTTTCTTTTTTTTACAATAGAGTCTGCAATTGGAACATGGGAAGATTGTAGATGTTAAGATTCGAATCACAATCTTGATGAATGCTACTTCTTAGGATAGCTGTACGAAGCAATTGAGTTAAGCTTTGAATTCTTGGCTAACTTATTTTTGTGAAGTCATAACAAGTAGCAATGAAATACATAAATGACTTATTGGACGTGTTTTTCTGGCTATATAATTTCCATTTGATTTTCATTAGACATGGCAATTCTCGTGTTTATATATTTTATTGTATCATAATCGTGTTTAAGATATTTATATTTATATAAATTTTGATATTTAATTAATTCTTATTATATGAACTTTAAACATTTATTCTTGTCATGTTCTATTATAATTACTTTGTTCAATCATTTGTGTAATCGTATTTAATATTAATGAATTGTTACTCTACAGCTACAACTTTCCCCGGCGGCTGGATCTGCGCATGATAATAGTATTTTGGTTAAGTCACTGACATTCTGTATATTTTTGGCTGTGTCTCAGTTATTTTTATATGTCAAAGTCATGTTTGATTTATTATATATTTTTATAAATTGACATATTAATAGTTTTCATTATATAAATTTTGGCATAGTGTTATTTTTTAAGGTGCATGATAGCTACAAAACCCCTTCTTCCACCTTATTTGGTGGTTTACCTATTACTCCTTCTAGACTTGATACTATTAAATACGATTATATAAATATGATATGTAAAAATTAATTAAATATGCATGTCTTAGAATTTATATAATCGTAATTATTAACGTATCAAAATTGATAAAAATATAAAATAATTTAAGTACGATTATGGCATAACAAAATATACGAATATGAAAAGAATATTAAAAGTGCAAGTCTAATTCTTTCTAACTCGAGTCTATATCTTTTCTTCCTAAAATATTCTCTAAAATGATTAAAATACCACAAACAAATTTGAAATTCTCTTAGTTTAGAATCTCAAAATTTTAATTTGGAGTTTAATTTAATTAATTCGTATAATTATAGTGTTATCTAACATATTTGAAGTTTGAATTTAGAATATGTAATTTTTTTTGCATTCTCGAACTATGAGCTCATTTGTAAAAAATAAATAAATTCTTAAAATCCAAGAAAAACTCATATAAGAATTATATGATATATGGTGACAAACAAAAATAAGGATTATTATTTCTTATGATTACATTTTTTTAAAAAAAATTTCACAAACGAAATTAGAATATATATTTTATTAAATTTATATTTAATATGTCAATAAGTAGATGGTTTCATCCTATTGAAAAATTTTAAAAATAAATACAAATGATTTTATTATTAATGAAATAATATTTCATTGATAATGTATTAAATATTTTTTTATTATATTAATTTTATTAGACACATTTAGTAAAATTAATGATACCCGATTTAATTATATTGTTAAAAGTTAAAATTTTCTGTTAGACAACTTTTTATACATAAGTAATAACTTGATTCTTTAATTTATAAAAATTAAATGGTAATATATATATATATATATTAGACTATTTCATAGATCGAGTTAAGTCGTGATTTAAAAAAAAAAAATTAATTCTTTGCCCTAGCACGATTAAACTTAACCTACTCATATTACTTATATTTATTATTATAATTAATAAAAAATTATTTTTATATTAATATTTATATATTTTATAATTAAATTTAAATATTTTTTAATTATTAAATATTAATTTAAATTAAACTAAATTGAATTAATAAAAAAATTATTTAAAATTTAATTCGAGTAAATTAAATGGATAATCTGACTTTAAAATTCTAATGTATGTATGTATATATATATATATATATATATGAATTTAATTACAATATGGTCGCAGCCGTCAAGCCGTAGCAATCGTAGATCCAGGTGTCAAAGGGCTATTGGTCTGACGGGTAAATTTCTGGATCACCTTGACATGTGATCCGAAACGCCGAACTAAACAGTTTCACACACGGATATCATGGATAACGTTGGCGGGCCCCACAAAGGGCACGTGTTAGGTACACGTCAGCATAAAGTTCACGCTCTCAGTGCACACGTCAGCCATTCAAGCGTTAGCATAACAGAAAAGAAAAGAAAAGAAATGAGAAGAAATGTGAAGGTAAAGGAAAAGCTCTCAAACTCAAAAAGGCTGACCACTTTTTTTTTCTTTTCTTTTCTTTTTCATTAGAATTTTCGTGGGAATTTTCATTTTCCTGCTTTCTTTCTTTCCTATCCTTCGGGAAACAAACACGAAGGTACGTTTGTATGGATCTCTTATAAGTTTTGGAATCTTTGCCTCTTAGATCTCTTTGTTTAATTGATCAGCGTAATAGATGCATAGAGTTAAACTTGAGGTTTTATCTTATACATCGATTCTGTTTCCATTTTTTTTTATTTGTTAAAATTAACAAATTACTTGGTTTTTGCTTAGTGTTTTGATTGTACTTTAAGTATGGGAGAATTCTTAAGAGAAAAAAAAATTGCATAAAAAAGAATAATTATAATTGGTTTCTGCTGAATTTGTCAGATTGGTTATTTTTATTTTTTACAATTTTGCAGTTAGAATTTATAGAAATTAAGTGTTCTTTAATTCCTTTTTTTTTCAAAAATAAAAATCGATTTTTTATACCATAACGTGGATCTAAATAGTGGTTGTTATTATTTTGCGGTTTTAGCTTTTTCTGCTATGAATGTTTATCATAATTGATCGCAATAAGATTCGTTGCATTCAAAATGTTCAAAACCATAACATATATGACGTGATTGAAACGCGTATGCAAATGCAATTTAAATCAAATATGCAAGCATTTAGATGTCTCTCAGAATTTATTATGAATTTTTGTAGATCCTGGAAAGTGGAGCAAGAGATTTCTTCATCAAAGAACAGCATCTTTTTGCGCATTATCAAAGCTCATGAATTTGAACTGATCACTTGAATATATTACCAAAAGATATTTTTGGAGTTTTGGTGCTTTGAAATGGAGAAATTCTGCGAATTCTGCACAACTTCAAGGCCAGTTGTTTACTGCAAGTCTGATGCAGCACATTTGTGCCTTTCTTGCGATGCAAAGGTCCATTCGGCCAACGCGCTTTCCAACAGGCATCTTCGTACCCTCTTATGCGACTTGTGCAGAAGCCGCCTGTCTTGTGTTTGTTGTTTGGATCACCGGATGTTCATGTGTCGTGGTTGCGACCAAAACGTACATGATCTTTCTTCCCATCACCACCAAAGGCGTGCAGCTAGTAGTTATTCCGGGTGCTTTTCTGCTAAGGATTTCGCAGCCTTGTGGGGTTTTGAATTGAATGAGTTGGATAATAACGCTATTCAAGATCGGCCTTTATCCAATTCATGTGTTTCTATGAATCCTGATGCAGTCAAACCGAGGAATTTAAGGCAGTCTTGTTCTCGAATCAAAGTCTCTTCGAGTAAATCCGGTGTGACTTCACTCCCTGCTGCAGGAAGTAATACTGGATCCAGCAGTCAACAAAAGAAGGTAGGTTGGCACAATTTACTTGCAAGTAGACCTTCTTAATTTGTCAGTATTCTCTTTAACTGCTATATTGGTAATCAGCTATGATTATGCGTACCCTATTGACAATCTTATTGACTAACTGAGAGTTATGTTGCTGCGACCTTTATTTTTTTTAAGTATCTATGTCCAACACGTATTCAGACATAGCTATGGGGACCAAGACTCTCCAAATTCATAGAAAAACTTAGAAAATATTAAGCTCACCTGTGTTGGATGTATCTGACACTCACACTTAAATCTGAGTAATATAGATTAAGAGTCTCCCCAACAGGATGTCAGCAATATATTAGTTTCTGTAATCTCCGGAGAGTTAAAGAGCTTATTACACTTTTTTGTCTTCTTGTTATTGCAGGTTATTGACAGAGGTCAGGAGCAGCAAAACGCTTCCTTTATTCTGCAACAAATTCTTGAACTGAAAAATCTTCAGCTCACTGAGGGAGATAGCCATTTGCCTTTTATTGGTGGCCTTGAACAAGCCCACAAATCTTCTTCGATATGCAACTTTTCAAAAAATATCAATAGTAATCTAGGCCAGGATATCGGCACAAATCTGCACCAAAGTGACAATCCGCTCGAGGAGCTGAACATGGATTCGTTTACTCATCTGGAGAACTTATTGTCACCTTCAACTTCTGGGATGCCGTTTTATGAAGAATCTATCTGGCAATGTAAAAGTCCAATACATAATAGTCAGGTTCGTTCCACTGATCACAAGTCATCAAAATAGATTACCATAGATCATTAATCTTATGTTTCAACTTTAATACATAATTGATAGAACATAGGGTTCCTTGAGGATAGAAAAAGGTCTTCCTTCGTGGCTCGCAAATGCACAGGGTATCACACGAGTGCTAAGTTATTTGATTTTTATATCTCTCTTTTATGATCGATTGTTTTAACGCAATCCATTTGCGTTTTCAAGTTAAATTACATATAATTTAAATTAAGTTACTCAGTTCGCAAATGTGATCACTTGATGCAATTTTCTAAACCAAGGGTGATTGCAGCTAAGCTGACTGCAAGCTGTTGTTTATGAACTTGTCCCGGTTATTTGACCTTTTTCAGTTCACTCAGACGCAAGCTGTTCATGAGTGACTAATTCATAACTTGTTTGCAGAAGCTGGACACGATTAGGGGAAGGGTGGGAAAAAAATATAGAAATAACCATTAAAACTTCTCAAATCAACTTGGGGAATAACCAAACTGGGAGTTTACCTTGGTTTATGCAACCGGTTAGCATTCAGTAGGTTTAGAGTTTAAAT
>JBBYHM010000020.1:6900122-6913473 GCA_038381775.1 Adansonia rubrostipa | reverse complement strand
GCAAGATGAAGAAAGCGACGAATAACGTTGGTAGAGAATTGGGTTTTATTCGGTGGTTTAAATTTTGTGATTTATTTTGAATTATGATCCGATTTAAAATTATGGGAGTTTGATTTAAAAAGAAAAAAATAGAGATTTGTGGTGGAAACCCCCTGCGGTATAGTTTGATCCATTTTCTTTGTAATTGGAGTGATCCGAATTAGTTTGGTGATTGTATCTATGCAATTTTAAATTTTTTTTTCTTGGAACATTGTATCAATTTAAAAAAAAAAATAAAAAATCTCTTTCTTTGCCCATAGACATAGATCGTATTGACCGAACCATATAAATTTTGTGTATTTTTATTGTTTTCTTTAATCTTTTTATTTTATTGAGTTTATTTTGCACAACAGGTTTATTTATTTTAATTCAAATAATAATAATAATAATAATAATAATAATGTTATTTAAATTTATTTTTTGAATTTAATATTTTTATTTAAACCCTTTAAAAATAATGGACCAACTTTTAGATTTATAATTTTAA
Source organism: Adansonia rubrostipa (assembly GCA_038381775.1). NCBI lineage: Eukaryota > Viridiplantae > Streptophyta > Magnoliopsida > Malvales > Malvaceae > Adansonia > Adansonia rubrostipa. The sequence continues at coordinate 6,912,947 of JBBYHM010000020.1, read as the reverse complement.
ATTAATTTTTTAAATATAATTTTTTATTTAAATTTTTAAATATGAAACTAACCTTCAAATTTAATCGGATAATGCCACTTATTGACAGGTCTAATTCATTTAATGTACACTAAAAGGGAAAGATCGGATTTGCAAATAAGCCGAGTCATCATCCTAGGGTTTGACTCAGTCATCTTTAAAAGAATAAAAAAAATCAACCTAGAGATTTTATGAATGCGGTAACCCATTTAAGTTGGGCGATAACCCGATACTCAAGGAAGATTTGAATCTCAAAATCAAAAAGGTCAAAATGACTCTGGTTAGGACTAACTAGTTAATAGGTAATAACAATAATAATAAAAAAATAATTCTTTAGAAATGAAAACCAGAGATTTTCTCATGGTTTTTCTTCCATGGAAACTCTATCATTCGTTTTCAATCTTTTGATCCTTTCAAAACTTTTCTTTCCATCAGATTTTCTCACTTTTTCAATGTGATTTTCCTTTTGGGTATTGGAAAAAAAAAGAGGTTTTTCTCTTTGTTTCTACTTCTTTCCTTACTGATTATAGCCGAAATTTAAACATTAATTATAATACGATGTTATAATTATTATCTTGCGGTGTAAGTTATCTCGAGATTTAGTTTTGATTATTTTTTGCGGAGAATTAAGAGGGATTTTAAAGGATATAGAAACAGTATTTTTGACATAACTTAGGCCAATATTTGAACACCTGACAGGATTTAATTGTTTTGAATCCAACATAGGAGAAAGATAGTATGAATATCCGTTACCGATGCTTGTCATAGTGGGCATAATAATAATAATTATATTTATAATTATAATAAATTTATACTCGTTCGAGACATCAATTTAAGTCTTTAGTAGTAACTTTTAACTTTTAAAAAGTACAAAGAAGAATGTCGGAGTCGGAAGAGACCCCGACGCCTGCTAGTTCTCCGGTAAGTGAGAATTCACCAGAGTCTTCTCCTCCGACCAACGACTCAGGCTCCGGTAATGGCGACGGAAGCAATAACTCGTCAGTGGATTTACAGGAAGCTAGAGATGATAGTAGTTCATCACTAGCAGCACCTCCTCCAAGCTCAAATTCATCGAACTCTTCACCTCCGCCTGATGATTCTTCAAATGAGCAATCATCAGCTTCACCTACGTCAGACGAAGAGCAGCCACCTGAAACGCCGCAGCCACCATCACCGGCGGAAGAAAAAAATTCACCCCTCCTCCAAATACCCCAATATCAGCTGAAAGTTCACCGCAATCATCGTCGCCATCATCATCCGGGTCACCTTCTAGCCCTCCCAGGCAGGAACCACCACCACTATCACCTCCTACCCCTGCTATACACCAACCACAATCACCGCCACCTCCCAGCAGCGTTTCTCAGGAATCATCACAACCTTCAACGGAAAAATCTCCTTCTGTATCTCATACTCCTGATCAAACTCAAAGTTTTTAACAAAGTAGCCCTTCACCACCACCACCACCTTCATCTGAAACCTCCCAATCACCGCCGTCATCAAAGTCCCCGTCAACAGCTCCATCTGTATTTCCACCTACATCAGCAAATGAATCTACCTCATCATTACCTGGTTTTTCACCTCAACCACTAGCTCAACTGCAGCCAAGCCCACTAGAGGGTAATCCTTCGAACTCAACTAGCGGATCTTCCAATTCAGGAGGCTCTAATAATATCCAAAACATCAATTATGCCAAAAACCATAGTTATGAACTTGTGATTGGTGTTCCAGTGGTGGTCGTTTATATCATTGCGTTCATAGCCTTGTTATATTTTCAAAGCAGAAGGAAGAAGAGACAACCAGGTCCCCATGCCAATTTCATGCCACCACCAGCTAACATTTTAGTGACATCAGCTAAAAAGGTTGACTACCTTATGTTTTTGGTTTAATTCTGAATTATCGGATTCGAGGGTGAGTGTTGAATATATAATTGGATTTGAGAGTAGATGTCAAATGTTGCTACATGTGGTATATCTAGGGATGGCAACAGGTAGCAGGCGATCGTATCTTTGTTCGCCTCATTTTGGCTGTACTTTCAAATATCTCTGCTTGGCATTGCCTTGAATCCTACCGTAAACTGTTTTAGCACTTAAACCCTACCTCGAAATAAAGAAACCCTCCAACCTCGAACCACCGCACCCCGAAACATAAGCTTTATTTTCAAAAATCTATAATTAAACCATATACATGTGATAAAATTTAATAAAAATTAAGCAACACTAGCTAAAATATATTTAAAAAGGTTATAAAATTTTAAAAAAATATATTTTAGTAAATATCTCAAGTCAAAGCGAGGCATATTTTATTTAAAACTATCTAACCTGACCTTGAAAAACCAATCTAGTCTGCCTTGAGCTCTTTTTTTATTTTTTTAAATAATGGCCTTGTAAGGTTAAGTTGGGTTGATCGGAACTCGACATGTTTAGTTAAAATTATCAATTTTAAATATCGTATATATATATATTTAATTTTTTAAAATTTTAGCGAAAGAATACGTGTCTAATACATATTACGAAAAAAAATAATTCAATAAAATAAAAAATTTAGATAGCATAAGTTTAATTTTAAGGCAAGTATAATTTCTCCTGTTCGATTTTAACATTTTATCTTAGATATGCAGTCGCGATTATCGGAAATCCTGCCCAAACTTATGCCACCCATAATAATTCTCAACCTCAAGTACAACAGTCTACCTTGATATTTACTGCCCCAGCCAAAGGGGCCAGAATTACCATAGTTCCGATTCGGGCATTATACCTGTTTCTAAGACATGTTTCATCTACGAAGAGTTGATGGAAATGACCAACGGATTTGCTCGTCAGAATGTCATCGGTGAAGGTGGGTTCGGATGTGTTTACAAGGGGCGGCTGCCGGACGGGACAGCCGTGGCTGTCAAGCAGTTGAAGGCCGGTGGCGAACAAGGGGAACGAGAATTCCGAGCCGAGGTTGAGATTATTAGCCGCATTCATCGTCGACATTTGGTTTCATTGGTTGGATATTGTATTGCTGACAATCAAAGGTTGCTTATCTATGAATTTGTACCAAATAGCACCCTTGAGTGTCATTTACATTGTAAGATGGTCCTTTTCCCTCAAGATTTAAATAGCCGTCGCAAGACGGTATTACTATATTTATTTTGCAATTTTGATTTTTTTCGGAGTTAATATGAACAGCGGTAATTTATTATGTCCATACAGGGACGAAGCTAGGGGTGCAAGCGGCAGCTCAGCTCCCTTGACTCACCCTTCGGCTCCCCTGAGTTATCCAATTTCTTATATTTTAAAAATTTTTTAAGATAAAAAATAATAAAAATTTACTTTAGTCGCCAATATTTATATTTTAATTTCAGCTCTTCCAACATAAAGTTCTTAACTTTACCCCCATGTCCATAGCTACCATAAGTAAGATGCGACAAAAAATACATCGACAAATACAATTTAAATCTTTACCTGTACCTTAAAAGATTGATGTTAGGTTATGAAATTCTAATACTGTGAATCTATTGTGCATCAGCTAAAGAACTACCGGTGCTTGAATGGGCCAAGAGAGTGAAGATTGCTGGAGGAGCTCCTAAGGGTTTGGCATATTTACATCGACAAATACAATTTAAATCTTTACCTGTACCTTAAAAGAATTGATGTTAGGTTATGAAATTCTAATACTGTGAATCTATTGTGCCTCAGCTAAAGAACTACCGGTGCTTGAAGGGGCCAAGAGAGTGAAGATTGCTGTAGGAGCTGCTAAGGGTTTGGCATATTTACATGAAGATTGTATGTATCTCCTTATTCTTATAGCATTTCTATTTTGAATAAAGATAAACACCAATGACAGAAAACAAAAATTTTATAAACGAAATTCGAAAGATAATACATATCTAATAAAATGTATTTAAAAAATAAATAATAAATAAATAGAACGCGTGACAGTCCGCTGTCCTTGTGAAAAATATTTTCAACCCTCAGTATATAATATCATTATCCTTACGAATTTACAAGTCAAAAATCACTACCCTCTGTTTCCCATTTTCAACTCTTAAACTGAACGCAGCTCTTACATGATCATGGCTATTAGGGATGGCAATGAATACTATAAAATTCGATATTGAACATTATCTGATTTGATTTTGTAGATTCATATAATTTTTGGATTTAGATATAGATTTGTTATTTGTAATAGATTCAAAGTGAATTAGGGTAGAAAACTTTGGATATCTAAATTTGTTTTGGTTTTGATTTGATAGTGTCAGATATTCGAATTTATTACTTAAATTAGTTTTACTTATACGAATAACGGATTCAAATATCTTAATTTGATATACTTTTACATATTAATTCTTATTTATATTTTTATCTTTAAAATTTTTTATTATCTTAATTGGATGCGAATTCGGATAATAAACAAACTCAAATTTAAATATTTTAAAAATTATAGATATCTAATAATTTACCACAGTTGCCATCCCTAATACCAATAATTAATTTTTCATTTTTAATTTAAATTTTTTAGCCTCTATTATACATGTTGATGAGCCGAATCGAGTCAGATAATGATTTAGAAATTTCAATTTTCTTTGTCTAAGTTTAGTTCGAAACATTGCTCGATTTAAATAAGATTATTAATATTATCTTCTGTTCACGTACCTTAATTTGAATTTATAAAATCATAATGATAAATTTGATTCTCAAATTATGCAAAATGAATGTTTTAGTCTCAATTTCTACGTATTTAAATCAATTTGATCCTCATTTTTTTATCAATTTGAATTGAATTTAATGGAAATCTAGTGGCTAACTGGAATCAGAAACCCAAAATTAGGGTTACCTACTGCCCAATCAATTTGAGTTAAAATTCTTAGACAAAACCCCCCATTCATAAAAATTCCAACAAAAACTTTCAAAAACCCTTTCCAAAATCCATCAAACACAAAAATATTTTATTAGAGATTAGACATATTCAGGGATTTGACTGTTTATCTAACTTAATAAGCCTAATCCCAATTAGAACCAGGCTCGACCTAAATAAGAGATATAAAAAAATTTTAACTGCCAGTAAAATAACATTTTCATAAGTGGAATTAGTGAAGTGATGAGTGTCTTGTAAAGTATATTTTTTAAAAATAATGAATAAATAAATAAATAAGACATGTGTCATCTAAGTATCGTGCTTATGGAATTTTTTCGTGAGATAATTGACCCCCCTCTCTCTCTCTCTCTATATATATATATATATATATATAAAGATGAAAAATGTCATACTATTAGTTTGTGGATAATTATTTGGTATACCGACAGTAGAATTTTTTAACTCCATAAATAAGGTTAAAAGATCACCACATGTCCATTTTATTTATTTTTTATATTTTTTAAATACATAATAAAGATATGTAGTAATTTTTTAACCCAGCTTGTCGAGTTAAAAAACTATACCGTCATTGTACTGGATAATAATCCATTAATTTATACAACATTCATAGGACTAAAATCCCATGATAAAAAAACAAAAAATAAGTCCTATTTTTTTTCAGGGTTTAAAATACTATTACTTCTAGATAACAACAAAGAAAAGGGTATTTATGTTATCAAAAAAATAATGTATAAATTAAATTAATTCTAATAAAAAATAAAGTGTAAAATTTATCAGTTTGCCTTTATAAATCCATTTTTTAAAATTCAGCATTTCTGTTCATCTTATTAATGTTAATTTTTTTCCTTCATTATTTTCAGGTCACCCAAAAATTATTCACAGAGACATTTAAGTCAGCAAACATTCTTTTGGAAGAAGATTATGAAGCAAAGGCAAGTTAAATCTTATTTCCCTTGTCAAGTTCAAGAATAATTTATATATATATATATATATATATATATACACAAACACACAAAGAAAGATATATTTGTCAACGGAGAGTCGTTTGTTGAACATGTGTACAATATGAGTACGATTATGATACAGTGAGGCATAGTTCACACATGTTAGAATATAACAAAAAAATAAAAACAAATTGGATATGGCCAAAATATGACCAAGAAATGGCTGGGCACGACTGCACACGTCATAAATATTTTTTTTATATTTTCTCTTAAATATGGAATTAATAATAAATAATTTGGCTATAATAAATTTTTTAAAGTTTAAGTTTTTAAATTAAAAATAATTTTAAATAATCTAAAAGTTATTCACATGTTAAGATATTTAACTAAAAATCTTAATTTTAAATTTTTATTACATATTAATATATAAAAATATTTTATTATAATATTTTTTATATTTATATTTATTTTAATTTTTATATCTCCATATTTATATTCATACCGTGTCGTAGTCAGATTGCGGATTTGGATTTGTGATTCCTAGTTTTTTCTCCCTCTCTCTCCCTATTTGTGATTTTGAAGGGTTGCATTCCGATGTAAACATTAATTTGTTGAATACAGGTTGCAGACTTTGGACTTGCCAGACTTAACGACACTAGTCAGACCCATGTTTCAACTTGAGTCATTGGCACATTCGGGTATATGTCATGCTTTCAATACTACTTGAGGCCTTTGTTTGGGCTGGGATTTTTTTCTTCTTTAATCAGCCATTCAAATTGCGATACCCGACGCGTTTCGTAATGTTACGTTATATTTATTTGTAATTATAAATATAATAGATATTATAATAATAAAATTATGATGAATATTAGTAATAAATAAAATTAAAATTATAAAATAATAATTATAATATCACGATACAATCTTTATTTAAATTTGACTTTATGCATGAAAGATTTAAGGTTTAATTGGTGATTTCATTTGCCTTTTTCATCAGGTACCTGGCACCAGAGTATGCTTCAAGTGAGAAGCTGACAGATAAATCAGACGTTTACTCATTTGGATTGGTGCTTCTTGAGCTCATAACAGGGCGAAAACCCGTTGATACAACTCAGCTGTTGGGGGATGAGAGTTTGGTCGAATGGGTATGGATGAGACAAATTAACTCTTTATGTCGAAACTTAAATATAATAGTATCGATAATTTTCATCGGTTAAACTTTTAAAAAATTTGATCACCAATATTATATCAGAAATTTAGAATTTAAATTCTGATAATCATTTTTCCCTTTAATATTTTTAGTCAAGTGTCTTAATGACTGTCGAGCTGCGTGTTGCAAGCTCTAATTCTTTATCAACTTGTAAATTTCTTTATTTTTTTAAATATTTGTATTTAACACATATTTTATTATGAATACATGATATGATTTTTCAAAAATCTTTTACTTATATGTAAAAATTTTTAAAAAAATCAAATATATTTATATAGAATATATATTCGTATCCAACACTCACACCCATACCTGATTAACTTAATTCTTTCACACTGAAATTTTGGCAGGCACGGCCACTCCTTATTCAAGCCCTTGAGACTGGCGATTTTGGTGAATTAATTGATCCACGGCTTGAAAAGCGTTACGTAGAGAGTGAGATGTTAAGGATGATTGAGGCAGCTGCCGCATGCGTTCGGCATTCTGCTGCAAAGCGGTCTCGCATGGCGCTGGTAAATATATTTTAACCAAACTTCATCTTTTCCATTTGTCGGAGCGTGTTTATTATGTTTTCACTCAATTGCTGTGAATGTTAATAATAAATATTGACCGTAGAAAAGTTTGAAATCACAGTCTTTTTTAAATTTGGGAAGAAATATATTCAATTTGTACCTTCCCCTCCATTTTTCCTTCTATATATTCTTTTTGGTTAGAGTGTAAATAAGTCATTGTTTTATAAAGCTCGAGTAGCTTAAGCTATGGGGCAAGCCGATTTCTAATATTTTTAATTACTTGACTCGAGTAATTCATGAACATAATTAAGTTATTTTAAAAATAGTATTAAAAAATTTTAATTTAAATTTAAATTCACGTTCAAGTACAAATAACCGAGTTTAAAATCAAACATAAAAATTAAACTTAATTCTTATTAGGTAAACATGCCTAATTAAGCAAGCTCGAGTAATTTAATTTTTATCTCGAATCGAGCTTAAATTATAAAAGTAAAACTCGACCAAATCAAACGTCAAGACTTGAATTTTGAGTTGAGATCTGATTCAAGCTACTTATGGCTTGAACTTGATTCTACTGATTACACCCGAACAATACACTGAATTATAGTTTTCGAACATCTTAAACAGGTGGTAAGAGCATTGGACTTCGAGGGAAATCGCGATCTCTCCAGGGGCGTAAAATTCGGAGAGAGCACCGCTTACGATTCAAGCCAATATAGTGAAGAAATCATGAAGTTCAGGACGATGGAATTAGGCAGTGACAACGGCTCAGAGTCCGACATATATGGTGAAGAACACACATCCATGGAAGTTTCAGGTCGACAACAGCCAAATTCCTTGGAAGTCCCGGTATAGTACTTCCGGTGACTTCACGAATGGCGAGTCCAAAACCTCAAGGCTTTAAAGCCATCTAGTGGCGGCGAGCACGATGGTGCTTCAAGGAACTATGATTGTGGTTATTTTGAGATAAAATACTTTAAACAGTATTACAATACAATAAAATACATAAATTGCGAGAACTTATCAAATGTGTTTATGTAAGACTGTTGATAATTTGTTTAGTTCCCATGGATCATGAATTTTGAGTATGGGGAAAAGCTTGTAAAGAGTAAGTCTTAAGATTGGTAAAGAAAGTTTCAGTTTTGGATGAATAATCTTATGAAGATTCAGATTTCCAATGTAAAATCTAGAATTTCATTAACCATAAAAAAAGACATTTCAAATACTTATGTCAATCGTTTGTCATGATCGAGGTTTAACGAGAATTAATCAAATCATATTGTTTTTTTTTTAAGTTCTTAATCTATGTTTAGCTTCTAAATCTTATCTAATCAGTTCATCTGAGAATGAAATTATGTTAGTGAAAAAAAAAATTGAGAGTTGATTGACTGTTTCAATTGGTAAAAAAAAAGGGTTTTTTTTGCAAACCAGTCGATTAAACCAGTTCAACCAATTGGATTAGTTAAACAAGTAATTGAAAGTCACATTACTTCAAACTAATAATCGGAGGTCACAATAGTTTGACATCTAATCTGATTATCTTTTTTTTAAAAAAAATTACATTATACACTTAAATCCGTTTAAAATCTATAACTTTCTAAAATCAATCAGCGTGCATGACATTTGAGATAATAAGTTGGCATCAAATCTGATTGTTGAATGATTTTGATATGCTGCTGTTTGACTAGGCTATTCATGCTTATGCATATCAAGCACAACAATATCAGCTATAAATCGGTAGAAAAAAAGAAACCAACTATGAAACAAAAACTTAAATTTGTACTCATACAATTAGCAATTTTATGTAGAATTTGGCAAAAAAAACCCACAAAAATTTAACAGTCTGAATCATGATTTGTTGGAGCAGTTTGAAGTGAAGTGAAGTTTGCATGAATGGAAGAAAAACAAAGTCTCTTTTAAGTCTCTCAGCTGAAGCTATCCATATTTTACTGTACATGGCCTCACTTTCAACCTACATTTTCTTATACTTTATATTGAAGCTGGAATCTGATGTCATCTGGTTTGTTAGGTTGATCAACAAGTCTCTCAATTTCCTCGATTGAAAATCCCTGTTTGCCTTTGCATAATTGCAACAGGCACAGATACAGTGTTAGCAGAAAAATTTTCATTACTACTTCCTAAGTTCAATAGATGAACAAAAATTATAATGATTTCTTTTTTTGCAATCTACGCAGTTATGGTGCCATTATAACCTTTGTTGCTCAACTCAGGTGTCAATATTAGATATAGATATGTATCCGACACGGATAAGTTTAATTTTTTTTTAAAGATTTTTTATGTATTTGAAGGGTCATATCTCCGTATACATGTCTGTATATATTTAGATATGGGTGTTGGACATAGATACTTCAGAAAAAATTACGAGTTGGAGTAACATAGATTATTGTTCCTAAGAAACATTCAAAAAGATGTTAGCAATATATGTTTCCATTGATATCAACCATCCAATGAGTCTTACCCCAACTTTGAAAATGCTGAGCACTTTTCCAGTAAATGTTGTGACATTAGCATCAATCACCTGAAGTCCCAAAGAATGTATGCCCTCCATCAACTTTGCAAAGCCGCTTCGCTTGTGCTCATAATAGAGCTTGATCAAAAACTCTCTTTTAGTTATCTGGTTCACTTCTACATGTACCTGAGAAAAGGTTCAAGACATAAAGTTAGTCGAATATTTCCTCGATGATGTGTGCTTCCATCGACAACGAGTATATCATAACTGTGACAAAAGTAACAACAAAATCAGTGTTCGAATTCAATCCCATTTACCTCCATCTTTGCCATTTCATTGAGGCCAGAAGAACCTTGGTTATGTAGCTTTTTTAACCTCGCAGATTTCAGGCCTGAGTTGCTCTTTTCGCAGTCCTCTTCCTCAATTTTTCTGAGCTCATTTTGGAGTTTCTTCTTCTCCTCCTGTAAATCCCCTATATATTCGATTGCATCCGTAAGAATTGCAGTTCTATCCATCTACGATATTGAACATCACAACCATTAGAGATGTCAAATAAGAAGGTAGAATAAACTTGGCTAATATAAGTTTTGGTAGTTCCGGGTAACCTTAGATATCTTAGGGACTAGAGCTCGTAGCTTGAACAGCTCGTCGTTTATCTTCTTCCTTCGATTCCTTTCTGTGACAAGATTCTTTGAATGGTATTTCTCTTTTCCCGGCTGCTTGGAAGTTCTCATTCTGTCATTTACCAACTCGTTATGATCAAGAACCAACCCTGCTTGTTGCTCAGACATATTTTTGCTGCATTTTAGTCTTTTTGTTCCAAAATATGCGCTGCCAATTAGCTGCTTCAACTGCTCATCTTCAGAAATATAGTCAGGATTTGAAGCAAATGGGGGATGTTCGATTGAGAGACTGAAACCACTGTATGATCCATCCAAGATAGGGTGGGAGTTTGAATCAGATACCAGCGCAATAGATTCTCTTCTCGGAATGAAATTTGGCAAGCTAATGGAAAATGGCAACTTATGCAACTCTTTTTGGAGCAAAGCGTCGAGATACCATTTGTCAAGATTCGCTTCCGTGTAGCCTTCTGCAGTTGTGACTTCTGGTCTTAGAAGTGCATTGCTATGAGTTGTTAGCAACTCTATGATGTTCTGATCTTTCGGTATCTGATGAAAAAGGCCAAAAAAAAAAAAAAAAGAGTTACCATTTATCAAGATTGAGAATATGAATATCTCAATTTCGTTGCAAAATAAGTCAAAAAAAGGCCAAAGAATCTTGCATTCTTCGAAGCAAAGAGCTCGATAAGACCACCAAAAACCGGGATCAGAACTTGGGTTCCCATTCTTTCCTGTCAAAATCCATTGATTGTTTTAAAATGCAGAACAAAGTGAAGCAACGTTTAAGACAATAAGATACTTCATGATGCCTGGAAGATGATTGTCTGATAAAAACTACAATTCAAGAAGACAATCTTTATGTTTGCATACATTTCCAGCAGTTAGTTGATTAAAACTAAAGCATCAAAGTGGTTTTCAATTAAATAGAATCATAGAATTTTACCATGAGCTGAAAGTTAGAACATTCTTAACCCAGGCATGACAACTTAGCATACCTCCATTTTTTTTAATCTATCTTACTTGGACTCAGGTGTGAGTGTCAGATATGGATATATATATCCGAAATAAGTATTTTCAAATTTTATTAAAGTATTTCCGTAAAGGATTTTTGAATGATTATATCTCCGTACTTATGTCCGAACTTAGATTTTTTTTTAATAAGCTAAAAACTGCTTAAAACTACTGAGATAAAACTTGCATTTTCTTCAATTAAAAAAATCCGAAAGGCCTCTTCTCTCATTTCAATCTGCTCGAATTGCAGATTGACCACAAAGTGATGAGAGTGAAAACTACCCACATGTGAAGACTGTGAGCCAGAGGCACTGCCATGGTTAACCCAAATTGGCTGATTTGAGATAGCCACCTCTCCATGAATCCTATTTTCACTGCCCATAGGAATCAGAATCTTTGTCTCAATCTTGAATTTCCCAAAATGAAAACCAAACAATTTTTATTATAAATTTGACAATAATTTACCCAGCATAGAGTGACATGACAAAAGGAAAATGGGAAAGAGGTTCACAAGCCTTCGATCTTATTGGATGCTGGAAATGAACATCCCTGCATAAGGGACCCAAATGCTGCTGTAAGTCATCTTTAGCCGCTTTGACATTAATACAAGCACTACAACAGCAACCCTTCCATTCAAAAAACCTGCAAAAAAAAAAAAATGCTTGAGTTTAAAAATGAATGAAAGTCTATGTTGCTGCAATTCTTCGTATTTCTTGAAGTATTCATACCAGACATTTGATATATATCCAAATATGATATGAGATATGATCCTACGAGGACTCTCCAATTGCATTAAAATCTTGAAAAAAATTAAATATATTGATGTCAGACACATACCAGCATCCGATACTCAAACCTGAATCTGAATAACATAGAATATAGTATTTGGTTATGGTAGGTAATGAGAATGAAAACAGATAGCTTGAGAGTAGTACATAGAAGGATCATCACCCAGTTTCCATACAACACAAAAATCCCAACCTTTACTATCCACCAATGGTCTAAGCCACTCCACTGCCCTATCAAAACCTCTCATTGTCTTTGTCTCATCTCCTTCCACGAATAACCAAGAAATTACTGACACCCTCTGTCTCTCTCCCTATATCTAACCACTTGAATTTAAGAAATTTTATATTACTTGATTTGAGCAGGAGTAGCATACATATATATATATATATAT
>JBBYHM010000020.1:6886168-6900022 GCA_038381775.1 Adansonia rubrostipa | reverse complement strand
ATATATATATATATATATGACATAAAAAAGTTTAAATATTTATGTAGTCTAAATATAAATATGAAATATATATATTTGATCAATACGAAAAAATTTAAATTTTTAAAACTTTTATATTTTTATAAAATTTTTAAAAAATTATATTTTAATATATATATTCAAAAAAAAATTGGTGTCAATGCATTATTACAAGACAAAGGGTAACCAACTACTATATTCTTCTGAATTGGACACTAAAAAAAGATCATCCTGTACAAAATCTGACAGAGAGAGGCATCTGATGTCGGAAGTGGCAGAGGCAGTTTTCTTGCTTGACCACCGGAATCATCAGTCTTTTAGACAGCTACCCATAACTGCAAAATCCTATCACTGTCCAGAGTTTGATTCGATTAACTCAGTTTTATAATAATTATCATGAAATTTTGATATGAACATTATATACTCTAAAATTATTTTAAATATTTCAAAAAAAAGATATATTTGGCTTTTTCCATCAAATTAATTACTATTACATTTAAAATTATTTTAATATTTAAAAAAAAGGATAAATTTGATATTTTTAAAATATTAATTGTTATTAAATTTAATTACTGTTTAGTAATTCAATTAATTACTACTAAATTACTTTATATGTTAAGTATCATACCTGTAAATTTCTCATTTTTTTAATACATTTTATATTTTAAATCATATTATTATTATTATTATTATTATCATCATCAATAATGCATCTTATGTTTAAAATCAAAGTAATATAAATAATATAACCATACCTATTCTTTTCTAGAATAATATCATATATATATATATGCCAAAATGCTACAATTCAATAACGTGTCATACTTATTTTGACTAAAAATTTATTTAAAACTTAATATAAAAAATATTTAGTGTTGAAAAATATAAAAACACATTTCAAGTTTTGCATTTTGTCCAATCCATCTTAAGTGATATTTTTTCATAATAGTGTAAGCATTCACAACATATTACTGTTATAATTGAACTGTAGAGATAAGTATCTTGACTTTACATCTTTATTGTTGAATTATGTAGTTATAATACTTTCTCATAGTCAAATTATCTTTTTTCTTCCTCTTTTTTTCTCGTGTTTTGATAGCAAGAAATATATTGTTAATTACTTTTAAGTTATTCTTTTGTTGGAAGATAATTTATCCAATTTCAATCAGTTGCTTTAAAGTGTGTGTTAGTGGAAAAACTATTAAAATATTAATTAAATATAGTATTAAAGAAGAACTCTTTCATTGTAGAGTAATCATGATTTCTGAATGAGACAGAAGAGGTGTATATATTTAATTTAATAAATTAATTTAATTCATGTACGAAGGGAAGAGATTTGTATATGCATACATTTAATTTGATGAATTAATTTGATTTATATACGAAGGGAGGAGATGATTGCTTTTAATAAATTATTTTAGTTCATTTATAGAAGAGAAGATGTGTAGACATCTAATAAATTATTTTTATAATTATCATAAAATTAAAATATCATAATTACAATGATACTAAAATCATGAGATAAAAGTTGAACTATTTTTATGCTTCAAGTCAATTTTACTATATAGGTAATAGATGTAACTTTTTTTTATAAAAAGGTTAGATTTATAGCAATTTAGTAGTGATTATTTTTATAAAAAAAAGTCAAATTAATTACTATTAAATTACTATAAATATGACTTTTTTTTATAAAAAATCATATTTATCCTTTTGAAGTATTTAAAATAAAATTATTTATGGCCATAGTTAAGCCATGTCGAAATTCTATGATAACTATAATGGAATCGAGTTTATGGGGTTGAAAATCCTTGTACTTGTGGGATCGATATTCTTTATTTTGCTTCAATTTCTAAAATGTCTTAAGATTTTCATAGGCATAAATAAATTTTCAAAAAACTAATTAATTTTTCATTTATCCAAAATTTAATTTTTATTGATTAAACTATTTTTTACAAAATAAAAATGAAAAAATTCCTAAATCATTTTTCAAGAATAATTTCCCCCAAATAAATTAATCTAAGTATTATAGTACCTTTAAATCAAATTTATAGTATCTTTTAATATTGGTATACAGCACAGCATAAGTATACAAATGAGTCAAAATTCATAAAACATAAATTATTTATAATAATTTAAATACGGTTATAACAAGTAAAAATATACAAACATGATACAAAATTACTGCTCTGCTTAAAAAGTTTCTCTTTACCACATAAGAACCCTTCCAATTTAGCGTTCATTTCCCTTGATGATTATACTGACATGGAAGAATATTTTTCAAGACCAACTCATTTTCTTTGAAGTGCCTACGACAAACTTTCTTGTCATGCACTCGCATCATTCTTTTTCTGATACAACTATTTATAGGAAAAGCGTTATAAGTCTATTCTTTTTTTTATAAGATTTAATTATTCATAGCGTTTTCGTATTCATTCTACTTCCTCTGATTCAACCACTTTCCATGCTCTCAAAAATCGAATTTCTACGTCAACTAGTAACACAGCCTCCATCTCGTAAACTAAGGAAAATGGAGTTGCTCCTGTGGATTTACAAACCGAAGTTCTCTGCATGTAA
This sequence comes from Adansonia rubrostipa, assembly GCA_038381775.1. Lineage (NCBI taxonomy): Eukaryota > Viridiplantae > Streptophyta > Magnoliopsida > Malvales > Malvaceae > Adansonia > Adansonia rubrostipa. The sequence goes on along the minus strand of JBBYHM010000020.1, from coordinate 6,897,430 downwards.
AGCAAAATGCAGCTTTTAATGTCAATATTTGTATGTCTTAGTCATCTTTTCCAAAACCCTCTTACCCATTTGAAAGCATGGATTTAAGTTAAAAAATTTGGATTTGGGTTTACAAATCCAAATTTTTTTGTTTGAATGTCGAACAAAAAAATTGGATGTAGATTTGGATAAATCCAACAACAATTTTGAACATTCAAATTGTAGAATTTAAAATTCATTTTGAAAGTAAAATTTTACGAAATTACCTTTTTGTTTCTATTTTATCCTTTATAAAGTAAGAACTAATTTTTAGTTAAATCTAAATCTTAATTATCTAAATAAATTTTTTTATATTCTTGAATTTAAAAATCGTAAATTTCAAAATTTAAATTTTTAAATTCAAATCCCAAATTCAACTTTAAGTTTCTACGCTCAACCTTAATATTTTTATTAGCTACTCCACTACTCCATTCAAATTTTCAAAGATATATTGTTGTTTGCTCAAAATGAACATATGTTTGAGTTATTTTGATATTGAATTCTATTATTTGTTGTATCAATTAGATAGGCATCACGTATTTGACTTTATACTATCATCTTAATGTAAAATTTTACATATAAATTTTTTTACGAGTAAACTTAACCCATGTCTATAGACATCAGTTAACTAGTGAAAAATAAAAAAATTACAATTATTATAATTATTTTTAAAAAAAATCATAAAAATAATTGATTAGATGTAAAAATTTTCTTAAAAAAAGTGAACCCTTATTTTATATAATTTTTTATATTAAAACTTTACTTTTTGTTTACTTATGTTTCCTTGAAAAATATTTGCACCAAATTTAAGATGAGCGAATTGTGTAATTATATATACACATTATTATAAGCTTTAGATCATTTATTCTAAAATACAAAGATAATTACAATATTAAAATTTCTTTGGATTATTACATGCTATAAAAGAGAAAATAATTTTTATTTTTTTAAAATATAAACCACTAGTCCATAATTCTATAATAATATATTAAATCAATCCCCTCAAATTGAGGGGATTGCTTTATTAGTTTTTTTTTTTAAATTTTATGTATTTATATTATAATATTCAAAGATTATGTATTTAAATAAGTTTTAATATGTTAATAATTTATTTTATACATATTTTGATACGTTTATATATTTGTGTCATATTCATATTTTTTTATCATATCATAATTATTTTTTTCATGTTATATTTTGTCTCATATAATAATGTTATGTTTGAAAGTGACAAGTCTAATTGATAACTACCAATTTTATTTCACATGCCATCGTGTCTTGCTACTTTTCCATATGCCAATAATATTTAATATATTATATATTTATTTAAATTTTTATAAGTTAATAATTCGTTAAAATTTAACATATTTATTTATTTATATTATATTCATATTATTTTTTATATCATATCGTACTTTAGGCTAATTAATAATTCCAAATGAAAAATAGTAGGAAGCGCGTGAACATCTTGGTGCCGACTAGAGGTGTCAATAGGTTGGATTGTGGCTCCAAAAATTTTAAATTTTTTACTTAAGCCCGAATTTGACTCAATCCAATCAGCTCAAGTTATTAATATTTATTATTCACAATTGATAAAAAAAATTAAAAATTATTTTTATTTTATAATTAAGTTAAAATATTTTTTTATTATTAAATATTAATTTTGATCAATCTAAGTTATTGAAATTGATAAAAAATTACAAAATTTAACCTAATTAAATTAAATACATCAAATAATCCGATTCGTAAATACAACTAATGTCGACAGGATACCTAATTAGTTGCACGCGTAGATCTATCGTACAACCTAATTCACAGGGAAGCTTCCTATGTTGTGAATGGTTGAAAACATTAGTGCTGGAAAACACCTTTCCGAAGACCAAGCCATTGCCGCCCTTGAATTTGCGCATGTTCTTCATGTTCCATAGAAAAATAAAAGAAAAAACGCGTAAAAGTTAATCCATTGACAATTCCCCATTCACCAAACTACAGAATTTTTCTTTTTAAATCTGGGTTTTCTTTTTTTTTTTCTTTTTTCACGTGGAATATCTCAACAGGAATGAATATTCTTATCGCCAGATCCGCGCTGTGAGTTTTTAACCCATTTTTTTCTCTGATTGTTTGTCTTAATTTTCCATTTCAAACACTGTTTGATTTCTGCTTGGATGTTCATTTGTTTCTGGGGTTTTCTGGTTTCTGCCTTTATCTTTTATTATAATTTTGAATGGATAATGAATCCAATTGATCTGTATTGAAGAATAATCTTTGAATTTTGCTGCAAATCATGGTTTGCTGCTAAGAATTTGGCCCAAATTTGTTTAATTTATGCATAAATCTTTTATCTGGCATTGGTTTTAGAGATTGGATTTATTTTATTAATTGTATATCAAGGGTTTGTCTGTGGCGATTATTGTTAGTTGAATCTGATTGTAGGAGTCTTACCAAGGTTTCCAAGCAAAAATTTAATTCCTATAATAGATGTGCTTTCGGTTGTTCCTCCACTTTTTAGTTTTCTTAAGGTACTCGAGTATGACATATTTTCAGATATGGATATGAAATATGACCCTAAAAGACTCACTAAATACGTAAACAAACTGAGAAAAAAATTGAACATGCCGAAGTCTGAGTAGCATAGCTTTCGGTTAATTAACTGATGAAAAGGCACGAAAGATGTTGCTAACTGGAGTAAACAAATTGAAAAGATTTCATCCCCACACATTCTGGGGCTGAAGCAGAAATTAAGGGTATGTCGTAATGTTCTTGACCGGACCTGAACATCTAATCCAAATATGATTTCTTTCTCATGTTTATGTTATAAGGTCTGAGGTTACAGACACAATAGATGATGCTAAAGATTGTCTGCGTGTGTGTGGTTTGTTAGTTTAAGTCAGGATCTGTTTTATCTTTATTTTATGTTGATTGGATTTTTTTTTTTTTTTGAAGTATACGTATCCGACTTCCATGTTCAATATATAACTGGATGTATGTATTGGGATATAACCCTACAAAAACCTTCCATACATGGAAAAACTTAGAAAAATCGAATATACCCATGTTGGACGCATGCCCATATCTGACACTCATACTTTATCTTAGTCTGAGCTAATTAGATCTTATCTTTGGTACATAGGATGACAAACTTACATTTAACCTCGACAAATATGATTTGGTTCTATGTTATATTGTTCATCTTGTACTTTTTCAAAGTTATATCGATTTTGGTGTTTTAAAACATTTTGCATCGAAGATTTGAAATGCAGCATAGTAGAGAAACTAATACCTAAGTGCTATAACAGTTATCAAACTTTCTTGCTACCTAGCTAAGATGAAAACTTGACTATCTTCAGATCCGCCTTAAATTTTGGGAATTTTTATAGGATATCGATAACTTGTGGATTTACTGGTATATTTGTCTTACATAAAGCAATGAAAAAGGAAAATATCGATAACTGCTAGTGCATTAACATCTTTATTAATGTTTAGATTTTAACAGGTGAAATGGGAGGGAAAAAAATAAGCATAGATATTGCACAAAGTGACAGAAATGGAAAACCCAAGGTTCTCGATCCAGCATTATCGGCCTTTTTTGTTCAGTTCCCTTACAAGCTTCAAAACTGTCTTAAGGTTAGTCATAGCTCCTACATTGACTCGAATTTATTTAATGGAAGGCCATGTTGATTGATAGGTTTCTCTCTATTAGAATCCAAATGATGAATTCCTCTTTTATGTCACAGTCACAGCTCAAGAGATTAGCAAAAGATGATGATGGGATAAAATCGGTTAACTCTTTTCTTGAGAAGGAGAATGGTTCGTCTGCTGGATTGGCGATCGATTTGGAGACACAATTGCAAGCTTGGAGAGAAAATCCTTCATGGGTTAATCAACCTCCGGAAATAGAGGTAAAGAGGTATCAGGAAATTTTTATGGTTTCATTCTCAAGAATGGTGCTAGTTTCACCCTTTGTCTCAACCATGGCATCTATCATAGATTACGGCTTTTAACATTATATCGGTCAAGAACATGGCACTTTTGTAGTACTATTTCATTCATATAGGCAACATTGAAGAAAAATCTTGGTTTATAATTTTAAAATCATAATTATAAATCCAATGTTTCCACCACATTGCTGCCTTCTTACCTTCTTGACGGCTTCATTGGACAATGCTGCTCCAACTCTTTGTTTTTCTTGAGGTACCCATGTCTGACACCAGCGTCCGAAACATTTTTGAGCATGAGTATGGAGGTATGACCTCCAAGCACCATTGTTGGATATGTATCCAACACTCACACCCAACTCGAGTAACATAGTCGTTGGATATTTTATCCTAAGGATTTATCAATTTGCAAAACACTAGAAATCTGATGTTATTCTTTACAGGTCAGTGTAGCAAAAGGTTCTCTCTGCAGCCTTAAGGCAAAAGTCGATATTGGGTTGCCCCCAGATGCCGTGTATAATATTGTAACCGATCCTGATAACCGGAGAGTTTTCAAAAATATTAAGGTGAGTGGTATATTTTCAACCACAATAGTAGATGCGAAGTTTTATCTCATGGTACAACTATGAATCTGAGGCAATGACATTCCTTAGCTTCAATGTTTCAAGCAGCTCAAGAAGTTTCAAGTTTTTATTTAACAAACCGATCCTCGGTTTCAGGAAGTGATATCTAGAAAGGTTTTAGTTGATGAAGGTCAAAGACAGGTGGTCGAAGTGGAGCAAGCAGCTTTGTGGCGATTCCTTTGGTGGTCAGGAACCATCTCGGTTCATGTTCTAGTGGATCAAAACCGAAAAGATCACTCGGTACAGGTTTTTCTTTCCAATTATTTGACTTGAAAAAAAAAAAAATCCATGAGAGAGCCTTATCTGTAAGGACTACAGTTTTTGGGCGCCGAGTTCCAAGTTTGAGTACAGGAATTTATTTTATTTGATTGTCGTACTTAAACATATTCTATTCAGATTACTCAATGCATAAGTTGTCTGGAAGCGTTTAAATCTTATTCTAATGATCGTTGTTAACAGATGAAGTTCAAACAGTTAAACACGGGATTAATGAAAAAATTCGAAGGTTTCTGGCGAGTAGAACCAGTTTTTGTGGACGAGGAAACCTGCTTTCCTTTCAAACCGAAAACATGGGCAGAATACTGTTCATGTACTGGAGGTAAAGGAAGGATTGGGTCGAAGGTGAGATTGGACCAACTGATTCAGCCAGCCATTGACCCGCCCCCACCCATTTCTTGGTACCTAAGGGGAATACCTGCCAAGACCACTGAGATGCTGGTAAACGATCTGCTCGCTGAAGCTGCCCGACTCACAGGTAGTTGCGACTCGGAAATTTTGAACAAGGAGCTTAGGTTATCTAATGAAACAAATGAACATCACCAACTTGAACAGATATGTGACATTAAAGAAAGATGGAAGTTACATAGGAGAAATTCGAAGCTGTTGCAGCGTCGTAAGAAGCTGTCGACTGCCAGATCATCGAGTTTTTGATTAGTTGCGAAATTCATCTGTAGTTCAGTTGCATCAGTATTTTATATGAAATTTATCCAACAACATTTTAAAGATTCTTCTGCTACTTCAAAACATCTGTATCGCTTCTGTAATAACAATTCAATATTAGAAAAGCATGATTGGCTTCTTCAAACTAATTTGTTATAGTTTGATCTGAGCAGTTCAACGTTATGTTACTTAGATTCGGATATAAATGTTGAACATAAATATGTATCTGATAAGAATATATTTATTTTTTTAAGTTTTTTTTCATGCATTTGAAGGATTTTTTAAAAATCAAATTCTCACACTCTGATTCGAAAATATGTTGAATGTAGATATCAAACACAAGTACTTTAAGAAAGCTGAAGAATCATAGCTACATATGTGTTATGTTATAATGATTTAGAAACAATTATTAGTGTTTTGGACATGGATGCTCTTGAGGGATTCTCATGGCGTCAAACTAGCAATCCAGTGGAACCCACATAGTACCTTCCCGATTAACTGATATAACAATTTTTTATATTATTAATTTAGTCGTTTGAACTTTGAGCATGAGCTACGTTACTCGGATTAACTGATTTAATTTTTATTTTGATTTATTAACTTTATTTTTATTTTTCTTTTAAATATGATGTCTAACATATATTTAAATATGAATATTATTTGAACGGACTTAATTTTCATTTTAACTTACTGATTTAGTTTTCATTTTTTGTTCAAAGTGTTTGTACATATTCAGATATGAATTTAACGCATGATTCTTTGAATACTTGCATATTCTAAATTTTTAGTTTTAATATTACATTTGAGTTATTATAAGTTTATGATCGAAACTCAATTTCAAATTATTTCAAATTTGAATCATTTTATTCATAGATCCACTCTAATTTGAATTTTCTGAAGTTTCAAAATCTCTTTAACTTCTTTACCTAAATCAATTTTGAACAAGGTTGAACTCAAAATTTTTTATCAAATTTTAAGATTCAGATTTATTTTACCACCTCTAACTTCCCCTAGTCCGATTACAGCATTGAGCTCATTTTCACGGCGAAGAGACGAGTAAATATGACTTCAAAAAGGTTTTTTGCGGTTCTGCTTATGCAAATGAAGCATATGACTCTTGCACAGTAATTAAAAGCAAAATTGCAAATATAAGCACAAAATTAACTTTGATTACAACCTGCCAGAAGTATTGCATACAAAAGGTAATACATTCATAAAAGTTATCTCTAATTAATTTCGCTTGCAGAATTAAAAAATAATAATAAAACTTATCCAAAACGAACTCTTATATCCGACTAACCAACCAGTTTTTTAGTTACGATACAGCCATAAGATCTCCTACACACTAAAATGCTCATCACCAAAAAGAAAAAAAAAAAAAAAAAGGCACAACAACAAACCGTCTCAGATAAAAATAGAATCAATAAAAGAAAAAGAAAAGACTTAGATAATATTCACCCCTGCATCCAGAATTTTACCATATTGCAAAAAATTCATTTTTAATGGCTTCAAGCCTGCAAAAACACATGAGCAACCTATTATATAAGGCAAAGAAGCATAGAATGTACAACACAGCAAATATCAAACAGTTTGACCATTAAGTTATACTTATCCTTGATGGATGGATGTATAGATTAAGCCTACTCGGACATTAGAATGAGTTTCATACAGGGGTATGTATCCAACACAAGTATTTTCAATTTTTTTCGAAGTTTTCCCATACATTTCAAGGGTTCTTGGAGGATTATATCCCCATACCATGTCTACATAGGCGTCGAACACAAGCGTTGGACACAGTTATTGCAATAAAAATGAAGAGTCGCAGCATCATAGGATTAAGCAAAATGATCCATGAGGATATGTGTGCTTAGTATCCACTCTTACCTTGTTTGCAATGTTGTTGGAAAGCCAATCCAAACCCTCGTAAAGCCCCTCACCGGAGGTTGCACAGGTGCTCTGTATGTACCTGAAAAGACCACCAAGGCACCTCAATGTTTATGAATGAGAAGATTGCAAACTACGGCAGGAAAACACAATGCGAAAGCTTACCAGTGACGTTGTCGAAGGGAATGGAGGCCAAGCTTATCAGTTATTTCAGCGGCATTCATTGCATTCGGGAGATCCTGCTTGTTTGCAAATACAAGCAACACTGCATCTCGCAGCTCATCCTGCAAACAAGAAATAGTAAAACTTGCTAATCATGAAAATCGAGCAAAAGTAAACCAAGAGCAGAAGATTTGACTCATCTCATCCATTTTCATAATGTCAAAATTCATTATTTTGACAAACAAGAAATTTAAGAAAATTAAAATACTTCTGATGAAGAAATATGTGGAAGAAAAGAAGTAGCATATTTTATGCAAGCAATTATCATTGATTTAATCATGAGCTTCTAAAATTGTAGTTTCACATATTATATTGTTTCTTTGAATCCACATGTTTTTCAACACAACATTCAGTCAATATCACTTGGTTATCATAAAGGTCTTTGCAATCGAAAGATCAAGGAACAAAGAACAATTATGTCATCTTATGCTAGATGTATTTTCAAACAATTGCGAATTGGTCAAGTTTCGGAAAGAACCCCATTGCCTTGTAAGGGCAGGGCAGTGGACATCTGACTTTCCCAGATCCCACAGAAGAGAAGCCAGAAACTAGGCTGCCTTTTGTTTGTGAATGGCTACTAAATTTAATTTTGTCTGAAAGCAGTGAAGATAGTACCCAAAAGCCACTTATAACAGCAATAAAATACTTGCATAAACAACAGCCATTAAAACAAAGGTGGTTCCACTTAAAAGTAACTACCATACCTCATTCAACATTCTATGCAATTCATCCCTAGCCTCGACAATACGGTCTCTGTCATTGCTGTCGACCACAAAGATGAGACCCTGTGTATTCTGGAAGTAATGCCTCCACAAGGGACGAATCTGCACAATTAAGAATGAAAAACGAGGACGTTCTTGGTTAGCCATTACATGGATATCGGAATACGTAAAGAGCCCCAACTATTACTGTCTCAGAAATTAAATGTTCATTTGGAATGTTGTTGAAATAACAAGGCTAATCATCAAAGTAAAAAGCTCATACCTTGTCCTGACCACCAACATCCCACACAGTGAAACTGATGTTTTTATATTCCACAGTCTCCACATTAAATCCTGAAATCGAAAACACATATGACAAACCATGAGCATGGATCAATACATCACAATATGAAATGTGTGCATTATGGTCCTGTGACTAGACATTAATGATCGCAAATATGTACATGTTCCACTTACAAGGCTCTCAAGTTCCAATATCTCAAATATACAAAAACAATAATGATCGCAACAAAAAGTAAGGTATCTTATTGAAATCACAAGCTAACTTGCCAAATGATTCAATCCTAGACTGAAAATCCAGTATCTGTGATGCAACAAGTTCCATAGCATTAAGAAAGCTAAATTCTAAAAACAAAAGACAAAAAGTGATAGAACAAAATATATGCCTTGCTAGCTAATCTGTTCCAGGACTACATGACAATGGACATTGAATATGTTACCCTGACTCTTTATTTTCCTAAACTACTCGTGTCTAACACTATATCTGACACATATTCAAACGTGAATATGTGGTATGATCTTCCAAGTCTATTGAAAAACTTTAAAAAAGATCGAGCATACACTTGATGGGCACATACCCGTACCTAACAGTACACCCACCCTCCAGTCCAAGCAACATAGGACATTGTCTAAATAGAGTGCAAGGAATCATAACGACAGAAGAATTACCATTTTCCTAATATACATTTAGAGATAATAACAAAAATAAGAGATTAACAGAAAGGGAAAAAAAAAAAGAGATCTGAAATAGGAGCACTTACCAATGGTGGGAATAGTGGTGACAATCTCTCCAAGCTTAAGCTTGTACAAGATGGTAGTCTTACCAGCTGCATCAAGACCCACCATCAAAATTCGCATCTCCTTCTTGGCAAAAAGCCGGCTGAAAAGCTTCGTGAACGTCAGCCCCATTTCTCTACCCTAGCTGTTGAATATGGATTCCTAGATATTAAGAAAATTCAGACATTATTTTCCTTTTTCTTTTTCCTTTTTTTTTTTTTTGGCCAGCACACAGTTATTATTTTCAAACAACCCAATCTACAAACAAATTTTAACGAATCAAACAGATCTAAAGGTAGAAACCCTAAAAATCTATATAAAGTTCCATTGAGAATTCAAAAAAAAAAATTATAGATACAAGCAAAAGTAAACAAACAGATCTAGAGCAATTCATCAAAGAATTCATCAGATCAGAAAAGAAAGGAACAATATTTTCTCATAATCCGACCCGCAAGCAATGGAAATGAAATTCTTAAAAAAAAGAGCTTTGAATTGGTTTCGTTTCTTTTGCATTTTAATCCATTACGAGATCGAAAGAGCAAAATCGAAATAAGAGAATCGAATTGTTATTACCTTTGGAGATAATCCCAGAGGGATCTGTGAGAGATTATGATTTTGAATGAATGGAAAGAAGGGATTCGCAGAGACAATGTTGAGAAACGAGGCTTGAAGCCAACGCCAACTATGGTTTAGGGATGATTTATAAAGTCAAGCTCGGACGTCAAATCCAATTATTATTCGCCCCTAAATTTGAATTAAATAATATTTTCAGTTAAATATTTAAATTTATTAAAAATTTAAATTGAAATAATAATTAATTTTGAAAGTTAAAGATTGAATTTTTTTATTATTATAATTAATTTGTGCATGCAATTAGTATGGATTTGAATATTTAAATTATTTTTTATAAAAATAATACACACTCAATAAATAAATATTTGAGAATTTATATTTATATTTTTTTAAATTTGTTATAAACAGTAATTATATTATTTAAATCTGTAATAAAAAGAGATCCAAATAATTTCTAGCTAAATGAGATAAAAAACTAACCATTTATGTGTTAATGTTTAGTTATAATTATGTATAAAATATTTTATAATTTATATAAATTTTGATTTATTAATCATTTATATTATATAAATAGTGATATATTCATATATTTATATCGTATATGTGTCACTTTTTATGCAATATCACATTTCGTATAATATTTTAATTATTTTTTTGTTATATAATCTTATCGTCTAATATTTTTTTAATAATTAAAGTTATCAAAATATAATCCCTAATCACCGAAACTAAAAGTTCAATACTCCTCAACCAACAAACCATATAGCCATTGGCATATTGGTCAATTTTTTTAAAGTATAATGTTTTTTAGAGTAAAAAATAAATTTTCTAATAAAACTAAAATTTTAAGTTAAAAATAAGTATTTAAATATTATTTTAAATAAAATGATAAAAAAATCACTTAATTCAATATTAATTTTAATAAATTATTTGAGTTTTCTTTAAAATTTTTAACTGAATTGGTATTAGTACTCTGGACATCAATCTCAATAAAGAATTTTATATTAGTAGATATATATATTTTATATAAAAATATTTAAAATTTTAATTTTTTTTTATAATTCAAACATAATACCTTTTACTCGTATTTAACTCTCTATCAGATACAAATTCTTTTTAAAACAAAAAAGAGAGAAGAATGAATAGTTATTCATGGGTCGAGCCGTGGTTCAAAAAATTTTAGATTATTAATTCAAAACCGTTTTTGATTTACTTTTATTATCCATATTTATTATTCATAATTAATAAAAAATTTAAAAATATATTTTTATATTAATATTTATAAATTTT
>JBBYHM010000020.1:6837465-6874082 GCA_038381775.1 Adansonia rubrostipa | reverse complement strand
GTACAAAAACATGTTCATGACTTATAAAATGGCTCCACATGCCCTAAAAAGTAAAATAAAATAAAATAAATAAAATTACAAACATGTCATTTTAATTGGGCCCATATTAAATCATCTTCCAGAAGTTCACAACTGAGAAAATTTTAAGAACAATGGTTGGGAAAGGGTTTCTTTGACTGTTGTTTGAACCACCAAGATTTTTTAAAATAATTCCAAATGAATTGTTTTTAATAATTTTAAAGGCAACATATGTTAAATATTTAATTTAAAATTAGTTAATAATAAATGAAGATTTTTAATTTAAATATAAAGTTATAAGTAATTTAAAATTTAATCAATTCGGGATAACATCATTTTAATAAGTTTAATCAAATGCAAATGGAGAAATACATTATAAATTTAGAAGTGATAACAGATAAGAGTAATAGAACAAAACTTAAGTATTCATCCTAAAATCAATTTTTTAATAAAGGGAGGGGTTTAATTTTAATATAAAATCATAAACAATTGAAAATATAATTAATGTAAGATAACGTCATTTAAATATAAACATATTCAAGGTTCAGGTAGCGGGTAATTCTTTCGGCCTATATTAGATCAAGCTTGAGTATAAGATATAAATATTTGGATCACAGTGATCTAACTTGAATCACTGTTCTCAAATAAAAAATTATTTAAATTTAATTATAAAAATATATAAATATTAATATAAAAATTATATTTAATATTTTAATAATTTTTAAATAATAACTTTCAGCTATATACTTTTTCATCCCTTTTATGTTTTTCTCCACTTTTTTGTTAACTTTTATTAAAGGTAAGAGAAAGTTTTGAAAAGAATGATTCCTATTTCTTAGGGCAAACATTTATCTTTAAGCAACCAATCCAATAAGCATTTGAACACATAGACAAATGGAGTCTTATTAACAATTCTTATCAACGTCAAATTCACTCTAAACTTCTTGGGTTTGGACTTTGGTCGGAGGCCAAGCCTATGAAGCCATTGTAATTTTTGGCCTAGTTTAGTGTTATCGTTGAAGAAAACTTAGATGTGAAAAAAGTTTGATTAAAAAATATATTTAAAAATTATGGTAAAAAAAATATGATTTAAAAATTTTGAAGTGTCGTAGGTCAAGACATAACAAATGTTTACCTAAATCTATTGAATGGGAATGAGGATATAGATAGTATTAATCACACAAACATTATACTTAACCCAAAAACGAAAGACCCTAGGTCTATCAGTCAGTTTCGACTCATCAGCTTATGCAATGTCTTGTATAAGATGGTTGCTAAAGTGTTAGTGAACAGGCTCAAACATGTTCGTCCTAGTTGCATAGATGAATCACAAAGTGCATTTGTCCAAGGTCGGCTCATCACGGATAACATTTTTGTAGTCTCTGAACGATTACATACCTAAAACAACAAAAAAAAAACAAAAAATCTGGGAGGAAAGGTCATTTTGCACTTAGGTTAGATATGAGCAAGGCATATGACAGGGCGGATCGGTATTTCTTGGAGGATATGATGTCAAAAATGGGGTTTCATCCTAGATGGGGTTTGTTAATCATGAAATGTGTACAGTCAGTTTCCTACTCTATTAATTGTGAATGGCTTGTAATAATTTAAATAAAACATACCTCTAGTCATTGTTAATCAAAAACTCAGATTTGCTCCAAATAAACAAAGACGAACACTCCGTATAAACCTTTTAATCTATATCTTTTTCTTGATAATTACCTTATGATGGTGCACAGGCAATTTACATAGACTAGGCTAGGGACCTATACTATAAGACTAATTAGAGTTGTGTCCTATCATCAAAGAATCTGTATTCTAATTAGTTACTGAAGTAGAGTTTAACTCTTATCACTAAAGTAGTTAAACTGAATTAAGATTTACTTTATAATTTCACTTTAATAATTTGATTTAATTATCTTAGTTCATTTATTATCATGTGAGTCACATAAAGTCCAATATGATCAATCCACGGATAATTTCTACCGGGAAAGAGGATTCCATCAAGGAGATCCATTATCTCCGCACCTGTTTTTGATTTGCAGTGAAGGGCTGGAATTCTTTTCAGGAAAGCGCGATAGGAGGGTCGAATACATGGTGTTCGGGCCAGCAAAAACGCTCCAAGCATCAACCATCTCTTCTTTGCGGATGGTAGCCTGCTCTTTGCTGAAGCCAATGGCCTAGAAAGTGGGACCATAAAGAGATTAATCCAAATTTATGAATAATGTTCGGGGCAAATAGGAAATTTGGAAAAGTCAAAACTCTTTTTCGGTAAAAACACCACTATGAGTTGTCAGAACACGGTCAAGCAAACTTTTAATGTTAGTGTCACAACCAGCCCAGAGAAGTATCTGGGTTTACCGACGATTATCGATCGAAATCGTAAATGGGCTTTTAGAGAGATTAAGGAAAGAATCAAAGTAAAGATTATGGGTGAGGCAACACGGTACCTAGGCCGGAAGGGAAGTATTCATTAAACCTATCCTCCAAGCATTACCTTCTTCGGCAATGAACTGCTTTGCACTGCCCAAAACTTTATGTAGAAATATCGATTCCATAATTGCTGACTATTGGTGGAGTCTGAAGGTTGGCAAACAAGGAATGCACTGTCTACCTTGGAGTCAGATGTGTACGTCGAAGTACAAGGGCGGAATGGGCTTTAGAAATATGGAACAGTTTAATCAGGCGATGCTTGCGAAGCAGCGATGGAGGCTTATGAAGCCCACGAATACTCTAGCATTCCGAGTCTTGAAGGCACGATACTCTCTAGAGTGCAATTTTATGGAAGCTCAGCTTGGCGATAACCCGTCGATGACATGGCGAAGTATTCGGGGAGCAAGTGAGGTCCTCGAAGCGGGATTGATATAGAGAGTAGGGAACAATGCTACTATCTGAATCTGGGAGGACGGTTGGCTGCCAGATCAAAGTTCGTTCCGCATTCAATCCCCTAAGGATCCACAGGGACCATTTGTTTTGTCAAGGAATTAATTGATCAGAATGCGAAACAATGGCGTATGGACCTTTTGCATAAGCTGTTCCTGGACAGAGGGGCAGAAAGTCTTATTCCCTTAGTAACTTTGACATTGAAGATACTTTGATGTGGCATTTTGACAAGCATGGGGCTACACTTTCAAAGCAGATATAAAGCATTGGCATCAAATGAACGAACACCTTCACAGACTCGTACAATCAACCAGCTGACAAACTACTCAAATTTCTTTAGAAAATTATGGTCGACTCGCCTACCAATAAAAGTCAAGATACTTGTTTGGAGAACTTCTCATAGCATCCTCCCAACGAGAATAAACACCCGCATTAGACAAATCAATGTTGAGGTTACATGTTCTAGATGCTCAGAGGAAGAGGAAACCACTTTACACTCCTTGCGAGACTGTCGACATGCACAATCAATTTGGGAGCTAATGGGATGGGTCTGGTCGAGGACTTCGCAGGCTGATCATAATGTGAAGAACTGGATGTTGGCTGTCTTGCGAACAGTAAGTGAAAAACAGACACAGTATTTGTTCTTAACACTGCGGACAATTTGGGGAAGTCGAAATCAAGAGTATCATGAAAGAATTAACAGAAGCCCACAAGAGGAGGGTAGATGTATTAAAGCCTATCTAAAGGAGTTTATCAGTGCGCAACGCATCATTTATAGGGTACAAGTGATAGATATCCCCAAGTGGCAACCACCACTCAACCATACCAAGAAGGTTAACTTCAATGGGGCCTTGGAGAAGTCATCGAATACTGGAGGGATTGGAATGGTAATACGTGATTTTTCTGGAGCTGTGTTGGCAGCTTGTGCAACAAAGGTACTTCATATCTCAGATTCCTTCCTCGTCGAAGCACGAGCAGCATCCAACGCTTTATAGTTTGCCAAGGAGTTAGGACACTCACGTGTGGTGCTGGAAGGGGATGCTCTGTCAGTCATTAAAAAGTTGAGAGATAAGAATTTAGATTTAGCATATATTGGCCCTGTAGTTGAAGAGGCGAAACAGGTGGCTGCTACGTTGCAGCTATGTGTCTTTAGCCATATAGGACGAGGCGGGAATGTTGTCGCCCATAAGTTAGCCAAGCGTGGGCTAAGATAAAGTTTCGATAGAGTGCCCTGATATTATTGCCGAGTCTGTAAACGTGGATTGTAATTTGGGTAGGCAATTCTAATAAATTTAGATTTTTATCGTAAATTTAAGTATTTGATATTATTATAAAAAAATATTACGAGAATTTAAAATATTAAATATATTTAAAATAATAAAATTTTAAAAATATAAAAATAATAAAATTATTTTTTTCAAAAGTTATTTTTTAAATTGGAAAAACTTTATTTTATTAGCGTTTTTATTTGATTATTAAATCAAAGTTTTAAACGTAAAACTCAAAATTTTTTACTCATTAAATGTTATGTTTGCAATGAAATACAATCTGTTTTTGTATATTCAGATATTATAATTACTATCTGTAATTAATCTAAAGTAAATACAGATATGAATTCTCAAATATCTATTATTCAAATCAGTATTATACTTGCAGATAACAGATCTTGATATCCAGATCTATTATCTACTATTAAAAATTTAAGCTTCACAGAGGAATTAAACTCTAAACATATTAAATTTAAATTTTTTTACGAATTTAAATATTTAATAAATAATATTTTATAATTTATATTCAAATTTAAATAATAAATATATTTAATTTTTAAAATAATTTTAAAAATTTAAATTTAAATCTTATAAAAATTATAAATATTCGATTGGTTACTGTTATTATTAACATGGAACTGTCTTTTGATCACTTTTGCTCCTTGGTCTTTTGAGACTTCATTGAGGCCCCGCTTTTCACGTTTACTTTATGAAAATAGTGTGTATTTTTTTTTATAATTAAAGACAAAACCAAAAAAAAAAAAAAGAGAAAAATAAAAAGGTCAATATTGACGTTTTTCACTCTGTGAACCTAACATCAGTACATCACTCAGATCATATCAGATGATAAACACATCCTGATTTTGAAAATAAAAGAAAAAAAAACTTAGAACCACTGATTTGGAAAAGGAGGGGGACCCTGCTGTCTGCCTCATTTCAATGATAGCATTCGTGATTTTATTTTTATCTCAGGATTTCCATCCGAAAAGATAAACTCTTCTGTTTGCTTTTTTCTTGTCGTTCATCTTTTACTTTTATATAGTAATAACTTTCTTACGTAATTTTCTTTCGTTTTTCTTGAATATTTATATTTAATATATTGAATATATATTTATATTTAATATTATTCAATGCACTTTTTTAAACTTTTCACCTCTCCTTAGAGGAAAGACTAGCTCAGAAGACTTTCAGTGTATTTTATGAAAAAAAATTGTTATTTTCGTTATTGTTGGTAAAAGTGTTTACAGTGAAATTGCGACTTAAGAATTTTTTTTCTTACCAATGTTTGAGTTTGCTCGAAAAATTTATTTTATTATTTAAAATACTATTAAAAAATTATTTTTATATTAATATTTATAATTAAATAAAAATAAAAATTATTATTTAAATAATATTTTAAATAAAATTGATCTTAATTATAAAAGTTTATACCTAAATTTAATCTAATATAAGTTGATGAACGGACTGTCCAACCAATAAGTACGCTTAATTGCTGATTTTCATCAATAAATTAATCATGAGTTTTAATTTTTTTCTCCATTGACCAATAAAAATATATTTTTCTCGTAAACATACATGATATTGATGCATTCCTTATGAAATAAATTTTTCTTTCACTTTTTGTCAAAATTAAAAATAGTCTCTTAAATAAATAAATAAATTTTTTAAAATTATTCAAAATAAAATGTATTTTATATAATTCCAAAAAAAAAAATTGATTCATTTTAGAATTGTTCATCCATCAATTAAACCCAATTGCCCTCTATCATAGCTTTTATCTAAAGCTTTTTAAATCTAATTTTTGTATTAATATTTTAAATAAAAGTAGTTTTATTAGTGAAATCATATTTTAAATCAACATGAATTTATTTATTTATTTTTTAAAACTCAATTGGGATGAACAAATTTACTTCATTCACCCCTTTTATTATGGCTTTTTTTGTTTTTTTGACAAGCATTTTGCTGGTAGGATAAAATTTAGAATCAATTAATCAACTCAATTTTATTTTTTTTTCCATTTCGGTAATTGAATTTTTAGTTTAGATTTAATAAAGTAATTATTAGAGAAGAGAAAACGAAAATGCTTCTTTATTCCATCCAATAGGCTTTCTGATCGGATTGCAGTTCGAAAAAATTTTAAAATTTAAATTTAGTCCAAATTTGATTTGATTTAATAATTTAAATAATTGTTTAAAATATATAAAAATATTAAAAAATTACTTTTATATTAATATTTTTTATATTTTTAATTAAATTTAAAGAAAAATATTTTTTTAATCAATAATGAATCCGCATCACAAAATAATTCCTAAGTTCAATCCAAGTTGAACTAGACTAATTAGATAAACTATCTTAACTCTTAGACAGATCTACCATCTAATTAAAGGAAGTAATTATCAGTATCTACATCCTAAAGTCGAAATAATCTACCTATATTCAAAATATTTATTATCAACAAAAGGAAAAAAAAAGTTTTCTGTTGATTGTTTGAATGATTTTTTTTTCTAAATTTGATGGTTAAAATATCAACCAAAATTCCAAGGTTCAAGTATAAAATCCTAAACCAAAATAAAATAACCATCGAAGTGTTTATCAGTCACCTAAGAATAATTGATTCTTAAGTGTAGAAATTAGTTCTTTCTATATAAATACTGAGTTTTCAAAAAAAAAAAATGCAGAACATATTTTACCTAAGATTATAATTGGTAACACTAACTTTACGAGTGTTTAAAAAAATAAAATATAAAATTTTCATTAATATGGGTCTTTTTTAAGGGTTAAGGTAGTTTTTTTATAATGGTGGATAGTCTTTGAATTCAATATATATATATATATATATATATATAAATTTAAGATACCAAAACACGCCTGATATTATATTTTATTTGTTTTTTATTATTTTTTAATTATATGTGGTGTTTTACTAAAAGAAATGATTGAGTTGACTCGTAACACCGAACTCTATAAATTTTTTTATATTAATAAAGATTATACAAATAGCAACAAAATAAATAAATAAATAAGTAAATTTTTCAAAAAATTTTTAAAAAATTATTTTTGGGTATATTAAACGGAACTATGTATAGATAATATTCTAACATTTGGATGTTAAAATGGGAAAAAAATAATTTTAAATGATAGTAGTTTTCTAGTATATTTGCTTGGTCCAAAAAATTTAAATATAAGTTTAAGTTCGAATTTGATCAGATCTAACAACCTGAATAATTATTTAAACTATAATAAAATATTTAAAAATTAATTTTTAATTAATATTTATAATAAATTTAAATAAAATATATTAATTAATAAATAATAATTTAAATTAAATTAATTTTTATAAAAATTTAAATTTGATTTGAGTCTAACTAAATATATTGGGTCGGAGCCTAGTGGACCAGATATCCAGTCCTTAAATGGTTCTTATTTCCTACGTCACCCAAAATAAATGTAGAACAAGTAAAAGGCAGATGAGTTTGGGTTGGGACCCCAAAACGACCAAAATACCTTGGGACTAGGAGTTAAGGTTTGGCGCCTTGAGCATCGTTACTTGGAGTTCCTTTCCCATTGAATATGCGTAGTTAACTGATTACAAATTATTACATTATTATTTAAAAAAAATATATTTAATATATTATTTTGTTAAATTAAAAAAATTAATTAACTGATATTAAATAACAAAATATTTATATATATAATTAATACATTACTTTCTTAATTTAATAAAAATAATGTATGCCGATAAATTATTTTGAAAAGACAATTAATGTATTATTATTTATTGAATTTAATAAAAATAACGTATGAAATATAAATTTTTTAAAATTAATAATTAAATAATTTTTACTCGATATTTATAAGCATTATTAAACAAATTTTTTAAAAAATAATTAGTTAATTATATATTTTTAAATATTATTTTAATTAGTGTATTAAATTAACCTCTAATTAAGTAACAGTTTTCGATGTGTATTTGCTTTTGCAAATTTAGAGGCAGCTCCGGTGAACATACTCTCACTCTCCCTAAAAAAAAAAATAAATTTATTAAAGTCTCAAAATTGAAGAGAATATTCAATTTTCCCACTGCGACAAAAATGCTTTTGGGTTTCGGGCTTCCACCAGACCTTTAGAGCACTTCAATGCATTATTTATTATTATTATTATTATTATTATTATAAAAATAATCTCACAAGAGCAATTAATTGCCAAGGCTAAATGTCACTATTGCCCTTTCCCAATATTTTTTTATATAACTTTAAAATTGTGTAATAATGTGCAATAATATTAAAAATAAAAAAAATCATTTTTAATACATTTTAAATATATTTCAAAAGTAGGAATTATTTTATTAATTTTGCTTGTGGGATTTAAAAACTTAGCTGATTATAAATGAAATAGTTTTCTATAAAAAAAAGCTCACTCACTATTGTCCTAATTAATAAAGAAAAATCAAAATGGTTTGCCATTTAGGTTTTTTTTTTTTTTCTTAATCTTTAGTTTTAAAGAAAATCTTATTTAAGAAGTGCATAAAACTTATCTTATTTTAATTTAAAGAAAAAAGACATTAAAATAGTCATCAAGCACTATAATAAAATTCAAAAATGAAGAAATATAATGGAATATATATGGCAAATTGCCACTTAAATGTATGCAAAAGGTGAAAAAAAAAAGAAAAGGAAAAGAAAGTAGTACTAAAGTTAAAACAAAAGTGATAACACTAATTAACAAAAGTGATAAAAAAAGAAAGTTAAAAGCTTGAAAACAAAGTGATTTGTGGACTTAAGTGAAAAATATAAATAAAAAAGGATAAAAAAACATTTGATTTTTAAAACATAATCAAATTATTTAAAGTTATAAAACACAAATATGACAGAAAAAAAAAAAAAGAAAGGATTTGACATGTTATGCCCTCATCTCTTTTACCATTTTGACATATTTGTTTAGATATAAATTTTTTAGATTTTATAATTATTTGTCATAGTGATTAAGTTATATTTAAAAAAATAATTAAAAAATAAAATTGAATACGTGAGGTCAATTTTATTAATTTTACTTATAAAAATAAAAAACTCGACTACCAGCGTATTAAAAATAAATTCATATATTAACAGGTAAAAATAAAAAAATATATTTGTTAATAATTTTAGATGATATATTAGATCAAAATATGTTGAGATTTAAATTAATTTGATCACAATATAATTGGCAATTGGAGATAAGGACATTCCAACCCTCGAAATTGAGCAAAAAAATTGTAACACAAAAATTATAATAATAGTAGAAATTGAGCATAATAAACGTAAATAAATAAATAGTATATGGGTATAATATGTTTTAGATTCTCTCTCACGGTATCCAACGAAGAATAACAAGGGTACAACACTTAGCGCGCATTTCCACCACGGCGCATTTTAGCATAATTACTATTATTATTATTAATATTATTAGAATTGATACATAATATTTGATATGATTATACGAATATAATATATTTAAAATTAAAAAAATATAAATAAAATATGAATATATTCTCAAAATTTATATAATACGAATTATAAATGTCTTAAAATTGATATAAATATAAAAACCTTAAACACAATTTAACATGATAAAATATACGAATATAACACGAATATATGAATTATTAAATTTACTTACTATAAAATTTTTTTAAAATAGATTATTAAATTAATATATAAAATAAATATAAATAAAGATTTAAAAAATGTATAGCTACTTTAAAACTGAAATTAGTGGTTAGTTTATTTATATGAATAGATAAAAAGTACAGGAGAAATTATTTTTAAGAAATATTTAAATTTGAATGTGTAATTTATTAAATTTAAATATATTTTTTAAAGAAATAGATAATTTTTTAAAATATTTAATTATATTTTTATATCACATTTAAAATTATAAAATTTATTTTAAATATAATTAAACATTCTTTTGAAAACATTCTGCGCATTTTAGCAAGGTGGACCACTGTCTGTAAAGCTTTAACAGATTAAAATCACACTATTTTCAAGTTAAATTAAAAAAAATGAAATTAAAACCGAAAACCAACAAAGGCAAAGACAATCCAAGCACGTGACCTGAGATTTTTTTTTTTTAAAAAAGAATTCTTTAATTTTCTTGCTTTTGCTTAGGAATAAAACTTTCTCTCATTTACTGATAAATAAATTCGAATATTATCTATTATTAATAAAAATAAAAAATAAAAAATTATTTTATAATTAATAATAATTTAAATAATAAATATTTTGATAATTTATATTTATATTAATTTTAAATTAATAATTAACTAAAAAAACAAATCAAATCTTTATTTCTGTCGATAACTGATAGCCCAATTGTTCTGTTTATGATCAAAATCTCACTTATCTCTTTCAGTCCAATCATGGATTTTAAAACAATTCCCTTTAAAAAGAATCCAATTTTTCTTTTTTAAAGAAAAAGTAGTGTACTGAAATAATTTTTTTTTCCATTGTTTTTTAAAAAAAGGGGAAAGGGGGAAAAAGAAAACACTGCAAAAAAAGAAAAAAAAAAACAGTGTTTTATGTTAAGGTGTCTCTGTAGGTGTGTCGACTTTGGCCCTTTTTGTTTTGGCCATCGCTTGTTTGGTTGTTTCATTTCTTTTCATTTGATCTTTTTATGCTTTTGGGTTTTTTTTTTTTTAAAGGGAATTAGAAAGGGTGAAAGGTAAAAGCAAAAAGAAAAGGTTGCTTAAAGATAATGGTTTTATTATTATTATTTTTTTGGTTGAATCAATAGTGAAGAAGAGCAATGGAAAGGTAGAAACCAAGAGTAAAAACCACTTGGAAGTTGTGGGGGAGAAACAATCAAAATGACATAGAAATCAAACACTAGCGTTCTTAGATCTTTAGGATGTCAGCATTTCAGGGGGGAAAAAATGGCTGCTTGTTTCTCGAGAAAATTCTCCTTTTTTAGCTCTTTGTCTTAGCTTATTCGGTTCCAGTTCCTCCTACTGACCTTTTGATTCACATTTTCTCCTTCTGGGTTACACTTATTTGTAAGATAGAAGTCTTTTTAGGATCTGGGTATTGATCAAAAAGCAGTTTTGATTTTGTTTTTGAAGTGAAAAGCTTAAAAGGCAAAAAAGAAAAAAAGGAAGTTCCTTTAAAGGGTAATGGTGGGTTCAGCTTATGTGGTTATGATTCTGAAAAGGACATCTTTTGCTTTTGGTGAAGCTACAATTAAGACTTTAGCTTCATGTGAAGGATGGCGGCCATTGTCGTACTGATCAGAAGGTATTGGTTTTTTTCAGAGAAAGTAGAGTTCGAATGAACTGACTGTAGAGTTTTAAATGGAAATAAAGAGTTTGATACTGTTTAGACTGGGATTACTGGTTTTGGCATTGTTTGGGATTTCCTCAGCTACTCTTTCTCCTACTGGTATAAACTATGAAGGTTAGTTTCTTTTTTGAAACATTTTCCCTTTCATCTACCTGTAAAAACTTGTACTTTGAGGTTTCTTGTTTTTTGGTTATTTCTCAAGTGGTGCAGTTTGGAACTCGGAATTCAATTCATTAATCAGTTTCCTTCTTTTTGTAGTATTTCTTGAAATGATTGATTGTTTCCAATTTCGGGGTCTTTTTTTTTTCTTTTATTATGAGTAATTGCTTTGATGGACCGCAAGAATACCAGTAGAACTACATAGTAACACATTTTCAGTTCAAGTCGTTTTCTAATTTGGACAGCTTCGGCTTCAAAATCCTTGTTTATGATGATTTTTTTTTTTTTGAGCAGTGGTTGCTTTAATGGCCATTAAATCGAATCTGCACGACCCATATAATGTTCTGGAGAATTGGGATTCAAATTCGGTTGATCCGTGTAGTTGGAGGATGGTTACTTGCACTCCAGATGGCTATGTTTCGGCTTTGTAAATTTTCGACTTCTCTTCATAACTTGCAAACAAACAAAGAATCTATAGGCTGTTTATATTGCTTTTGGTGCTTGGTAGTAATGTGAACTTTTTTTTTTCTTCACTTGAACAGGGGACTTCCTAGTCAGAGCTTATCCGGGACATTATCTATATCAATCGGGAACCTTAGTAACTTGCAATCGGTGTAAGTTATTGCCTCTTCTGTAACTACATTTGCATATAATTTTAACTAATTTCTATCCGTGTATTGTTGGGTTTTCCTCATTTTCGGACCCGAAGTTTCCTGCATTTTCATGCAGCTATTACATATGCGTTTGTTTTTTTCTTGCAGGTTGCTTCAGAATAATGCTATTTCCGGTCCAATTCCAGCTACCATTGGAAAGTTAGCGAAGCTCGAGACTCTCGATCTCTCTAACAATACTTTCAGTGGTGAAATACCCACCTCCTTGGGAGAGCTGAAAAACCTAAACTATGTGTAAGTTTCAAAACTTTTACCGCATTTGCGTCTTGAAGCTCCTGTTGAGTTTCGTTCTAATGGTTCTATTTCTTATAAGTTTTTCTTTATGCTTGCCGGCCATACTCAGGCGGTTAAACAACAATAGCCTTACTGGAGCCTGCCCGGATTCTTTGTCAAATATTGGAGGTCTCACTCTTGTGTATGTACCTGTACTTGTGTACCTCATATTTTGATGTTCTTGGAATGGCTGTTTGAAAAACCTTAAATCTATATGATATCCTTTTACTTTATTCTTTATGTATTTCATTCACACATTGTGTATAAAATCCGTAACAGGGATTTGTCTTACAATAATCTGAGCGGTTCCCTGCCGAAAATATCAGCAAGGACTTTTAAGTGAGCTTTCTTTCCCTTGTTTTATAATGCTTATAATGCATGTTACGATGGTGTATTTGTTACAGTTCCGTTTTTTACTTTCAGAGTTATTGGCAACCCTTTAATTTGCGGACCTAAAACGGGCAACAACTGTTCTGCTCTCTTTCCTGAGCCTCTTTCTCACCCACCGGATAGTCTAAAAGGTGACGATCACTGTGTTATAGATACTGTTGCTTTTTAATATTTTGACATTATTCTTCTGCATTATAGTTTGATTACATGTTTGAATTTATCAATCTTTGATTTCTTAGCTCAATCGGACTCTGGATCAAAAGGCCATCGTGTAGCTGTTGCTTTCAGTGCTAGCTTTGGTGCTGTTTTTTTGGTCATATTATTTATGGGATTACTTGTTTGGTGGCGATACAGACACAACCAGCAGATTTTCTTCGATGTTAATGGTTAGCTTCTTAAACTGTCCTAATTTTATCATTTATTTTAAATTTTCTATTCTTAATTTCTTATTAGCGATGCTGTAGTGTCATATAAGTTTTCTGCATCCGTAAATATGGGAAATTGTGTAACTACAATATTATATTAACATTCATCATAGTCAAGGGGGATCGTAGGGAAAGCTTTGCTTAAATGGTCCTATACATTGTCCGTGTTTTCACGTTTTCTTGGAAACCTTGCCGGAGCCAATAAATTATGTAGTCATAGAGGTGATAATTTTTGTATTATTTGAAATGAAACATGTTTTTACATAAGTTTTTGGTCTTCGATATATGTTAAGCCATAAAAGTTCGCATATTATTTCTAAGCTTTTGATGCACGGTGTTCCTAGAAGTGTTATTTGCAGATATAGGAAGTTAAAGATTCATCATTTAATTTTGATGGATAAGCTTGGTAACATGAAACAAAGAAATTTTAAAAAGAGGTAGACATGAATTTTAGAAGCACAAGTGCGCTATGCTGGTCCGACTCTTAGTTTTTCTTGAAGTACCCATGTTTGGTGCTTGTGTCAGACGCATATTTGGACATGGGTATAGGGATATGATCCTCCAAATATATGGAAAATCTTAGAAAAAATTGAACATACCTGTGTTTGACACTCACCTGTGTCCGAGTAACTTAGCAACTATGCACTTTGTATCCTATCTTGTTGGATGCATAACGAATAATTTTTTCCTTCGATTTCTTTCTATGTTATCCTCTAATTCGTAGCTGTTTCATGTTTGAATGGCAGAACAATATGACCTTGAAGTATGCTTGGGCCATTTGAAAAGATTTACATTTAAGGAGCTTAGGGTTGCTACTGACCATTTCAACTCAAAAAATATTCTCGGGAGAGGTGGATTTGGGATTGTGTACAAGGGATGCTTGAATGACGGTACTTTGGTGGCTGTTAAAAGGCTGAAGGACTACAATTTAGCCAGCGGTGAAATCCAATTTCAGACAGAAGTTGAAACAATAAGCTTAGCCGTCCATCGCAATCTTCTCAGGCTTTCTGGATTCTGCACGACTGAGAATGAAAGGCTCCTGGTTTACCCCTATATGCCAAATGGAAGTGTAGCATCTAGACTAAGAGGTTGGTTTACTGAAGTTCGGTGGTAGTTATGATACGAAAGTTGGTAGTAGTTATTATTCCTATTTTTATTAGGATCTTCATATATGATGCCTATGTTGCTCCAACTCTTCATTTTTCTTGAAGTTCCCATGTTCGATACATTTTCAGGTAAGGGTATGAGGATATGACCCTCAAAATTCATGAAACTTAGAAATTTTTGAACATGCCCAAGTCCATGTAACATGGTAGTCTTTAAGTTGCATATAGATTTGGGTGATTACTAGCCTATTGTCATTTTAACTGCATTTGGAGTTTGACATGATCTGCTCGGGTAAATAATTTTCGAATTTGGATCTTATAGACTGTTATACATCACTGTTTTAGTCGATCTCAGGACAACCAAAAATCTCTCTGTAGTTAGGTCTGTAAATAAACAGCATGATCATCCTACAGATAAAACTTTGATCTCAGGTTATTTTCAGGGAACAGAATTTAAAAGCCTACCTTGGATGTTGTAGCATAAAATGGTGCTGCATACAACCACCGTGTAAATCAACTCTGGTAGTTGTCAACAGTTTGAACCATACTGGTTTTCCTTTTGTTATGTATAGTTTCTGTAAGAGTTATTTGCTTCGTAAATTAAATGAAGATAATCATTATTTTTAATTACTATTTGAAGTGATAAATCTTGCTAGAATTTGTCGTCTATACCTTTCTTTTTAAAAAAATTTGGGTTTTCTTATCAGACAACATTCATGGTCGGCCAGCTTTAGACTGGACAAGGCGGAAGAGGATAGCCTTAGGTACAGCTAGGGGGCTCGTATATTTGCACGAACAGTGTGACCCGAAAATTATTCATCGTGATGTCAAAGCTGCCAACATTTTGTTGGACGAAGACTTTGAGGCTGTTGTTGGAGATTTCGGGTTGGCAAAGCTTCTAGACCACCAAGATTCTCATGTTACCACAGCAGTTCGTGGTACTGTTGGTCACATTGCTCCCGAGTATTTATCAACGGGTCAGTCATCAGAGAAGACAGATGTGTTCGGGTTTGGGATCCTGCTCCTCGAGCTAATCACAGGTCAGAAGGCCTTGTATTTTGGACGAGCAGCAAATCAGAAGGGTGTAATGCTCGATTGGGTACTCTCTATCTCTCTCTCCTTGCCGAGTTCTTTAAAAACGTACACTTTTGGTTCATGGAGGAATAAATGCAATTGAAGCATCAATCGATGTCAAATAAATCTTACATAGATTTCTTGGTATTTAGGAATGTTTGCATTTAACTGCATAAACGATGTGTTTTTGTTTCCCTTCTTTTTCATGCACTATGCGTATATTTTGTTCCTCGAAACATTGTATGAAATCTAATTATAGCTTATCGTTAACCTTGTTCTTCGGATGAGATTCCATCCGTGCAACCTTACCGAACTTTCTGTCAGTCACCACCTACCGAAATATTTTTCTTCTTTCAACGAAATGAACATTTTCATAATTTTTTGGATCTCTCTTGCAGGTAAAGAAGCTACATCGGGAAGGTAAACTGAGCCAGCTGGTGGATAAGGACCTGAAGGACAACTTTGACAGGATTGAGTTACAAGAAATGGTTCAAGTTGTCCTTTTATGCACTCAATTCAATCCATTACAACGTCCGAGGATGTCAGAAGTATTAAGGATGCTAGAAGGTGATGGTTTAGCCGAGAAATGGGAAGCCTCGCAAATGGTGGTCGTCGAGACACCAAGGTTCCGATCATGCGATAACCCTCCGCAAAGATACTCGGATTTTATAGAAGAATCGTCGCTCATGGTAGAAGCCATGGAGCTTTCCGGCCCTAGGTGACAACATTGTTTCTTTCGAAACTTTAGTGCCGACTTAAGTGCAGAGCCTCTGAAATGCAAAAAATATATGATTGGGTGTTTGATAGTCGTTGAATGCTTGTAATTCATCTGTTAAAAAAAAAAAATCCCCGAAAGTCATGTATGAGCTTCTTGTTCTTTCCTAGAAAAGAATTGCGTCGATTGAGTAAAGAAATTTTGATAAAATATGTTAGAAATATATACAGTATGTAGTTTCTTTATATATGGATGGTGTTGTAAGAATTGAAAGGTTTGGCCGAATCGAGAATCGAAATTTGTTTGGCTTCATTTAATTGGATCCGTTAAATCGAGAATCAAATCAAGCTTGGTTTATGGGGGCAAAAATCTTGTTCAACTGGATAGGTGAGTATTGGGTTAATTCAGATTTGATCATTTTAGATTTTTAGATTTTTAAGTTTTTTTTTTGTTTGTATCATTTCAATTTCGGATTATTTCAAGTTTAATATTTGAGTTAATCAGGTTTAAGTCATTATGAATTTGACTCATTTTAGGTTCGTATCAATCGGGTTTAAGTCAATCGGTTTAATACTTAAGTGTATTGGATTTGATTTTTTTTCTTTGTTAATTATTTGAATCTATTTGGGATTAAATCATTTCTTGTTTACGTTATTTTTTTAGTTTGGTTCATTTTGGATTAAGATAATTTCAGGTTCAAAATGATTGATTTCGAATTATCGATTTTTTTTTTATCAAATCGAGTTTGAGTAAGAGTGAGTTAACCAAAACTTTTGAGTTCGAAGCAGAATTAACAGATCTATTTGAATCAAAATTGAATCAAGAATCAAAATCAAGTTCATCAAATTTGAATAGAGAATCAAAATCGAGCTCAGGAAGCCAACAAGACTCTAACTCATCAACTTTCTGTTTAAACCGAATTCAATTTATTGGAATTGGATTTTGAATTGGTTTTAGTTGATTTAATTATTTTTTAAGAAATTATTTCATTTAATTTATTATCAATAAATTTTTTCAAGCAAAATTAATAAAATAATATGAATATTTTAAAATATATTTAAAAAATAAAAAATACGTGATAGTAATTTTGAGATTAAAAAAATTCACTATTAATAAATAAAAATTTAATTTCTTTTTTTAATATATTAAAAATTTGTCAATGAAATTTTGTTTCAGTAATATAGAAGGTTTCGATGCTTTTGTGCCTTAAATTTAACTTTCATTATCTTTGTGTTTCGACTAATTATATATTAATTGATGTGTTGATTTGATTTATATTTTTAAATATATGTGAAGAGTTATTTGACTATAATTATATAACTATAACTTTTAGGGATGAATTATCAATGAGTACAAAAATATTTTGAAGTAACGAAAAAATTATTTTTGTTGATTATAGTTAGATTTGCTCATGAATTAGGTCTATGACCCGAAAAAATTATAATTTAAGCTCAAACATGAATTTTGCCTGATCTGTTGGTCTGAATTTATTATTTAAATATATTAAAATATTTAAAAACTTATTTATTATTATTATTTATATATTTATAATTAAAATAAAAATAAAATAAAATATTTTTTAATTAAATAAACAGTGAGCCTGGCTCGACTGAGTAGGCTATCCGATACTTAAACATGTTTAATTATATTTCTAGATTTTCATATAAATATTTTTACTATTAATAAAATTTATTTAATTTATAAGTAAAAATTTTAATTTCATTAAAACACTTTCCTTAAATGGATTAATTTATAATAAATAAAAATATCTAATTTAGTTCTCATCAGTTAAATAGTGGTTTAAGATTTTTCTTGACCTAATAGATTGATAAATAAGATCTTATTTTTAATTAATAAATGTTTATCTAATTTTTTTTTCAAAACCTCTTATTTTTCATGTTTTTTAACAATAAATTTTGAAGTGTCGTTATAATAAAGATTTTTTAATAAAATTAACAAAAAAAGATAAATAAAAATTAGGTCAATATCTAATTTAAATAAGAAAATAATCAAGAAAATTTTACTTTAATAATGACTTTAATGTTTTAAAAGAAAAAAAATAAAGAATTAGTGAAAATTTTATTAATTTAATAAGAAAATCAATAATTAAAGATAAAATGGTTAGTTTAATAAATTATCAAAGACATATATATCATCATTATTTGCACTTTTGAATTTTGTACTTTTTGATTAGTTATATATAATAATATTTTTATATTGAATACGTAATAAAATCTCAATAAATTAATAATTTCAATTAATTAATAAAATCTTGCAGTCATCATAGTATATTAAAATAATAACCTCGATAAATGTACAAGATAATTTTTTTTATAATTATTTAGGATCCAACAAATATATGAATTAGTAATTTTTAAAAATAAAAAAAATATATAAAAGTTCATATAATACTGTAAGAAAAATTTTCACTTTATAACTTTTACCTCTTCATTTAAGCTCTTTTGTATTTTGACTCCTCCATCCCTACTTACTTTGTACCCAAGTCTTTATCAATAAAATCCTTGAATAATAATAATAATAATAAAACCTTCACAAAAATATGTATCTAAAGTTTTTTTTTTTTTTTAACTAAACTAAATCGAATCTCATTCTGAATTTATAAGTATTGAATTTTTATCATAAAAATTATTTCGAATGTTACTAAAAATTAAATATTAAATATAATTATATAATTTAATAAATGTAAATATTAAATTTCAAAGTTATTAATGTCACAAATTTAATTTTATTAATGTAACGTTTTATATTATTCTGGATATTTTCAGATAAAAATTAAGAGCGTAATTTAAATATTTCATCTTGTTTGACTAAAAAAAGAATAATTTAATTTAAATATAAATTTTTAAAAAATAATATTGACATAAAATATTTTATATTAAGAATATCAACTAATAAGTAACTCTCTATCTACTTATCTCGTTGAACACCTTTTTATCAAAAATTTTCTGTAAGTAATACTTAATATGAATTATCAAACACATTAAAAATGAATTAAAATATTGAAAATTTATTTTTCAATACAACGAAAAATTTCAATATTTTATCAAATACACCATTAATAAATGTTAATTAATAACTAAATTTAAAGTGATATTTAAGCGAAAATATTTGTAATTAATGGATCATTTATTTCTATTGGATGAAAATATTATCTTAAATACAAAAATCTTTCTCAAAATATTATTTTAATTATTATTAATTAGTATCTATAACCTTGATAAATTTTAGTAAAAATCGTTTATGATTGACTTAACAATTTGAAAAAAGGTTCTTGTACAGATACATAGATTATTAGCTTGAGGAAATGAAGTTATTTTTGGGAGTAGATCTGTTTATATATCATTTATCTAAGTTTGGATCAAATCTGACTTAAAAGTTTATTTTATCTCATCTAAAATTTAATCTATAAGGACCAAATTTATCGTGTCAATAATTTGATTAACGAACAAGTTTACCAGTGAGTAGGCGAACCCTATATATATATAATTCTCAACTTAAAAATGGGCACTGCCTGTCCTAACATAGTAAATTCTTCGTTCACATGTCGATCGTCAAGCATTCCAGATTTCCAGTGCAATTCAAGATTTTAGCTGAGATAAGAAAACGATTGTTTAATAAACTTTTATTATGGGTAATCAGTGTTAGATAGTGTTAGGTTAACACAAGTTTATCACGTCATTATAAACTCAAAAAAATAAAAAATCGTAGAACAAAACTTGAGCACTAATATCAACTTAAACATTAAAAAACATGTTTTATTAGAGCAACTGTCACAAGGGAAATGGTCTTTTTTAGGATTGGCTAACTCTTATTTAACAACTTTCTTTTATAAATTCGATAATTCGTATATTCGTATTACGTTTGTATAATTTATTGTGTTATAATTACGTTTAAAATATTTTATATTTATATAAATTTGGATATGTTAATAATATAATATATTTGTATTATATAAAATTTGATACATTCGAGTTTATTTTATTTTTTTAAGAATAATATAAAAAAATATACTCTGGCCCTCACAAGGAACACCCCAGGCCATAAATAATCAGTCATGACATACCCATTCATACCAGAAACATATAAGAGATCAACATACCCTACAGCAAAGCATGGAACTACTGAGTTCGCCCCACACCCATTCCGGTGAAGGAGTCAACAAAGTAATTTATGGCTTGATCGTATTATATCTAAAATTAACGTATTTGCTCTTTTATTGTAGTTAGATTTATTCATAGATCGAGTCATATCACGATTAAAAATTTTAAAATTTTTTTTTATCATATTATTTTTATATTAATATTTATATTTTATAATTAAATTTAAAAAATATTATTTTTATTATTAAATAATAATTTAAATTAAATTAAATTTATTTAACTTTATAAAAATTTTATTCAAAATTCAATGTACTTGTGAGCCTTCGGACAAGGCTAACTGAAGCATGTGAGTAAATCTATCTATGTACCAAGCTATTTACTCGACCTGTACAGACCAAACTTTAGACAAAATCTTTGACTACTCAAGCTGATCCGATTGGCCACCTTTAGCCGTGGGGTCTCAATTCTTAAGGGTTTTAAAGTGTTAACAGTGGCACCATTTCACCTCCTCAAGATATGAAAGGACGAAACGTTGGAGATTTTCTTTAATGGTAGGTGGGGGTGTTGGGACGATCATTCAAAGCCAATATTATAGAGTGCAATCGAAAACCCTTGAGAATGGCTATACATTAAATGAAAAAATGGCAGCCAAAAATGGATTTGACACATCAAGGTTAGATCTATTTTAATGTTGCATTTATCTTTAATTATAAGTTTGTCCCCTCTTTTCATCCATCCATGCACGCATGCTTCAAGGAACATAAAAAAACGATGGGTTCTGGGAGAAAGTTTGTTACTTGGTGACATAAAAGTGAAGTTTATTCTTGCCAAATATTTATTTCAAATTGGATTTACAAAATTAAATTTTAGCTGTATTCTTATTATATTAGTGTTATTTTTTTCGTATTTAAAATATTTATATAAATCTTAACACGTTAATAATTCGATTTATATAAATTTTAAAATATTTGTATATTTTATCATGTTTATCTTTTAATTATGTTTCTTTGCTTTTATAATCATCTTTTGTCCAAAATCACCAAATCTAAATAACCTAGGATTTGATATTCAAAGTAAGGCTCTTCACTCATTACTAATTGATTTTAAATTAGATTTTTAATGTTGCATGATATCAAACTCTATTTTGTTTTTCTTGCATGTTGCTTCTTTTGAGTTTGTTACATGATAAGTTTCTTTTTCTCTACATGCATATGATTGAGCCTACTAAAATAGAATTATTCTAAATATATTAAACCGTGGATTGCCTATAATATTATATTTGAGTCAAGCATAATCTTCATCTATTGCCAGTTTGTATCATTTTTCATTAAAGTATATCCCTACTTGTTTGTGTGTATATATATATATATATATATATATATATTATCATATCGACATGTAAGCATATAATGCTTCGAGATATATAAAGTAAATATTCGTGCCATATTAAAATTACCAAAAATAAGATGTTGTCGGTTGTTAAAGCAGCCTAATTCTAAGTCATGGTAATTTATTTGATTATTAATTATAAACCTTCATGCAGCTTCTCAAGGACACTGGTCAAGAATCCCAATACTTTTCAAATGAACCTTCAATGGCTCTTTGGGTTTTTTGTTTCGCTTTCTGTTGGCTTTTCAATTGAACCGACGCTTTCAACTAACAGGGTAAAACCGGAAACGGAGCTTGCCAAAGCTTTATCTTCATTTCATGTAGGAACAAGGATTTAAAAAGCTGTCATAATGGTCATTATTTTATGATTTTGACTTTCTTCATCATCTAGATTTAAAGTTAATATTTACTGCAATTGATCGTCATAATTTTTCTTAGGATTGGAACCGCAATAAACGCAGCTTGAACATCCTATGTGCCAAAAAGAAGAAATATTTAAAGAGTTTAAATGTGGTTGCAGGGAAGACCAGTGGAAGTTTGAAGGAAAATGCCACCAGGAAATCGAGCCCATCTCTAATGAAACTT
Source organism: Adansonia rubrostipa (assembly GCA_038381775.1). NCBI lineage: Eukaryota > Viridiplantae > Streptophyta > Magnoliopsida > Malvales > Malvaceae > Adansonia > Adansonia rubrostipa. The sequence goes on along the minus strand of JBBYHM010000020.1, from coordinate 6,851,692 downwards.
GACAAAGTACCTTTCCAAAATGAGAGCTGTCGATCATGTTCGACGAAATACCAAAATTCCATTCATATATCTGAATATAAACAGGCTTACAGATTACAAGGAAGATCTGTGCATCCTTCTATTTACGCAAGGGAATATATGACAGAAGAAAAGAATACTGCAGTTCAAGTTAGGATCATTATTTTCTAATTTCGATTCTTGCTGTGCTAATATTTATTGAAATTAAACGTGATAACATTTGTTAAATCCGCAATCACTATAAATGCAATACGCCCGACACTTGCAATGAGTTGCTGCATGCTTCACTGAAGGCTATAAGGGAAATTTCCAGTTTGGATGTATTCTAGGGTTTTCAAAACAGCACAGTGAGTTGTTGTGAAGAAGGCAAATATAGAGCCATTAATTCGATACCCACATTGACATTTCAAGTTTGAAACAGTGAAGTTCTTTAATTCTTATGTGCCTTGATGCGAATTCTAAAGTACGGGCGTTAAGCACTGCCGTGACATAACAAAAATTGGAATTTCCTCATCGTATTTTATCTATTTTGTAACACCCACGAACAAAAATTTAAATTACGATTGTTGATACATTTTCAGTCTCATTACGTTTATTGTATTTGTAAATATAATATATTTTACCACAATCAATTACGTTAAATATCAATTATAAAAAAAATCAAAATTATAAAATAGCGATTGCAATATTATGTTACAGTTATTATTTAAATCTCCACCTGTAAAACAATAAAATTCCATAAATTACATTATTGCATTGTCTACATATAGTTTTCGAGCATTTTTCCCATAAATCTAAATTGGGGTTTTTTTAGAATTTTAGTGGATACAACCAATTTTTTATTAATTCATTAAATTCTAATTTTAAATATCATATCAAATTAAATAAAATTTTAATTTTCAATTGAATCGACAATCTTAAACCTAAAATCACCAAACAAAGTTATGGGGCCCCAAAGATCAAACAAAGTTAAAATAGGTCACCAAAGTAGCATGTTATTGGCTGTAATTAATGAATGAGTCAATTGGCTTAGATGACTAGAATCAAGTTCGTTCACGGTGATTGTTATAATGAGATCGTATTAATAAGTAAAATTAAAATTTTAAAATTAGTAAAAATAATTTTACTTATTAATATGTAATATTATATTGTTCACTGACAATAATTTACATGTAATCTATTTCATTGTAAATCTTTAAAAGAATATATTCTTGTTTTAACGTGGAAAAACCTAATTCAGTGTAAGCAAATACAGAAGCACATTCTTAAAAAAAAAAAACACTACAAAAGAAAAGACTTTTTGAGATGAAATATTCCGTTGAAAAAAATTAAATTTCATTGGAAATAACAGATTATATTTTCGATGGAATTATTCCGTCACTAAAAAAAACCTTTCTCTTGTAGGGGAAATATGATATATATATATATATATATATATGGACTTAGGTTTTTATTACTTTTTTAATTAAAAAAAGAGAAGAAATATTTTTATATGTACAATATTACATACATGTAAAAATATATATATACAAATACACACATAACTATTTAATTTGTGATGTATTTTTTTTTAAATAAAAGAATAAGATAACTTTTTTTATTAGGTTAAAAAAATTGATATGAACAAAATCAATTATGTGCATATTTATATGTATGTTTTTACGTGTATATAGACTTTTACTATTTTTATTTTATTTTATATTATTAACTTCATTAAAACATATTAATTAGATTCAAAAACTAGTCTAAAGAAAAAGAAAGTAACATTTTATCATTTGTCCATAAATGGGAATATACCAAATTATTATAATTATGTACTTGAGATTTGAGAACACCAATTGGGAAACAATTACTATCCTTCAAAGTATAAATCTAGAAAGTAATATTTTGCTTGAGGGGTTGTTGTTCGTTTGGCAACTAAGAAAATAGAATGGGAAATTTGGTCCAAATATCCCAAAAATGATTTCAGTTATTATAATAAATTTTATATTAAAGATTATACTGTTAAATTAAATATATATTTTTGTTAAATATGAATAATACTTAATATTTAATATTTAATTTAATATATATTAAATTATATATATTATCGACTCAATTAAATCAAAAGGCAAAAGTTTAACCAACTCAATATCTAGTACAATTTTTTTTTTAACATAGCCATGTATTTCCTTATTGCTAAAAAAGCAAACTTCTTTTTCCTTGTAATCGATCGTTCTAAGTAAATACAGATTCTAATTTTTTTAATATCCTTTGATTTTCTGGCTATAAACATAGATCGGACAAGTAGGTTCGGATCAAACATAATTTTTTATAATTTAAATTAATTTGATTTGATTTAAATTATTATTTAATAATTATAAAAAAAATTTAATTTTTTATAATTTATAAATAATAATTCAAATCTTTAAATTAAATTAAACTCAATTCAGACGCATACAAAAAAAATCTTAAAAAAGTTTTCAATTATAACTTGACTCGACCACATCTAAACCCAACCATTCGAACATGAAACATCCATCAAAACTGGGCCAAGTATTCCGGTACAACTAGCATTAATTAAACGTGAGTGTTCAAGCACGTTTGTTCGTGGTAGAATTAATAGCTTTCGTAGAGTCTTATTTAATTTTCACATGATAGTGTTGGGGGTGGGTGGGTTACAAGTAAATCTGTTTATTGATTGAATTTTAAATATATTTTTTATTAATTTAAATTAATTTGATTTAATATTTAATAATTAAAAATATTTTTATTTAAATTTAATTATAAAATATAGTAATATTAATTTGAAAATAATTTTTATAGTTTATGAATTATGAACTATAAAATGGGTAATTTCGGATGATCAAATTGAATTCAGGTCTGGATAAAGAATTCAAAATTTTTTTCAACCTCTAGTTGTAACTTAAAACTTATTAACAAAAATTCAAAACCGAACTCAATTCGTTCATGCAATAATAAAAGATAACATCCAATAGATCTTAATTTGAATTTTAAAGTTTGCAATCAAAATTTAAAAAATCATACTAGAGGTTAAACTGGTTAGACCTTGGATTCTCGGTTAAATTTTGGTTCAAACAATTGAATCAATTAATCAATAATTTTTTTTGATATTTTTAATGTTAAATTTTAAAATCTGCGATCAAAATTAAAAAAGTTATATCAGAGGTTAAACAAGTTAGACTTTAAATTTTCGATCCAACTGATTCAAATGATGGGATCAATTAATCAATAATTTTTTATATTTAAAATATTTTTAACGTTAAATAAATATTAAATGTGATTTGTAATTAATAAAGTATATATTTAACTTAATAATACAAACGTTTGGTTTTTTTTATATAAAATTAATAAGGTTAAATATTAAATTTTATCAATTACAAACAAAATTTTATAAAAAGTACAAAATCAAATTTTTTATCAATTTTATAACAATTCAAGGTTTAAACGTTTCGAATCAAACAACCTATTATTTTACTATTCAATCAATCCAAACTATTAATTCGATCAGATTTTTTAATCACTAAATGCAACCCTTTCTCCAATTTTAGATTGGGGCCTCTTTTTGAAAAAATTGAAAATTACGTATCCTATAATAAATTCTCCTTGGTTAATCGCACACAATAAATTGACAAGATGCAACACAATAATTTTCTTCGAGGTTTTGTCTGGTAGAAAGTAGATGTTTTTTTCGGTCGAAATTATTGCATCTTTAAGAACCACAATAGCTAGAGGTTCAAATATATCATTATTTAATAATTTTAATTATTATTATTATTATTATTATTATTATTATTTATTGTAATTAATTTTAATAATATTTATTATATTTATAACAATAATAAATATTATATGATCAAAAATATATTCGTAATTATAATTTAAATATATGATAATAGCTCAGCATTTTTATTAGCAATGAAAATCTTCAAGTTGGATTCATACAACTCATTGATCACGCTCGCTTGGTGTTCGATGTTTTGCTCCAGAGAGAGAGAAGCTCAGACCCTACCATGTACTGATTCTCGTTATTTCCTTGTTTCGTCCCTTTTTACACTATTAATTCTTCTTGTTTTTTGCCTGTTTCTTTCTCGTCCTTTTTCATGAATAACTATTCCAGCTTTCTAGGCTTTTTTAGGTTGTTTGAGACAGCTTAAGCCGGGGGTGCAAAAGCCAAAGGGACAGATGAAACTATTTGTTTGAGGGTTTTTATCGTATTTTTATTTTTTAAATTTTTATATCTGATATCTTACATAAAAATTATATGAATTGTCATTTTTATCCTAGAATTGATTGCATTAGTGCATGACCCAAATTCGAATCCGGTCTTGGAAATCTTTTAATGAAGTGAGAGATCACGGCAGTCTAGTAGAAGTGTTCATAGTGGGACTTGGGTTGTAAGCTAAAAATTTTTTATTTCTTTTTCTTGGCTAAATTGTAACGAAAACTTATTTTACAATTCAAAATAATATTAAAATTAATTTTTATATTAATATTTATAATTAAATTTAATTAAAATATATTTTTAAAATATTTAAATAATAAATTAAATTAGACTAAATTAATTTAAATTATAAAAATTTATATTACATTAAACCTATCAAATCAGTAGACAACTCAGCCTATGAATAGATTAGCTGCTAGGTTAGTTCCCTGAAGTTGACAGGGTTGGGTCCAATGGGCCCTTCCTTGGTCCCTGTCATAAAAGAAAGTATAAAAATAAATAAATTCTTGCTTGACTGCATTAAATAAAAGTTGAAAAATGTATTTTTAAGATCGTTTAAGGAAAACAAATAGTTACAAATAAAACTTGGTATACTCAATTGCATTTATAAACTTAGTTTGTCATGTAGTCTTATTAAATTGAGTATGAAATCTTAAATATTTTACATTTGATATATTTAAATATTCCTATTCTAAATTGATAATGAAAATGAAAAAAATCTATGACTATATTAAATACATTTATCAAATTACAAAAAGAAAATAATTTTTTAAAGCAATTTTACAAAATTATATATATGATAAACAATATTATATAGAATAATTAGAATTTGACACACTTATAGGTGGGGATGGTAGTAGATAGTATGGATTCGGACATTTATAATTATTTGATTTATTTTTTTTATAAATTTGGATAGGCAGATTTAGATAATATTTATATTCATATATTATAATTACTATTCATAACAGATTTGAAGCGGATGCGGATATAAACCCTCGGATATCTATTATCCAAATTCGTATTAAATATGCGGATAACGGATTTGGATATCTAAATATGCTTTTTTAGAATGTTTAAAAATTTATGCTTTATATAAGAATCAAACCTTGGCCTATTGAATTTATATTTTGTTGTGGATTCGGGATATCTAGCAATGCTACTTAATTCGAATTCAGATTTGGATAATGTGCAAATTCAATGCTGATAATAAACGGATTCAGTAAAACAGTTTTAAGGATTCAGATTCAAATATCATAAAAAAATGCAAAAATTCGATCTGCTGCCATTCCCGCTTACAAAAGTGATTGAATTTTTTTTGGGGGAGTAAGTAATAAATAAAAAAAGATTGGTAGTTTTTTTTTAATAAAAAAATGGGAAGTTTTATTAGTAGAAGATAGGTAATTTTTTAAATAAAAATTAGATATTTAATTATTATTTCAAGAGAAAAAGACACAAAAATCTTTAATTTTATATTTATTTTGATAAAGTTTTAAAATTTTTTTGTAAATTTCTGAATTTAGTGTCATTTTACAAAATTTATTATAAATAAAATTTATGATAAAATATTAGATGGATACTTATATTAATTAGAATTACTTCCTTTTGCATAATTTTTAAAACATGGTAAATTTTAAAACATTTTTTAAAAGAAAAAAAAAAGAAATTTTCATTTTGTGTGATTCTAATAAAAGGAAAATATTTAACATTACTTCCATCAGGTCTTAATTAAAATTATTTCATAAAATGCTCTTAACAAATTAAAAGAGACAATGAAATGTATGGATAGATAATTATCTTGATATTTTCAATGGTAATTATTAGAAAATAATATTTAAAAGAAAAATAGATACTACTATTTCATTTGATAAACAACGAATTAAATGAAATTGTTTAAGATAAAAAAAAAAGAAAAATAAATCAAATGTATAAAAAAATATATTAAAAAAAGTGATCTACTTGAAAATAATTAAATACTTAATAGACCAAATAAGACACAAAAAATATTTTAATAAATGTATATATATATATACTTATATATATTATTGAAACTATGATTAAATTCAAAAAAAGAAGATGAATTATAAATTCAATAGTTTTAAATTTAGTAAATTTGGAAAGTTTTCAATGTTTGATTTTTAATTTAAATAATTTATTAATTAGATTGTGATAAATAACAGAGTTTAAACATTATCCTGTGTTCATCCACAATAGTATACATCTCTGCATTCATGAAAACGATAACCTTGCATAATGTTGTATAATTCACGATGTACATTAAAGCATGAATTTGGAGAATATTTTGGACCGATGGAAATAATCATTGTTATTAACTATAGTCATTGTAAATAATTTTTTATTATTTATAAGATTTATTCGATTTATAAGTAAGAAGTTTAATTTTATTAAAATATTTTTGTTCAGTGGATTTATTAATAAAGTTTATCAATTTATGATTAAAAGATTTTTCAATAAAAGATTTTTCTTAAATAAATTTATTTGATAATAAATAAAAAATTATAAATTTTTGTTGAATTATTTTTTTTTAAAAATTTTGAAATAAAGACTTAAAGCTTATATTGATTTTTCTTTTATCTTTATAGTTTTGATTTTGCATTAAGATTTTATATTAATTTAAATAATTTACACATTGAACAAATTTTGCATTTTAATATAAATTTCTATTGATATACTTTTATTATTTTTATTAATTTATAAAATCTATAACTATTTCTTTCAAAACTATTTTTTTAAAAATATATGAAATATCAAATATTTATATGCGACTGACGTGACAACAAATACCGGCATGTATATATATATATATATATGATTGATGAAACTAAAGTCATATTGTAGATTTTTAAATCTATAACTATATATATATAAAGAGGAGGTTAACTGTTCATTTGTTCCACAAGCTCCTCACATGTTAGTTTACTTATTTATTTATTTTTGGTGAAAAAGAGAAATCTATAACTATAGACGTAGAAGGTAAGAAAAGAGAAAAGAGAAGGAAGAAAGTAAAGAAAAAAATTGTGTGATGGTTTTCATTTTAAATTTTTATTGTTTTGTGTTATTTTTGAGAAAAAATTTATGTGTTGTTTTTTTGTTTTGTTTTTTTTTTTTTTTGTGTTTAAAATATTAAAAACTTATTTGTTCATTTATTTTCATACAGAAAAAAATCATACTTGTATACTTTTTTATATTATATTATGTTTTAATTATTTTTAAAGTTTTTTTTGTCATGACTCAATTTATCGCATATTTAAATAGTTTATCATATGATTTGATTTTTTTTTGCTATAAATTCAATTATTTAAAATATTAAAATATAAAATATTTAATTAATTTTATATTTTTAATAATGTGTTTTTTGAGAAGAAATTTTGATAATGTATTTAAAGCACTTGATTTGTATATCGGCTCGCATTCCATATGTTCACTCACAAATTGATTTAGGATTTATAATGATTTGCTTTAAAAAAATTATTTATTTTTTAATTTTTGAATGATATATTTTAAAGGAGTTGACTTGTGTGTTCTTGCTCGTGCAAGTCAGTTTAGTATTTGTACCTGAGTCATTTAGGGAAAAAAATAAAGTTTTATATTTTTATTTTATTTTTTAAAATGATGTATTTAAAAAAATTTAGGATTGATACTTGATTTGTTTGGAAAAAAATTATTTTTATTTTGTTTTTAAATAATATATTTAAAAGAGTTTATTCGTACGTTAATTGGGGTGGATTTATCATCGACATTTGATTCACTCGGAAAAAAAAACTTTTTTTCTTATTTTTCGTTTTTATTTTTAAATAATATTTTTTATGTAATTGATCGGCATAATTTACTTACAAGTTAATTTAAAATCTATATTTTATTCTAAACAATTATCATAATTTTAATTTTTATAATAAGAATTCAAAAATGAAAAGTATATATAAGTTAACAAAATTTAATTTAAAATTAAAATTTACAATTAATTAATTATAAAAAATTATACAAAAAATTTAAGACCTAGCGTAAGCGAAGCACAAATACTAGTACCAGTTAAAATTAAAAGGAGAGATATATCTTCGTAATATTTTACACTTATATTAAATTGGGTGTTAGGCTGAAGCAATTAAATTAAATTTGGGTTAATAAGCAAATTTGACATTATAGTATTATCCTATTAGTGGATATTAAAATTTATCATTATAATTTATTTTGATTGATATTTACTATTATACACGTGAGATCCAAAAAATTTACTAATATATTATTATTTAATTGAATTTTGACACTAAACTTTACTTTTTAATTGTATCATAATTTGTGATTGGACCGAAGTTGTTTGGTTTGGACCGGAGACAAATTAGAAGGTTAACAGAAGCTTGATTGCATATTTGGATGAATGGTTTGCAAGTGTAGAGAAGATGGAAAATCTGGAGGAGAAAAAAGGAACATGTGGTTCTGATGGTAATTGTTGTTTATGCCTGCTGGTTTATTTAAAAGGAGAGATGTAATCCTCTGATTCAAAAGAAAGACCCGAGCCAATTCAAGTGATTCAAGGAATCAATAGAGCAATTCTGGAGAGACGAAATCTACAAGAGGATAATAATAAGAATGATGGTCAAGAGAGGGATCTTAAGATATCAAGTAAATGGGAGAGACCGGAGAAAGGTTGGATAAAGATGAATTGTGATGGGGCTTTCTGCACTATATCAGGGAATACAAGGATTAGTGTGATGGTTAGGGATGAAGAGGGAAAGCTGGTTGGTGGAAAGGATAAAGTTGTTGCAGTAAGCTCTGGCAGTCAAGGAAGGAAGGATTGTGGCAGAAAAAAATGAAGTTGAAGAGGATTGTGGTGGAAACAGATTCAAAATTGCTAAATACGGGGATTAACTAACCAAAAGGAGTAGGCATATGGAGAATTTTTCCTATTTTAAAAGATATAAAGAGGAGCCTTTTTGAGTAGGTTAAATTAAAGTGGATTCATAGATCAGCTAATAAAGCCGCAGGTTAGGTGGCAAACCAATCAAAAAGGAGAATGTGCATGAATAGCTGGGTTCTAATGCTCCCATACTCCTCGGTTTTTCATTTTGGACAAGTATGGTCTGCCAACTCCCCCATAGATGGTGGTCGTAATGCTTTAGGGTGATTGAGATGTATGCTTTACTTCTCTTTTTGATCCTGCAAAGATTGTATGGTTGAAGGAAGAAACTGGCTGTAGGATTATATGTTTTGTTATGTTTTCTGGAATGAACGGAAGTATTGCTTTGATTGGCATAAGAAAAACTTTGATTTTAAAATATTTGAAGATAAAATTAAAAAAATGTAACATAATATTTTTATTTTATTAAAAAATTAAAGCTTAATTTTATTACAATCCTTTATTAATTAATTTATGTACTCTAATCATTAAAATAAAATATTTGAAGGAATTTTTATTAAATTTTGTGTTAAAATCACATAATGTCAAAGTTAATTGACAAAATTCAATCAAAAATCACATTAAAAAAATTAAAGTGAAAAAAATTTAATATTAAATTAAATCATAGTAGCAAATTTACACTTATTTAAAAGTATAAGGACATATATGAATAAAAATAAATAGAGTAATAAATTTCAATATTCACCTACGGTATAGTGAAATATTTATGCTTTAACCTATTAAATTTTAGAACGACGGCCTAATAATTTAACATTTTTCAAACAAAATAAATTAATTTTAAAAGTTTCAAATTATTATAAATTTATAGCAACAACATAGTCTTGATTTTAGAAAGATCCATTTTATTTTATTTTCAAATTTTAAAAATAAAAGATTTGATTTTTTTATTTAAATTTAGATGTAAATAAAACTTATACCTTTTCGACTCATGATGAAATTGGCAATACAAACATAAATTTATATTTTATCTCATCTGTTACAAAAAGAGTTTGTCCATCAGGGTCAAACATATTTTATCTGGTTATTATTTATATTATAATAACAATAATAATACTAATTTTTGGTGACATGTATAAACTTTTATTTTTAAAATAAATATATAATCAAAATAATATAAACATAAAATTAAAAATGATTTGTTATAAAAAATAAATTTATAGCTAATATAATTATATCAACGAATTTTAAAATATAAAATTCAATTAAGTTTAATATATTAAAAATGATATTAATATTAAATATAATTATTTTCTTCAAATATATAATATAAATTAAAAATTATTTTTAATAAATTTTTAAATTTTATAAATAAAATTAAATGATATTTACTTTTTATAATATATTTTTTAAAAATAAAAAATAATAATTTAAAGTAAACCAGAAAAACAGCTGCATTATTGCCTAAACAGTGCTTAGACTGGTAGGTAGAGGGAGTAAGCTTCTCTTTTAAATTTTAATGTACTTCAATAATTAAGACTCGCAAAAAAAGTGCGCATACTCTGTACTATTTGGCGGAAGTTGTTAATTTCTTATTAGTTCTTATTTCCTATGCTGAAGTCTAGAGACATTTGTACGTCTGACGAGTTGAAGCTTGATTCTTTTAAAAAATATTTTATTTAAGTTTAACTTTGTTTACTTTATTATTTAAAAAAATATCAAATTTTATTTTTATATTAATATTAATATTTTAAATAAATATATTTAAATAAAAATATTTTAATAAAATGAATAATTATTTAAATTAATTTATATCAATAAATATTATATTCAAATTATTAACAAAAAAATATTATATTCTAAGTCTGGTTCAATATGAATTAGACTTAACTTTGATAGAGTTTGTAAATTCTATAAGTAGATATAAGATAATGTATGGTTTTATTAGATTTGGTAGAGCTTTTAAACTTCATATAAATTGGATATTTTTTTCTTCATATCTTTTATATATATTTATCATAAGTACATTACTATGATATTTCTTCCAGCTAAAAGAAGGTTTATTTTCCCTAATCTTCACTTCAGTCCCCCTTTTTGTTAAGAAAGGAAAGGGGATAAAAAATTTATATTTGATGCATTATTGATTACAGATTTATATATTAAAAGTAAATCGTATGATGTAGCTATTAAATGGTATTTATTTATATTTATTTTTAAAAGTTTTTAAAATTTTATAATGATGTATTGTCATATTATTCACTTATGATATATGTAAACTTCGTATTATAATATATAAAGTTTTACATTAACAGTCCATCAAGTACGAATTAACCCAAAAAGAAAATATTAAAGTGATGAGGCCATATAGTTTTAGAAAGAAATAGTCAATATTGCCACTGAAAATGTTAATTATCAATTCTTTCTATGTTTTACTTGCATGGTACATGTAAATCTAAAAATTTTAAAAGTATATGATTATGTGATATAAATATAATAAAAAATAATTAAAATATAAAATAAAGTATGATATGATATGAAAATAAATTAATATAATAAAAATATATAAATGTATTAATATTTACATAGTACTTAAAATATGATTATAATAATATAAATAATATTAACATAACATGAATACAATAATTGATTATAATAATATAAATAATATTTAAATACATATACCCTTTCTAAATTGAAAGGGTTAAGTAAACAATTAAATTAGAAAAATAAAACAAGAAAAATCAAATATAAAAATATATTTAATGTTTTGGCATTAAAAGAATAAAATAAAAAATAAAAAAAAAGATTTAATTTATTAACAATATATAAATTTTATGTAATCAGAAAACTATACCATGTCACGTCGTTATTAAGCAATTTTATAAAATTTTAAAAGTCTTGAAAAATAAAAATAAATAATTTGATTTATATTATATTATTACGATTTAGACATGATAATTTTATATATAACATAATTACATATATAAATATAATAAAAAATAATAAAAATAAAATATAAAAAATAATATATGAACATAAATAAATTATCAATTGAACATAAATAAAAATACAATATGAAAATAATATATAAACATAATAGTAAATATAAGAATTTATATAAATGAATTATTAATTGATTAAAACTATTTTAAGTAAAAAATTCCTGTTGAAAAGAATCCGTAAGTGGACGATTTGTATGTACGAATAGTTTTTTAAGGAAGCGTATAGTTTTTGGAAAAAAAAAATTGACAAAATTTTAAAAAATAAGAATTATATAAAAAATGGAAAAGACTTTCTTACTTTTATTTTATTATTTGATATAAAAAGTGATATAATAGTGACACCAAATTAGTTTATTATATTATATTATTATATGATAATAATAAATGATATTAATTGAGATAATTATATTATATATTATATAAAAATAATATTTTAAATATAATTATAATATAAATAAAATTATAATATATTTTAAATATATAAATTAAAATCGATAATAATGAATAAATATAAACGGATAATATCTTTAATATATATATATGTTAAAAAATAAAAAAAAATCTTTTTTATAAACTTATTTATCAGTAATGTCGTAATTCAAAATTTAAAAAATTTTTTAAATCTAATTAAAAAGCTTATTTTATTAGATATTATATTATTAACATATTATTTAATTTTTATAATTATATTTAAATAAAATTTAATATTTTTATTATTAAATTATAATTTAAAATAAATTAATTAAAATTTATATAAATTTATTGAATGAAATAAAAAATTGATGGTTCCTTCCTTAGCTTTTAGCTAGAGCCTCACATCATGTCCTTTATTTTTTATTTCCTCATAAAATTACACTTCCCAACACCACTATCAGTTCGTCTCTGCCACTCCATTTCCAGTAAATTCTATCTTTCAGTTTTCTATTTCTAAGTTAAAGAGAGATATATATATATATATATATATATATATATAAAAGAAAATATCGCTAATAATAATAAAATCTCCTTCTATTTGATCAATTATTTTTACCCGAAACCCAAATTTTCATTTCATACCGTACCATTATCTTCAACCTTTTTTTCTTAATTTTGTCAAGTTTTTCTCATTTTGTTAGTTTTTTTTGTTTGGGACTTGAGAGACGTTCGCTTTCATGGATGAATTGTATGATTTTTACTCCATGGGAGACTACGTTGACAAGTCCTTGATGTCGCCGGAAAACTTGATCCTTCCTTCAGATTACCAGCCGTGGCTTTGCTCTTCCGGTTGGCTTCCGGTGTTTGGATCCGACGAGTTAATCTCCATCGCCTCTCCCATGTCCGAAGCTGCTTTCATCACCCCTGAAATTCAACGAGAAGAAGACATGTTAAACGTTATTATCAAAGCCAAAATCGCTTCCCACCCTTACTACCCACGTTTACTTCAAGCTTATATTGATTGCCAGAAGGTGAAAAGAACTTAATTAAACTCAAGGCCATTTTTTATTTCCATTTCTTTTCCTGGTGCAAACAAATAGCTGAAAAGATGCAGCTTTTGAAGAATTTTTAAACGTTTCTTTTTCTTCCTTTTCTCTTTAGCAGCTTTTAAACATGATATTATATAACGATGTGAATGATATATGCAGGAACTTCAAGATAAGATTAAAAAGAAAAATGGATAAAGCTTTCGCTACAGTTGCTTTGTTAGTTGTGTTTTAAATTTCCGCCATTAATGATGGTTTACAAAGGATTTTAGTTTCGAAAGTTTGCAGCCGTTTCTTTTTTGTTTTCAAGATCCAACCCCTTTTTTCTTACTTTTCATAAAGAAACTTTTCTTGCTCTATTAATCCCATAATTTTATGGGAAATTTCTGATATGCTGTTTGTTTGAATTTTCTTGGAGAAGAATTTTAGTTGTTTATTGATTCTTTGTTTTAATCTTTCTTTTTCTATTCTAGGTTGGAGCACCTCCGGAGATGGCTAGTTTATTCGATGAAATCCTGAGAGAGAACACTGTTATCAGGCGTGATATCGTGCCAACCTGCTTGGGAGCTGATCCTGAGCTCGACGAGTTCATGGTCACTCTCTCTTTACAAGCTTTTAAAAGTTTACTTTGATTTCCTATTTCCTATTT
>JBBYHM010000020.1:6822117-6832173 GCA_038381775.1 Adansonia rubrostipa | reverse complement strand
AATAATAATAATAATAATAATAGTAATACGATTATTTTAAAATAAATAAAAAATTGAAATTTTAAGCCGAAAACCAACAAAGGTCAGGACAATCTAAGCACGTGACCTGTCAAAAGACTTTCCTGCAAAATAAAAACAAAATAATAATAAAACTTAATTTTCTTGCTTGTGCCCATAGACATCCCTACCCTGTTTCTCTTGTCTGATGAAAGTCCCATGCATCTTTTCAGCCCAATCTCCGAATTTTTACCAATCCCTCTTTGAAAAAAAATCCAAAATTAATATATCTATATATATATATATTATATGAATACAAAGTAGTGTGCATCGAATACTTTTTAAAATTTTCACTGTTTTGAAAGGAAAGAAAAAACACAGGAAAGAACAGTGTCTTATGTTACGGTGTCTGCATCTGTATCTGTGTCGACTTTGGCCTTTTTGTTTTGGCCTCAGCTTGTTTGGTACTTTCTTTCTTTCTTTCTTGCTTTCTTTCTTTGTTTCGTTCATCTTTTCTTGCTTTGTGTTGTTTCGAAGGGAATTAAAAAGGTAAAATCAAAAGAAAAACAAGAAATGGTCGCTAAAGATAACGGTAGTGGAAACGTGGAATCAATAGTGAAGAGCAAGGGAGAGCTAGAAACCAACAAGCAAAACTACATGGAATTTGTGGGGATCAAACAAAACATATAGAAATCAAACGCCAGCATTCTCAGATCTCTAGGATCTCAGAATTTCATGAAAAAAAAAAATGTCCACTTGTTTCTCGAGAAAATTCCCTTGTTGTAGCTCTTTGTCTTGGCTCATCTGGTGCTCATTCCACTTGTTACTTACCTTTTGATTCATATTCTCTCCTCCTATGCTTTTTCAGTCACTTGCCAGAATAGAATTTAGTATCTGGGTATTAAAGAAGAAGCAGTTTTGATTTTGTTTTTTAAGTGAAAGTTGAAAACAAAAAGAAGAAAAAAGGGTAATGGTGGGTTCAGCTTATGTGATTCTGATTCTGAAAAAGAAGTCTTTTTTACTTGGATAAGGCGAGGAAAGAGACTTTAGCGTCATGTGAATGATGGGTGGTCACAATGGAGTTGATCAGAAGATATGGGATTTTCAAAGAAATTAGAGTTTTAATGAGCTGAGGGAATCTAAAGTTTTTCACAGTATGGAAATAAATAGTTTGATGCTGTTTAGACTCGGCTTACTGGTTTTGGCAATGATGGAGATTTCCTCTGCTACTCTTTCTCCTACTGGTATAAACTATGAAGGTTAGTTTCTTTCAAAAAATTTCCCCTTTCTTCATTTTTTTTTTTTTAGTTTTTCTTAAAATATTGATAGCTTCCAATTTCATGGATTCTTTTGTTTTTTTTCGAATAAATGCTTTGATGGGCTGCAAGATTGTCTGAACTCTGAACAGCCTTGCGCCGACATACCGGTATAACTGCATAGTGACACATTTGCTGTTCAAGTCTTTTCTAATTGAACAGCTTTGGCTTCAAAATTCTTGTTTTCCAAAGTTTTACCGCAATTCCACTCAATATGAGAGGAGGTTTAGTTCACTTGTCTTTCCCTCTTCATTTTATGATGAACTTTTGAGCAGTGGTTGCTTTAATGGCCATTAAGTCTAATCTACACGACCCGTATAATGTTCTGGAGAATTGGGATTCGAATTCTGTTGATCCATGTAGTTGGAGGATGGTTACTTGCTCTCCAGATGGATATGTTTCTGCTTTGTAAGTATTTTTCTTCTCTTCATATCTTTGCCTATTTCTAACAGATACTGATATAAGATTAAAAAACTGAGAATCTACCGTAGGCCAATTACTTTAGTTCTGGTGCTCGGTATTAGTGTAAGCGCATTGTTAACCTTGAGCAGGGGACTTCCTAGTCAGAGCTTATCTGGGACCTTATCTCCATCGATTGGGAACCTTAGCAACTTGCAGTCAGTGTAAGCTATTACCTCTGTGTTATAAAGTTGCGTATGATTTTAAAGAACTTTTATCATTGTGTTGTTGGGTTTTCTCATTTTGAGACCTGAAAGTTCCTGCAATTTTATGAAGTTACTGCATCTTTTGTTTGTTTTCTGGTGCAGGTTGCTTCAAAATAATGCTATTTCAGGTCCAATTCCAGCTACCATTGGGAGGTTAGAGAAGCTCGAGACTCTTGATCTCTCAAACAATACTTTTAGTGGTGAAATACCCACTTCCTTGGGAGACCTTAAAAACCTAAACTATTTGTAAGTTCCAGAACTTTTACTTACCTTTGCATCTTGGAGTTGCCTGTTAGAGTTTCTTTCTGTTTGTTTTAATTTTTTACAAGTTTTTTAATGCTTGCTGGACATCTTAGGCGGTTAAACAACAATAGCCTTACTGGAATGTGCCCAGATTCTTTGTCAAACATTGGTGGTCTCACTCTTGTGTATGCATCTGGACTTCAACTGGAAAGGCTATTTGAAAAAACTTAAATCTATAACTGATTTTTTTTTTTTTTTTACATTATTCTGCATGTTTTTCACTCACCCGTTGTGTATAAAACCTTTTATAGGGACCTGTCTTATAATAATCTGAGTGGTTCCCTGCCAAAAATATCAGCAAGGACTTTCAAGTGAGCTATTCTTTTCCCTAGTTCGTGTGAAATGATTATGATGCACATTATTATGGTTTATTAGTTATAGTTTCCTTTTTTTAACATCAGAATTATTGGCAACCCTTTAATTTGTGGACCTAAAGGGGGCAACAACTGCTCTATTGTCTTTCCGGAGCCTCTTTCTCTCCCACCTGATGGTCTAAAAGGTGACTATCACTGTGTTATAGATTGAGCTTCTTGCTAATATTTTGACGTTTCTCTTCTGCGTTACAGTTTGATTTCATGTTTGAATATCTGGATCTTTGATTTCTTAGCTGAATCAGACTCTGGATCAAAAGGCCATCGTTTAGCTGTTGCCTTTGGTGCTAGCTTTGGTGCTGCATTTTTCATCATACTGTTTATAGGATTACTTGTTTGGTGGCGATATAGACACAACCAGCAGATTTTCTTTGATGTTAATGGTTAGCTTCTTCAACTTTCTTGATCTTATTATTGCTTTGTTGTTTATTTTAAATTGTTATTCTTGTCAGTGAGTTATGCTATCATTAATGGCATCAGTTTTTTAGGATCTCTGTATGCAGAGGCACAAAAGTTTCCTTGCACATTGCATTCTCTTTTGTTGAAAAGTTTATAGTCAGGAAAAAAAAACTTTTAATTACCCATAATTTGTCTATGGTTTCATGTTTTCTCTGAACTCTTACCGAAAGCATTACATTATGTAGTCATATAGCTGACGTTCTTGGCAATATTTGCAATGAAACACGTTTTTAGACGAAGTCATGGTTTTTTTTTGTTTCAATATATATATATATATATATATATATTATTACAAGTTCTTGTAATTGCTTTTATTTTAAAGCTTTTTATGCACAGTGTGTCGTAGAAGCATTATTTGCGGATCTATGAAGTTGTGGCTTCATCATTGTAACTTTTATAAATGTAGTTGGTAAGATGAAAGACGAGAAGTTGAATGCCTTGAAGGCTGTCGAAATGAATCTTAGAGAGCACAAGTTAAGCATGTTGGATTATTTTTTCCCTTTTCTTTCTATGTTATCCGCTAACTCCTAGCCCTTGCATGTTGCATGGCAGAACAATACGACCCAGAAGTATGCTTGGGTCATTTGAAAAGGTATTCATTTAAGGAGCTTAGGGCTGCTACTGACCATTTCAACCCAAAGAACATTCTTGGAAGAGGTGGATTTGGGATAGTATACAAGGGAACCCTGAACGATGGGTCTTTGGTGGCTGTTAAAAGGCTGAAGGACTATAATATAGCCGGTGGTGAAATCCAATTTCAGACAGAAGTAGAGACGATAAGTTTGGCTGTTCATCGGAATCTTCTAAGGCTGTCTGGATTCTGCACGACCGAGAACGAAAGGCTCCTGGTTTACCCCTATATGTCAAATGGCAGTGTAGCATCGAGACTACGAGGTTAGTTGACCGAAGTTCAATAGTAGTTACCTTTCTTTTATTCAAGAACCTCAGATATGTTACTAGGGTAGTTAAAATCTCTGGTTGGCAGCATCATGGCATCACTGCCGCCTGCAGAGCGGCTGCTTTCAAGTAACTGTAACAGCCACTGGTGCACTATTGCACCGCTATGCTACTTCTTGAAACTGTACTAATGTGGCGTTCAGCATTGGGCGGCATATAGATTTGGGTGATAATTAGCCCATCTTCATTTTAACTATGCCATATAGAGCTTGGTATAATCTTCACAGGGAAATAATTTTCAACTTGTGTGGATCTTATAGACTGGTAACTATCACTAATATAGTCGTTCACTGGACAACCAAAATGCCTCCTTAAAGAGGTCAACATTATCACCTGTGGATGAACTTTGAACTTAAGTAAATTTCAGGTAGAATTGTAAATCCAACCTTGTAGCATAGTTCTGCTCTCTGGCAATTGTGAACAGTTTGAACCATATTGATTTTTCTTTCCACATTTGTATTTTCTAAGAGTTATTCGCTTTGGACATTAAATGAAGATCCGAATCCTCTGTTTTTTTGGTTCTTTTTTTTTTAATTACTATTTGAAGTGATAAATCTTGCTAGAATGTGGCTTATACAGCATAATAATATCTTATTGTTCAAATATGGGGTTTCGTATTAGATCACATTCATGGTCGGCCAGCTTTAGGCTGGGCTAGGCGGAAGAGGATAGCCTTGGGTACAGCTAGGGGACTTGTATATTTGCATGAACAGTGTGACCCTAAAATCATTCACCGAGATGTCAAAGCTGCCAATATTTTGTTGGATGAAGACTATGAGGCAGTTGTTGGAGATTTCGGGTTGGCAAAGCTTTTAGATCACCAAGATTCTCATGTTACTACCGCAGTACGTGGTACTGTTGGACACATTGCTCCGGAGTATTTATCAACCGGTCAGTCATCAGAGAAGACAGATGTGTTTGGGTTCGGGATCTTGCTCCTTGAGCTAATCACGGGTCAGAAGGCCTTGGATTTTGGACGAGCAGCAAACCAGAAGGGTGTAATGCTTGATTGGGTACTCTCTCTTTCTCTCTTTTTTAATCTACATTTTAGTTACATGGAGGAGTATAGGCAATTAAAACATCAAAAACAATGTGTAATAAATCATAACCGGTAGATTTCTCGGCATTTAAGAATGTTTTGCATGTGTAGTTCAGATAATGCATTTAACTGCATGAATAATTGTGTCTTTCTCTCCCAACATTGTTGTACGGTGTATGTATGTTTTGGTCCTCAAAACATTGGAAGACATCTGAATTAACCTCAGTTTTGAGATTCCCTTTTTGCAATCTTATTTGAAACATTCTGTTGTTTACCATTTAAAACTAAGATACTCTACTTTAACATTTTTTCCCCCTCGACCACCACCTTCCTATAACCCTGCAATTCCTTTATTCATGTCAGGTTTTAATTATTTTTGCCCGGAGTTGTATGTGTCTAATCATGTCTAACATTACTAGGTTTACCATATATGTTCTTTTGGTGAAATGCTGTCTTAATTGGTTGACATTTCTTGCAGGTAAGGAAGCTACATCAGGAAAGTAAACTGAGCCTGCTGGTGGATAAGGACTTAAGGGGCAATTTTGACAGGATCGGGTTGGAAGAAATGGTTCAAGTTGCCCTTTTATGCACTCAATTTAACCCATTACACCGTCCAAGGATGTCTGAAGTACTAAGGATGCTAGAAGGTGATGGTTTAGCAGAGAAATGGGAGGCGTCGCAAAAGGTTGAGACACCAAGGTTTCGATCATGTGAAAACCATCCGCAAAGATATTCCGATTTTATAGAAGAATCTTCACTGGTGGTGGAAGCCATGGAGCTTTCTGGTCCTAGGTGATCAAATGCTTGGCCTTTTAATGTAGCTGCCTACTTAATTTCCAGAACTTTGGTCTCCTAGACGTTGATAATTGTTGAATGCTCGTATTCAATCTGTACAAAAAAAAAAAAAAAAAAAAAAAAGGAGAAAAAAATAAAAATTCATGTGTAAGTTTCTTGTTCTTTACTAGAAAAAGAGTTGAGTCGGGTGAGCTTCTTTGAAGAAATTTTGAAAAATATGTTATATATAATATGTAGTTTCTTCTTATATTATTTAAATTCTTAATTTTCATTAAAGTATTCATATTTAATAGATATTTAGATATAAATATACTAAATATAATACATTATATATATATATATATATATATATTAAAAAATTCATCAATAAAGCTAAAGATTGCAACTTATCTTTTCTGAGTATGTGGCTTATTATTTCTTTTTGTTATTTATTATTGTTTTTAGTTAATTCCTACATTTAATTTTCACGATCTATTTATTTAAAAAAAAAATAGCAAATCAGTACAAGAAAATAAAAGTTATTCATCAATTGTTCAGTCAATCGCTTGTCACGTGAGTTTTTCTTTATAATTATTACATGTTATATTTTTTATTATTTTTATATTATAACTATATTTAAAGGATTAAATTAATCTTATTTAACTAATTTTAAATTTAGCGCAGTTGGTGGTTAAAATTACTTTTTTGCCTAGATTAATACTTTACCTAAAAGTTGTAAAATATTTTGTATATTTTATTATAATAATTTATTTTAAAATTTAAATTTATATTATTTTCATATATTATAATTATATTAATTTTATTATCAACGATAATAAAACTGAGGTTTCCAAAGGATTTAACACTAGTTTATTGATTAAATGAAGCCTATTTTCTTGTTAATTTGATTAACTCGTTAATCTGATGACCCATTGGGTGTGTTATTAACCCGAGTCAGTTAAAAAAAAAAAAAAAGCCTTTTCAAAATGAATTATAACTTACATGCTAATTATACGTCTTTTATTATTTTTACTAAAAAAATTATTTTCCTTTGATAAGTTTTAAAAGTAAAAATGAAAATACATTATAAAAAGTAGAAAAAAAAAACTTCCTAAACTTATTTTTTTTCTAATTTTCTTAGAAAATAATAAATTTTAGTATTACTTATTATCTCGTAATTTTAAATTATATAATGACAAAGTATTTATATAATTTATAATTTTATTTATAATATTTTTATTAATTCAACATTAATCTAAATAATTTAATGATTGAATTAACTAACTTAAACCCTAAAATCTTGAAGCAATCAATACCCGATCCTAACTATGTATGGATGTGTATAAAAGGGAATCATTTGAAAAATATAAGTGGAAGATATTAGCGTATATCAAGCGCTTTAATGATTGAGTTGGCATATATTTTTTAAGCGTTAAACATATTTAATAAATAAATTTTAATTTCGTTAACAACCTCTTAACTTAGTGATTAAGAGTGAGTTAAAGTTAACATGTAAGTTTGGGTTCGATTTCAAATATCCCCTCCCTTTCCCTGTTATAAAAAAAAAATTAATTTCAAAGAGTTCTAGTTTCTCTATTATACTTTTTAAAGATTTAATCCTTTTACTATATTGTTTTAAAATGTTTTATCCAATTAAAAACAATGCTATTTTTTTATTAAAAATGTTGATGTGGCTATTGACTTTACTATCGTGGCAAGCATCATTAGCAAATTTTTTTAGAAAAATGATTCTATTAGTCAATGTACTTATACAAAACACGGATTTAGCACTTTTACAGATGATTTTAAAAATTTTTTATTCCTATATTGATAAAAAAATCAACAAAATCCTAAATACTGAAAAAAATAACTTGAAACAAAATTAGCGCAAAAGCTATAAAGAGACTTGATTTAATGATAAAATTTTAAAAATAAGTTAAGAAGTCCCGTGAAAGTAAATTTTTATATTATAGCAACATAAATATTGTAAATCACCTGAAAATGAAATCTCTTTTCTAAAAATTATTTTTTAATTAAAAAAAAAGCTATCCATTAATAAAGGTACTTGTCAAACTCCTGAACTTAATTTTACTTGGACTATATTTTAGACAGGATTTTTATGTTCAAACTTAACTTAATTCAACACGATTTATTGTTAAGTTTAATAAAAATTATTTTATATAATTTTAACTAAAAATTGTTAAAATTTTAAAATAAAAAGTATTTTAATATTTTAATTTTAATTTTAAATATTTTGTGAATATTATTAAATTTGAATATTTTTATATTTTAATAATACATATTTGTCAAATATTTTTATTTGAATAATTTTTTAATAATGTGAATATTATTCATGAATAAAATTTTAAATAATTTACAAACATATTTGATTGCATGTTCATGAATTTATTCATTTAATATTTATGGATAAATTCATTTATTTTCAATAAATCGAGTTTGAGTGCACCCATTTTTAGAACAATACAATTTTAAAGGGATAATTATTTGATACACTATTAGCAAAGTTGAAAAACTCTATACGCATAGTTAGTGTTAGTGAAATGATATGTATCTTATTTTTTTTTTATTTTTTAAAATATATTTTAATAAATACGTGTCAATATACTATCAGTAATTTTAAAAATTTTATAATTTTATTAATAATGTATCGAATAATTTTTATTTTAAATTTTTTAAAATAAAACAAACTCGAATAAAAATTTATTGGTTCAAATGCAATTCAATAACCGCCCTATTAAAACTTTCCAATCAGCTTGAAGAGAACAATGGTCATCTCAACGATGTGCTTCTTTTAGCTCGACAGCTCACGATTCGATTTTCAACCACCGAAATTCGATTACTGCGAGTCTGGATCTTGTCGTGTCTTGTCTTGTCTGGTACTACTGTACTGTTAGGCCAGCTATGAAGAGAAGAAAGACAGAAAGTGAGGTCATATTTTTACTTCAAATTATGCAGCAGGACATGGCTATGGAATCAACTGATTGGAAGTATATAAAGAATAAAAAATCGAGTTTCTCAATTGATCTATTAAAAATTGATAAAATGAAAGTTACAGTCGGAAAAACCAGAGAGTAACACTTCGCAAAAGAAGTTGAGAGCATAAAATAGTCTAGAGAAAAGAACGAAAAATAATGTAAAATGACAAAAGCTAAACCCACTGCCAGCACTAAGTTAAAATACAATTCCAAACTTTGAGATTAGAGACTAATGAAAGTTTAGAACGAGAAGATACAAAATCAAAGAATCGAAGGTTTTGTTGAAACCTTTGCTGTTCTAAGGGTTTTGTTGTAAGGAATTGCCAAAAAAAAAATATGAGTCGAGAGAACGGAGAACGGTCTGCCGTCTACCGTGCCTTTCTTTCTTTGAATCTTCTAGTTTTGAGTGAATCTGAGAATAATACCCTCGCTTGATAATGGATTGAGTATTCGGCTTGGGCTTTAAATATGGGGCTTTGGAGGAAAGTCCAAAAATTAATAAATTGAATTTTTTTGAAAAGCCCAAAAAAAAATTAAACAAATATTAAACCTAATTTTATTGGGATTTTACCGATTTTTTCGATTTTAAATTTTTCATTTTTTTATCAGTTCTGAAAATATACGTTTATATATATATATATATATATATATATATGATCGAAATATCAAATCATTCATTTTTGGTTGAATCGATCTATCTGGTTTAATTTTTAATTCATTAGAAATACAAAATTAGATTTTTGTGAAATAAAAAAAATTAGATCGGATTAACGAGTCAATTGGCTCAATGAGATTTCTTTGATCTCATCACTTTGATGTTATATAAAAGAATTTGAAATTATTTGAATCAATTTAAAATTAATTCGAATAATAAAATTAAAGAAACTACGAATTTTTTTACTTTTTTATATATTTTTATGAGTGATGAGATTTGAATCCATAATCTTTTAAATTTATACTTAAGATTATATTACAAAACCAATTGTATGTTCTTATTAGTTACTTACTATATATATTTATTTAACATTAAAAGTATTTTTAAAATATTTAAAATCTTGTTTAAACCTATTGGATCAGAATTAAAAGTCATACTGGTTTGACTTTTGATTCATTTTTCTTAATATTGATTTTGATTTGAACAATATTGAATATCTAAATATATTATTCGAATATATTTTA
>JBBYHM010000020.1:6802723-6812839 GCA_038381775.1 Adansonia rubrostipa | reverse complement strand
GATAGACATTCAATTTAAAATTAATTAAAAACCAATTAATAATATATAAAAAAACTCTTATTATATTTAAGTGCTCAAATTTCCCTAATTAACAAATATAAGATTTTTTTTACCTTCACTCTATAACATTATAGGCATTTACTTTTTCATTTTTTCATTTTTTTTTGTATTTACAATTAATTTAAGAAAAATTATCTCGTCTACAGTTAATAAAATTTTTAAATTTCACAATTAGATTAGCATGACCAAATACCTCTTAAGGTATATATAAAAATTAAAAATTAATTAAAAATAAATAAAATATATAATAATCTTTTAGTTCTATTTATTGAATTAAAAAAAAACCTACAATAATAATGTCCCACAAATTGGAACTCTTAGTTTAATTAGTTTTCTAATTCTTTTAATCAAGCACTAATGTTTGCTTTTCTTGGACCACTTTAAATAATGCAAAGTTTCCTTTTGCCATTAAACAAAACGAAAGTTGGGCTGCCTCTCAGAGTGACTTGCCGAAGTGGCCAACTTTCATTTGTCTGCAACTTAAAACCTAGGACGACCACGACCTAACCTTCAGTTATGCAGAATTTTCAATAAATTTAAAAATTTGTATATATAAATCATATTTATATTTTTATCGTGCTATAATTATATTTAAAATATTTTATATTTTTATAAATTTTAATACGTTACTAATCCATATTATATAAATTTTAAATTATATATTTATGACGTATTTTATTATATTATATGTATCATATTTATATATAATATTAGAATTTTTTTTCATTAAAAAAAGTTTGGAATAATAGGCATATATGAGGCGTTCACTTTTTTTTTTTTTTTTTGGTTTTTCATTTTAATAATTTCTAAGATTCCTGTAGTCTGTTAAAACAGGTAGAGGGTTCCTTCATTGGGATAAAATAATATATTTTTTCTATCAAATTTGTGAACTTTCTTTTAATTAACTTCAAATAGAATGAAAAAGTAGCAAAGCACTATCATTTTGTGAGGCTACCCTCCATTATCAATGTAGCAAAGGGTGTCCAGGTCATTATCCACTAGAAAACTATCCAATACTATATAGCAGGGAGGGATTAAGAAAATTATCCAGTCAATAATTTTTTTTATACAAAAGAGGCTATATGTTTGAGAATAAAGAGTTGTAAATACTAAAATTTAAATTTTAAATATAAGTAATTGTATGAATTAATTAGAACAAATCTCAAGATCAATAAAAGTATTATAATTCCTTTCATGGATATTTTCTTGATTGATGAAAGGATTCACAGTTGAAGAGACATGCACCCGAGAAGCTTTAAGGATTTAATTAGGTAATGTAAGATTTCAGTTACAAAATGAAGTTAGAGGGCATTAAAGATGGCTCTCCATGATGGGCTCCAACCAAAGTTTAAGTCAGCTAAAATCTGTACGAGGAGAAAGGAAAATTTAGGAAAAATGCTACAAAGCTAAAGGGGAAAAGAGTGGTGCGTGGTCTTGCTCTTTCTTTTCTTACTTCATACCTTATATGCTTGTCTTAGATAAAACTCTTTGCTGTGGTCCTATAGCTCATTTTTGCCTTCATACATCATGAGTGGCCAAGTTAACTATGAACAGATATAACTGTTTCCTTCAACGAATTGATGATGCTTTGCTTATGGGCCTTATGAACTTGATCATTGGTTGAGACGGAGCCGTAACATATTACGGATATAATAGGTTAGTCTCATTATTTTTATATATTTTTTCAAGTCAGATGAATTCAATTCAATATTAACTACTTTTTAATAAATTTATGGAATTTTTAAAAATAAAATTTGTAAGGTTTGAGTTTTTAATTTTTTTTTTAAAACACATGTTTTAAAAATTTTTAATTTAATAAAATTTTTAAATAGTAATTAAAATTAGACTCGTTTGCTCAAAATCTCAAATATGAACATAAAATGGGACAAAGAGTATAATAATTAAAATTAAATTCGATTGCCCTTTTATATGCATGCATGTTAAATGATGTTGGGTAAGCTGCAAGAAACAAAAGTACTGATTACTGATCATTTATTGGCTTATTTCCCAACTAGCTACCTTATATCAATTACTTGAAAGAATTAATCCTGTGATTAGATCTGATAATTTATATATATTATCGTATTTTTTTATTTTATTATGTTACGATTACTTTTAAAGCACTTTATATTTATTATAAATTTTTATACGTTAATAATTCATATAATATAGATTTAAGATATCCGCAAATACATATCATGTTAATATTATTTTTTCGTATTATGTTTAATTTTAATAAATCGATTAAGAAATGAAAATAAAATTATATTTAAATTTATCAATTATACTAAATTCCACACACAATAAAGACTAGTTTTGGCCAACAATTTCCAATTCAAATGGAAGTGGCTAATGTTGGATGAGTTTATTTTTCAATATGTCTTTAATTATCATTAATAAATATGTTTTTTAGCTGATTAGTTCATTAAAAATTTTTGGATATAGAAAAGAATTTATATTTGATGCACGAGATAATGTGTGTGTATATATATATATATATATCTATACATTATTGCTAAATTAGATGATATCACTAAATTAAAAATAAAATTATCTATATTTAAATTTAAAAACTTTTAATTAAGTGATATTACTTTATTCATTAGCGGTGTATACATTGCTAGTGAATCAGATAATGCCACCTTATTAATTTTTTAAAATATATATATAATTTTATTTTTAATAAGGTGACATCAATTTGATTTACTGATATTGTATAGATTTAATGCATCAAATATAATTCCTTAGATAACTTTATTTTTAATGAAATGATCATATGGTTTACTAATAATATATAGATTTATATCCTTTTCATGCATCGATCGGGACTTGATAGGAGCATTAATTAATGGGTTTGTATTTGATATATTATTAGTACTATAAATTTATGCATGATCAGTAAATTATAAAATAACATCTCATTAATAAATCTTAAAAGTAAATACCAATAATTATACTTTTTAATAGATGATATCACTCATTCTTAATATATAGATCTTTACATCAATAATGCATCGAATATAAATTTTTAATTAACAAAGTTCTGATTTAGGGTATAATTGCAAATTAGAACCCCAAACAAGGCTATTTTTGTAGAACTCTACCTATATGAACTGTCTTTTTTAACTGCCTTCCTCGTTTCAGTCAAGTTAAACAGAACCAGAGCTCTCTTTCAGACAGATGATGAAGAGAGATAGGAATTCATGTCTTGTAGCTTTAATGGCTAAAATGTTTCTCATTATATTCATCACATCTTCCATAACCTCAGTGGAAGGCAGAAAGCAGCATGTCAAGAAGGGCAAGTCATCTCATAATAATCATCAAAAAGACAAGGAAAAGAATGGCAATTGTGCTGCTGCTCCAGCGCCTGTTCCTCCTGGTCATGGCTCTTCTTACCCAATAGGTTCGAAAATCTTCGATGTTTTGTCGTTCGGAGCCAAGGGTGATGGAGTTTCAGATGATTCAAAGGTAAAAAGAAAAAAAAAATTATAACAATGGTGCATGCAAAACTGGCAAAATCATTGTTGAGAGAGAGAGAGAGAGAGACAGTAACTTAAATTCTTTTGGGTAACTATGATGTTTCTGAAAGTTGTAGTAACCCTTTGAAAGAATGTCAAACAAACAGGCACTGCTATCAGCTTGGAAAGCTGCCTGCAAGGTCTCTGATGCTACAGTTGAAATCCCGTCGGACTTCAAATTTTTTATTAAGCCCATAACTCTTCAAGGTCCATGCATGGCTAACCTTGTTTTGCAGGTATATGCTTCACTTCTTTTTAGTTGAGACTCTACGTTTTCTTCCTTTTAAATATCTGTGTCCGTCATTTTTATTCAACGCATAATCTAATATAAACATAAGATATAATTTAAAAAAAAAAACTAAAAATAAAATATTTTTATATTAAATATTTATTTATATTTTATATTTATTTTGAATCCAGATAACGTAATTTTATTCTCTAAAAAATGTAGGGCAAGAAGTATATTCTTTATTATATTTTATTAAACTGCTCGAAGTTCGAAGCTAATGCTAGTGGAGTTTTAACTTCTCAACAGATTGATGGAGCACTGTTAGCCCCTCCAAAAGTGGGTTCATGGCCAAAATCAAGCTTGTTTCAATGGATAAACTTCAAATGGATCCATAATTTTACTATTCAAGGTTCTGGAGTTGTTGATGGTCAAGGCTCTAATTGGTGGACTCCATCTGATCAGATTTATTATACTCAGGTTAATTACATTATATATTCTCTACTTAATTATCATCTTAAAACTTAGATTAAATATTAAATTTATTAAATGATTCATTAACTGTGTATAAATAAAAGTAATAATAATCATTATACAGAAGCCCTAAAATATTTAAGAAGTACTAGGAAGCATGGACATACAATACAGGTACAACACGATACGAACATAAGACAGAACATGAAAATTTTTGAAAAATTAGCACCTTAAACCCATTATAATCAAATTGCTTATTGCCAGTTTTATTCTTGACTAACTATGTTTTAATTATATTTTAATTATATTCAATTTTTATTTATTTTTTAACGAATTTATATTCTATCGTATCAAAATTACGTCTATATCAAACATATGTCCAGACACTTCCACTCCCTTAAAAAGAAAAATTTCCGTGCACCTGAAATGGAATAGTTACTAATAAACCTCATCTTTTAAATGTATTCTTTTGCAGAAGAAATTCAAACACATTCCAAATTGGAAGCCAACTGTAAGACTTCATTACTTTTTCTTTTATAATTAATTATATCTGCTATTTCAGTGCGAATATTCCACTGATCATTAACCGCATGCTATTTCCCAAATTACAATTCTGATTTTTTTTTTCCGCCATTAACAGGCTTTAAGATTCTACTCAAGCTTCAATGTTACAGTTCGCGACATCAAAATCATAAACAGTCCTCAATGCCATCTAAAATTTGACAGCTCCGGCAGAATCCAAGTCAACAACATTACGATTTCTTCGCCGAAGACTAGCCCCAATACCGATGGTATTCATCTGCAAAACACTCGAGATGTAGAGATCCAGCATTCGAATATCGGCTGTGGTAAGCTCCAAAAGAAAAAAAAAAAATTAAACTCCTTAAAATCAATGTTTCATCTTATATTAATTAATTTTACAAACTACGAAACTTAACTTAATTGATTTATATAATCACACTCTTTAGAATAAAACTAAAACACAAAAAACGAAAGAATTGAATAAAACTAAGAAAAAAAATGAAAGAATTGAAAACTAATTTGAACCATAGTATTGGATTTGGTTTTTATTAAATTTAGTTATGTTTCGGGTTCAGGTAATAATTAAGAATATGTCGATGGTTCAATTTTTGATTTATAGGTTAAAAACTGTAACCGTTCAACTGAATCGAATTCTATTTTTTATTTTTATAATATAGAAATAAATATTTTATTTTAAATTCGTGAATAAACTTTCAAATACTATAGAAAAATATATTTTCTTAAATTTAAAATATCTATGAACCGAATTATTTCAAACTGGTGGAATTTGGCTAGAGCCACTTCGATTATAGATACCACTCAGTTCCATTTTTAGAAATCAGAATACTGCATACTAATGGCAATTTTTTTTTTCAAAACAGAACCGAACCAAATTGTTATTACCTCTACTTTAAAGTCAGTCTCTAAATAAATTTAAGATTCAAATCCCAACATCTAAAATCTTCTCCTATCTTTCCCTTGTATAAAAAAATTTAATTTCATTGATATATATATGTGTATATATATATATATATATATATAAGAAGTTTTATAAAAACAAAGTTACCTATATTTATTTTCAAAACTTAAAAAAAAAATACATCATTCCATTCATTTTTTTTTATATTTTTAAGTTACTCAGGACTCAAAAATTATATATAATTAACTCACTTAAAAAAAATTATATATCTTAAGCTTCTCAAATTTGAAACTTTCAAAAATCTATTAATAATATTATATCAACTAAACTAAATTTCGATTAATGACATCATCTGGTTTTTGATTTCTGCGTGTATTTTATAAGTATGTCAAATACAAGCCCATAATCTACTACATATATAGCCACTAAAAAATAATCAGATTTTCGGATGGTGCACGGCACGTTATAACTCTTTTTCCTTTTAGTGCAAAAATAAGTGATCTTTATAGTGAAGAATTATGATTTTAAAACGGCATAATAACTGTAATACCAAACTAACTTTCATGGAACAAAAGTAGACTCGAAGGAGGGCCCTCTAGACGTGATTTATTTTTCCCAAGTTTAAAGTATAACACTTAATTAATTAATTAATTAAATTAATGGATTCTCTTTTTAGCAGGAGATGACTGTGTATCCATTCAAACAGGCTGCTCCAACGTTTATTTGCACCATATTAATTGCGGCCCTGGTCATGGTATTAGGTAAATTGAAATTCCATGTATGAAAGATAAGGGATAAGTATTTAAATCATGATTGTAGATTTTTTTCGGTTATATCGTATTTATTGTAAATATAATTAAAGTTATTATTAACTTTGTTCATTAATCGGATAATTTAATAGAGTTAACTTGTATTGAATCTAGCCTAGATAAAATTTATGATAATTCGTGTTGGCTCAGTTAGAATTACTTTTTAGGAGATAAAAATATTTTTATTTAAATTTAAGTATTATTATAAAAATGGTTTAAAAATTTTAATATTATTTTGAATAATGAAATGAACTTTTGAATCAACTCGAGTCTATCTCAACTCGAGCTTGGGTATGAAAATAAAATGTTTTTGAGCCGTGACTTAGCTCATGAACTCCTCCAGCTATCACTATCAATTACGACATATATCGATGGTGACAAGAATTAAAATCGTAAAACAACGATCGTAATATTATGTTGTGATCTTTATTTAAATCTTTGACCCAAAATGCTTGCTTTTGCAACATGGACTCGTTTTTTCATGGTATAATGAAATTTAACAGACTTCCTTGTCAATGCAGTGTGGGAGGGCTGGGGAAAGACAAGAGTGTTGCTTGTGTATCGGATATAGTCGTCGAACAAATCTCACTACTCAATACACTTGCTGGAGTTCGAATCAAGACTTGGCAGGTACAAACGTTTCTACAACCAAATAAAAATGTAAACTGATTCTTTTTTTTTTCCTTTAATTTTGAGAGTAAACTACAACAATTTCGGGTTTGGTGGTATTTTTTGTTCAAACACCGTTAAATTTTTCGATGGCGTTTTTAGTGACACTTTTGGCAGTATTTATATTCCAAAACACCACCCCTCAAGACTTACTTGACAATTTAACCTTGTTCATGGTTAGTTGAAGCCTAAGCATGACATCAATACTATTTATATTTGCTTGAATTTGGTGTGATTTAAAATATGAACCTTAAATTCTATTAAAGTATGTCTATGTTTGTGAATAAGTAGTCTAGACTTATTTAATCTTATATATATTATTTAGTTTTTTTAAAAAATATATTTTAAATAAATTTGATCTTTAGTAATTTAATATTTTTTTATTAAATTTTAAAATATAAATAACATATTTTTTAATATTTATACCATAAATATTATATATTTTTATTTTTATATTTTATAAATTACATATTATATATAAAAAATAAGATAATATAAATTATATAATTAAAAAATTAGTCGAGCTAAATCAAACTTGGGCATTGAGTGTTGAAAATAAAGCCTAACCCGTTTTATAAACAAATCTAATTTTTTTTTCGAACTTATTTTTTAAATATAATATTTTTTTTTCAAACTTTTCAAATATTAGGTAATTCTTCGAACTTGGATTGATAATCAAATATAAACGCCTTTAATTTTATCGGCTTAACCTTATTTCAGAAATTACATGACACAGGGTGGTATGGGATCAGTCAAGAACGTGTCATTTTCCAACATCCAAGTCACCGACGTGAAAGTTCCCATAATAATCGACCAATACTACTGTGACAAGAACGTTTGCAAGAATCAAACAGGGGCGGTGGCGATATCTGGCGTTAAATACGATCAAATCATCGGAACTTACTCATCCCAACCAGTTTATCTCGCTTGCAGCAATGACATCCCATGCACTGATGTCGATCTCATCGACATTCAATTGAAACCGTCGTTTAAATACCGTGATTTCCACCAAGGATTGTGTTGGAACTCTTACGGCAAATCGATGGCACCGTTGCTTCCTTCGAGCATCGATTCTTGCCTGCGAAGGGATGGTGGTTCAGTCAAGAGATCGATAGCTAGATCTCGGGACCATCTTTGTTTTTAGAACTCGAACTTGTTTTAGGTTCGAACGTATTGGCTTTTTCTTTGCGTTTGTTTTGTTTTTTTTCCAAGTTTTCTTTGGATTATTAGTTGCTTGATGCTTTCCTTCTACAAAATTTTTTGATTGGGAGAAGGTGATGCTTTTGTAAAAGTTTGCAAATTAATGTAATGTAGTTGGTGTTTGTAAATTGAACAAATTTTTTGTGTCCTTTCTTATGCTTGAAATTAACTTATTTAAAGATCGAATTATTTACCTGACTCAGTAAATATGATCTGTATGAGTCGATTTTAAATAAAAATTTTATAAATTTAAATCAAACTAATCTAGACTAAATAATTATTTAATAATAAAAATTTTATTTATTTAAATTTAATTATAAAATTATGTAAATATTAATATAAAATATTTTTTTAATATTTTAATATGTTTTAAAATGAAAAAAATGAATTATCAGATTGATCTAAACTCAACTTGATTGAATTTGAATAAAAAAATAATAAAATCGAATTACGGCCCAACCCAATTTAGAAAAAAAAAAAAAAGACAAGTTTGTCTCTCCTTTCAACTTCAATCCATTTTTGCATCAATGATCAGCGTTTTCTGCTCAATCAGTAACATTTTCTACCTAATGTTTCTCATCTTTCAAAATATAGTTTAGATTTTAATTTAATTCACAATAAAATTACCCTAAAATTCATCTGAAGGGAACACAAAAACCCATTTCAGTTCCAGAAATCTCCATATCTAATATCCCAAAGATTTATATATATATATATATATATACATATATATATATATAATGAGATACCATCGATTAATGACTCAAGAACAATTTTACAACAGCCCAACACTCAGCCATGAAATTGCAGGATCAATAAGATAGAGAGGTTTGACTGCATAAACCCAAATGAACCAACATCATAAGAAATTAATTTTGACAGAATTTAGATTGAATATATTTTGGAGTGAGTGGAGGGAAGTGATAAGTAAGGAGGGAAATGGGAAAACATCCCACAGATGGAGGAGAAAGATTAAAAAAAATGTGGTTTATTATAATTTTCTTTTCCCTTAAAACAAAAGAAGGGCAAATCCGAAATTAGCCTCAATAAAATAATTATGTGAAAAAATATATGAACGTTATATAAATATATAAACTTTTTAAAATTATTATAAAAATAAAATATTAATATTTTAAAATTTATGTAAAATATATAATATGTTAAATAAAATTAAAATAAAAAATTATAAACAAAATATGAATATATAAAAATAAAAAAACAATCATATCTACTCAAAATAGCTAGGAAAGTGGAGTGCCCAATTACTGAAGTTGTGGAAGCACAGGGGGTTCCCAATCAATGACAGTAAAAGAAGACGAGAAAAAAAAATTGTTTAGGCTCTAAAATAAGACCCAAGGCGACGACCTTTTGGCTTTAGTCTTAGCCTACGGTCAACTAATGCGACAAAGTGAGAGGTGACTGATGCAGTCCAAATATAGAATAATTTATTTAATTTAATCGAATTTAAGTTTCAGTTTTGATTTTATTTTTTTAGTTGGATTGGTTTAAAAGAATAATTTTAATTAAAATAATATATTTATATTTAAATTTAATTATAAAATATATAAATATTAATATAAAAATAATTTTAATTTGAGTGATCAAGCTAGAAATTAATCTAAATATAAATTTTAAATTTTTTTCAAATCACGAACTATGCTGTAGCACTTCTAATTTAGGTATTTATTTTTTATTTTATTATTTTATAATTATATTTAT
>JBBYHM010000020.1:6735592-6750141 GCA_038381775.1 Adansonia rubrostipa | reverse complement strand
GCCTTTTAATCCAACGGTCCACAAATATTGGCAGTGAATTAAGGCAACATTTTAGATTATCAAATTTATTCTTGTGAACTCAACTTATATTTCAAAGTGTCATCTCTTGTTATGGATATGCAATTCTATCAAACATTGAAGGCAGAAAAAGAGGGGAGGGGGGGCCAACAAACTTTGAAAAACCATTTAGGAAGGAAGCTTAAAATGAAATATATACATGATACTTCCGTGGAGCAGTCGGGAATGGGCAATCCTTCCATTGACCCAACATGCGATACCTGCAGATCACAATTTGAATCTACATCTTGAACAAAAGAAAGTAAAGTTTCTTAAGCTACTAAACAAGTGATGGACATAAACAATTAAAAAAAAAAAAAAGAAAAGAAAAGAGGTCCAAAAGCAAAAGATAAGATCATCAAAATCAACCTAGCAATTGGGCGTGCTGAAGCAAACCTGTCTAATTATTAAACCCAAAGCAGCTATCAACCCAGAAGTGATGGTACAGGCTTGAAGCACATTACTCCTGGAAGGGACGGAAATTGAATTCTGTGGAGCTGAATACACACTTTTTCCACTATTAACATTGTCATCCTTCGAGGGAGATGTATCTGCTAGGACACTGCTGCCTTTTGGTAAAGTCTCTTTAGTTTGCAAGGTGACATTTTTACTTGGTCGTCCCTCTTTGCTCCATTTTTTCATAGATTTACGAGTAGCAAAATTCCTTATACTAGATTTAGTGCCCTGCAAATGAAAGCAGATATATCTAAAACCTGTAGGACTATCTACTTTTCAAATACGGCAACACGAGATAGTAGCTTACACTGATTGAGTTTTGGGGAGAAAGCTCTATGGTTCCATAGTAGCCAATAAAATTCCCACCTACTCAAATATCACCAATTTGCACAAGTAACGAAGAAGAAACACAAGTTTGTTTGTTACTAATAATTGAGTTCTTGAGACCAAGTCTGATGCATGGTGATGCAAGAAACTAACATGGAACATCATAAATTTCCCAATTTTAGCATTAAGCAAACAGAAAAGAAATGGAAGTCATGGAGTAGTGGCACTAACAGTTTATAGCGAGCAAACCCATAGCTAGTTACAGCTTCAAAATCGAAATGGACGCGCCCTTTAAGCTGTCAGACTCCAATTTTTCACAAAAAGAAAAAAACAGGACAATCAAAACAAGAAAAGAAAGAAAGTGCTTGTGTTAATGTTGAAAGAGAAATAAACTCAATGGGAGCCAAACCTTATTCCTGCAACTTCTGTAAGAATTGCAAAATGAAGAATTCAAATTACCCAAACAAGAAGAGAGTATCTAGAAAGGCTAAAATGACATGATGAAGGACTAAAAGGGCGAGGAAGATGAGAACTGAAAGAATTAGAGCTCAAATTTGGAAAATATCGAATGCTTTCAAAAGCGACCACTTCTAACTCTAACCATGAGAATACGCTTTAAAATCTTCTTCCTCTCCCTTCCTCATATCTTATTGCAAGCCACGTGGACAATTGGAAGCGTCCTTTCGTGAGTAATGGCATAATGCTACGTATATATTAAAAAATATTTATTAATGGAATCAAATTATTTTTAAATTTTTATTTAAATAAATTTTTTAAATTTTATTTAAATTTAAGTATAATTAAATTTTAATATATTCGTAAATCTATTTTAATATTTAAAAAATTATTTTTATATTAATATTATATATTTTATAATTAAATTTGAATAAAAATATATTTTATTAATTAAATTATAATTCAAATTAGATTAAATTAATTCGAATAAAAAAATGATATTATGAAACGGCCAGAATAGGTTTTAACAAGACCTTAGCCTACAGTTATTGGCATAAAGATACAAAGATGATTTCAAACACGATTTTCAAATTCTAAAAGTTTTATTTTCATTGTTTTTTAAATTAGAGTCTCGAATTATAATTTTAATTATGAAAATTAAAATATTTTATTATTAGTATTACATTTATAATTAATTTATTTTTTAACTTTAAAAATTGTGCCGATAATGAGACCTAAACTTAATGATACAGTTGTTTGATAACATTGCAAATATATGTCACGATACCCAAAAAAAAATAAATAAAAATCATCAGGTGAGCTACAAAATCACCGAGCAGATGGGGGGAGGCAATCATTTGACAAGTCGGAGCTCTCAATTTCAAGAAAGCTGGTTAGCAAAGTTCTCCTGGAAGATAGCCCCCTGGAACTGGAACTTCCGGAAGCCAATTTCGCATTGCCTTGATTCCCTTTCTCGATCTTAATGGCATCTTGTATAGCCAAAGTTACTTCCTGCATCTTGGGTCTAGAGCATCCACGGTGTTCGACGCATTGGATAGCCACTTCGGCAACCCTCCAAATCGACTCGATTTTCGCATTCCCTACCAGGAATGGATCTACGATGCTGATCACGTCGCCTTTTCGTGTTAAGGACCTTGCCTGTAAAAGAGCGAATATCTCGGTTAAGTTAATATCCATGTCCAACGTTTGCCTCTACCACATGTTCAAGCATGGGCATGAAAGTATGAGTAGACCCTGTAGAAGTTATTTTAATCAGGCCAGACAGGTCGTTTTTTATTGACAGTTTACAGTTCGAGTGTGCAGTTTTAATAAAATTTGCCCCAACTCGAGACATTTACTAAAAACACTCCTCTTCTAATTTTATAACTATTTTTTATATATTTTAGCTAGGATTTTTTAATTTTTATAAGACTTTATTACATATATTTGATTTAATCTTGTAAAATTAATATATTATAAAGCATCAAATAAAGATTCGAAGTGAATCAAGGTAGGTTAAGGGGAGCCTTTCATTTCAGGGTCAGGGACCAAAGTCTTTATTAAAATCGAGTTTGGGGCAGATTTCAAGTTAGATGTAAATGCAGGTTGGGTCGGTTCGGGACAGGAAGTATACTCGTATTAGATACATATTTGTATCCAACACTCATTCTTGAATCCGGGTAATATAGCAGCTCAGTGCAGAGAAGTGTACCCAGTGAACAATATTGAATTCAGCACCAAAATCTTCTATTGATACTGGTTTCTTTCCGGAGATAAGTTCCAGAAGAACAACTCCGAAACTGTAAACATCACTCTTTTCGGTCAATTGTTGCCTTGCATAGTACCTATTAAAACATATAAATGTATAGTTAAGCACATGATTAAGATTTTTTTTCAATAACAAAAGAGTTCGGGAACAAGAAAAAGAGTTGCAAATGTTAGATTCGAATCACAAATTTGTTAACTACTACACCTTAAAAATAACAAGATGAACTAACTAAACTAAATCTGAGATTTAACGAACTTACTCAGGATCGAGGTAGCCGACTGTTCCTCGTGCCGCACTTGATATATGAGTTAAATCTTCTTCGGCTTGCCTTGAAAGTCCGAAATCCGACACTTTTGCTCTCATGTTAATGTCTAGAAGAATGTTGCTTGTTTTAACGTCACGGTGAATGATACTGGGACTGCAGCCAGAGTGCAAGTATTGAAGCCCTACAGAAAGCTAAATTTAAGTTTATACTGCAAAACTAAATGTTAATGCACCAAGAAGTATGGTTGAGCATTCGATCGGTTCGAGTTTAAAATTTTTAAAATTAATTAAATTGATTAAACTTGAAAAATGAACCGAACCGACCAAAAAATATCCCAAAACTAAAATAACTAAATCAAATTTAAGTTGATTGTTCCGTCAGTTTAATCGGTTTTAGGGTTTTAAAAAATAAATATATTATTAGATAAAAATGATTGTATATTATATATTATATAATATGTAATATAAATGATATATATTAGACAAATATATCTTATTCGTATTATATGTAAATTATATTATTAGATAAAACGTCTCGGTTAGTTCAGTCTATTCGTTTATCAGTTTTATAATAGACAATCAACTGAACTAATTTAATAAATCATTTTTAATGACCAATTAATTTCAAAACTGAATAAACTGATCAGAATTAACCAAATTTGATCGATTAGA
Source organism: Adansonia rubrostipa (assembly GCA_038381775.1). Taxonomy (NCBI): domain Eukaryota; kingdom Viridiplantae; phylum Streptophyta; class Magnoliopsida; order Malvales; family Malvaceae; genus Adansonia; species Adansonia rubrostipa. The sequence continues at coordinate 6,746,141 of JBBYHM010000020.1, read as the reverse complement.
ACGGTTAAATCAGTTAAAAGGGTCAGTTCATTTCGTCTATTTGTTTAAAAACCCGACAACAGATTGAACTAACTGAATAAACTGTCTTTCATAACCGATTAATTTCAAAACTAAATAAATCAACCCAAATTAACCAAATTTAATCGATTTTCAATCAGTTAAATCCATTCAAACCGATTTATACTAACCCCTACAAATGAGATCAATTTCAATAACAAACCTTTAGCTGCATCTTCTGCAATTCGTAAACGAGTAAGCCAGTCCAAGCGCTTCTGGTTCACTGAACCTGCCATCATTGTTCATAGATTCTTAATTGTTTTTTCTGGAAAAAAAATAGGGAAAAGAGAGAGAGAGAGAGAGAGATTTTTCGGACAAACAGATCGATTTTCTTGATAAAGAAAGCAAACCATGAATGTGATCTCGCAATGTTCCGTTGTGCATGAATTCGTAAACTAACATCCGTTGATGGGCTTCTTCGCAGTATCCAATTAGAGGAACCAAGTTTCTGTGATGAATTCTTGATAAGAGGGCGACCTGCAAAGCATCTTTCAATCATCACTTAACCATAATACGAGGCTATGTCACTCGAACTTGAGTGTCGGGTATGGGTCTTTGTCTGATACAAGTATTTTTATTTTTTTTCCTAGTTATTTCATGTATTTGGAGTATAAAGATGATATTCTCGTACTCATATCCGTATATGCATGAAACACGAATGCTTTAAAAAAAAATAAGAGTCGAAGTAACATAAGAGGTAAATTTGGTTTTATTTATGTAAAAGAAAACTTTAGTGTTATATTGAATTCGTTATAATTCTTCATATTATATTGTGTTCAGTGAAAGAAGAATATTCTATTTTAAGAGTTGGCTTATTTATCAATTACTGACCTACCCTAGATTATGTTATTCGGACTCAGAGTGAGTGTCAGACACGAAAATATGTTCAATAAGGATATGCTAATATTTTTGTTAAAGTTTTTTCATATATTTGGAGAATAATACCGTAATATTTATGTCCAAATATATGCCGGATACAAAATACTTTAGCAAATAAGAAAAGTCCGCGTAACATATGCTCTAGCTTCTCTGTCAATGATTTTATTATCTTTGGATTACTAAGAAGAATTCTATTTCATTTTAGAAAAAGAACTATAGAACATACTAGTAAAGAAAGTTAGAAGGTATGTTACTCTGATTTTTTTTTTTTGAAATATTCGTATTTAACATTCGTATCCAGCATCTAATCAAAGATAGGTTTGAGGATATGGCATTCCAACGACCCTCCAAATATATGGAAAAAAAACTTTTTAAAGAAAAAAAATTAAACATAATCGTGTGTCTTATCTGACACTCGCACTTAAGTCCAAGTAACATAGGCTAATAGAAAATAGCTAAATGAGATGTAAACTACCTCATTTACAAATTGCTTATTCAACTGGCTAGACGAATCACCCATTGTCTTGACTGCAACCTCTTTCCCATCTTTCATTTTGCCATAGTAAACCGATCCAAAGCTTCCTTTCCCAATCTTCTTCGTAAAATTCTTAGTTGCTTCTTCAAGTTCAGACAATGAGATATAATGTGCCACACTTTCATCCACCAAATGCCCTCTTGAAGATTTAGTCCTAGGTTGCAGGAAATTACCTGATAAAAAACAAGAATCATGTCGGAAATGTTAAGGTCAGGACATTACATAATGATGAATGATGAGTAAGTAAGAGCACGCACACACAAACGCACCATTTTCATTACATTTCCAGTGAGACATCTTCATCCAATGATTGCGCAACAATATTAAACTTCCCAAGAAGAGAAGTAATAGAAATGCTAGCACTCCGATTGAGGTTCCGAGTATCAGCTTAAACCTCATTTTTCTCTGTGCCTCGTTACGTAGTCTGGGATTACCTTCATAGCTGCCAGAGAAGACATGTCATTATCAAGTTGTTGATGCAATTCAATCTCAAATGATTTCAGTTCTTTTCGTTACTTTTATCAGCTTATCTTGGATTTGTTGTTTTCTGATGCAGATTGTAACATGAAAGTGGAACATTTAACCCTTTGGAACTATAAACGCTCATGGCTTTTATCTAATAAAATCGAAAAGGCAAACCCAGACCACTTCACCAGACCTTAAGACGACATTCAAGACTACAACATACTCACTTGAAGATTATATTCCGGCTTAGCAATGCCGGGGGAATTTCGCCGGAAAAAGAATTGTTCTGTATGTGCCTGCAACATATCGATTCATCGTTACTGTAGCTTGACTAGATCTATATATCAGTAAAACAAACATTTTTTGTTAAAAAAAAAATTATCTAATTCTGTAAAATGATCCATGAATAAATATGAAAATTGAGAATTCGACGTACAATTCTTGCAAGTTAGGCAAACGACCGAGGTAGGAAGGTAGCGGACCGGTAAGTTTGTTGTTCTCCAGATGCCTACAAGCACAAGTTAAAGGATGCCAGTTCGGAAACAGTCACTTTAATGAAAATTTAGTACAAATAAATACCTAAAGAATAAGAGCTTACACAATTTTTAGACTCATAAGGTTACTCAAAGCGGGAAGTGGCCCGGTTAATGAGTTCGAATCCAACCACCTGCAGAAGAAAGCAAGCTTTTTCGGTGCATTGCAATAGGATAATTTCCAGAAAATTTTAAGTCTGAGATGTTTGAACAATGGCACTTACAACTCAGTCAATCCTTCCATGTGATTGAGCTCTGAGGGGATTTCACCCTTCACATTCTGTCCCGAAAGTGCACTGTTATCAGATTAGAATAATTAATTTCTGCATAAACTCTTGCATTGATAAGTTTTAGTCGTATTTATGCTTTCATATATTTAACATGCCAAGCATATTTTGTACCAGCATATCCAGTCAACTGGCTCAACCTATGTTAATTGGACTTGGATTCCGACGTAAGTGTCGGATACGTGTCCAGCGTTAGCGTGTACAATTTTTCTAAATTTTTCCATGTATTTGGAGAGCCCTTGGAGAACCATATCCCCATACCTATATCTGAAAATATTTCAAAAACGGGTATTTCGAAAAAAATGAAGAGTCAGGTCAAAATAGGGCTCAACCCCTAATTCTAACTTAAGGAAAACATGATGACCTATCAGATCCTGGTAAGTATGAGAAACCAACAGTGGTTCTGGAAAAACAGGTATTCTAGTTCAAAAATCCATCACTTTCTAAAGAAGTTAAAGGCCTTTCCAATAACAAATAACAAGGTTAGTTTGATAGTTCAAAGATATATTGCTCCGACTCTTCCTTTTTTTTTTTTGAAGTATCCGTGTCCGACATATTTTCGGACATAAGTATAGAGATAAGGCCCTCCAAATACTTGAAAAAAACCTAGAGAGAAAAAAGTTGAACATGTTTGTGTCGGACATATATCCCTATCCGACACTCATGCTTGAGTTCAAGTAACATAGCATTAAAGTGTAACTAAGTTCTGAAATGAAGCAGAAATTTACCAACTTTGGATTGCATTACATTTTTGTTATTCTCGGTGGTGTTGTTGAGCTACAATTTACCCATTCCCAACAAGCTGGAACACAGGGATCACCTCCTTGGTTAGCCCTAACGCTTTTGGCAGACATATATCGAATGGCATCGAGAGCAGTCACTGACAATTTGTGAAGAAATAATGCATCATTAGCACATATTGTGAAGCAAATTCCTTCAACATACATGCTTATATATGCAATTTGATCAACTTTTATTTCACCATAGCCCCTATCTTACTCGACTCAGGTGTAAGTCTCAAATACGGGTGTGTTCAAATTTTTCTATGTTTTTCATGGGTTTGGACGGTCTTTGAGGGTCATATCCCAATAACCATATCCATGTATGCGCTAGATGCAAGCGCCAAACATGAGTACTTTAGAAAAATGAAGAGTCCGAACAACTTGACATAGCTCAATTAATCACTCAACAACAACCGGACAAGCAGCTAGAAAAGTTTATATTCGTAACACTTCAAGATCATCTTACCATCTAGCCTGTCAGTCTTTGCAGCAATCTGCTGGTATTTACTGATCTCAATTGCACTAAGGAGCGGTCCTCTGGTAGAATCATTGGTCCGCGAAAAGACGAACGAAAGATTGAAATCAAGACTTACGTTCATGTAGCTCGGTTCATAAAGTGTGTAGCTTCCATTGGCATTCTCAGCTATATTCACCACAGCATTGCTATAGTCAGGCACGTAAGGCTTTTCCAGTCTGAATTTCCGGGTTTCATTCGGAGCCAAGTCTTCGATTTCGGCAAAGTATGCATAGGCTCGAGCATTGGCAGGGAAACCTTCCAGCTTCAATCTGTAGCTGAGCTCTCCTTCAGTGCCAACAACTGCTGTTTGCATCACCTTAACAGGTGGATATTCTCTTGTCCATATATCAATGTCCTTCGATGTCCGGATTCTTTCGGCTCCAGGGGCCACTCGTACAAGAAAATTTTGTCTCCTATCAAGATCAGATTCCCAAATTCTGTCAAAAGGATCATCTGGATACCTGTAAATGCAAAGTCCATTCAGATATATTAGCACTAACTGCATCAAATGGCTGTATATATTTACAATAAGAAAAATTACCCGGACTCTTTATTTTCCCTAAAATATCCATGTTTGACACATTCGTACATGAGTACCGGAGTATGATCTTCCAAGTATACCCATGTCAAACACATATCGTTATCTGACAACCAGTTCTGGGTCTGCGTAACATAGAAAAGCAGTTCAACATGCTAAAGGATGCTTACCTTACTACATCCTTGGTTAAAGCACCAAAGTTCACTCTAGCTGCAACGTTTAAGAAGAATTTTTCCTCATAATCTGTGGTATACATAGAAAGATTCAAGGGCCGGAGCTCGAGAGTCGATATGAAAGGATAACCGGTCGTTGCACAGCATATGCAAACATCGATAGAATCCGAGGGAGCCCTGATGATCATTTCGTTCGCATATATTCTCGACACATCCCGAACGGTCACAGTTGCCCACTCAGTTGCATCTAAATAGAGCTTGAACTTCGGGTATGCATCTTCGTTTTCATGGCTGCCATACTGAAATGTTGCACGAACCAGGTACCGCCTTCGCTCCTTGGTACTCAAATTGTAACAATACTTCTTGTTGTCCGAAGGAAAGTCTCTTCGAGTTCGATACTGCATCCGTTTTGCATCTGGATTTTCTACTTGTACTAGTTTCCCATATTTCATGATATCCATATCCGAAAGCCATCCTAAACTGGTACTCGGGTCAGTGTAGTTACTTGTGCTTCCACAATCTATACTGATAAATTCTGCAGGACATAATCAAACTAATTTGATCTATAACTTCCACTGCTCTATCGATAGCATTCAAAATCAGTCATAAAAATCCAAAGTTCGAGTTCGTTTTAGCATCTTTTTTCGGATTCTTTGGGTATATATTAAACTCTGCAGGGTAAAATCAATTTCTGGTGATCCATAATATTCATTGCCTACTGATTTGGTCCTACTCTTCATTTTTCTTATAGTATCCGTGCCCAACACATTTTCAAGCAGGGTATGGGTTTCTGAGTCTCCAAAGACCCTCCCATATACATGGAAAAACTCAAAAAAAAAAAATTAAAACATACCCGTATCCAACACTCACATCCGAGTCCAAGTAACATAGACTGTAGCATTCACAATCATACATAGAAATACAAAGTTCGAGTTCATTTTTGCAGCTTTTCTCAAAGATTCTTTGCCTAATTCTCAATTCTGCAGGGCATAACCAAACTGTGGTGATTTATAACATTCACTGCTCTACTGATATAGCATTCAAAATCAGCCATAGAAATACAAATTTTGGGCTCATTTTAACAGCTTTTCTCAGATTTTTTTTTTTTACCTAATGCTTAACTCATATCACCTGACAGATGACACTACGATTCGAATCGGTTTTTGATTTTGTCATTTTTTTTTTCTAGGCCCTAAAGCTAGCTCTACTTAATTCATAGTATTATTACAGAAAGTTGAATGAAAAAAGAAGAACCTGGAATTCCATGAATACAAAGATTTGATAAACAAAACATACCTGTAACTTGGGACACTGCAAAGGATATGAAGCAAAGAAATAGAATAAGTAACTGTGTAAATAAAGCCATTGAAGATCATCAAGAAGCTTGCAAAACCGATTCTTTTGATCTTTTCTTTTTAAGTTTATGATTTTTCACTAAATGATAAACAAATTAAAAAAACACTGGGAGTTGGAGTTTAACATCCTAACCCATATCTTTATTACACAGATTTTTTCACCAATGTTAATTCAGGTCCTTTTCTCATTTTTTCCCTTTTCTTAATGTTTGATTTTGGAATCTACCTTTTCCCCAAAGGAACAAAAGTTACGGTATAATAATTTTAAATATGATTATATAAATATAATATATATAAATTAATAAAAAAATAATATGATATAATTTAAATATAAATTTAAAAATTTTATAATATAAATTATTAATATATCAAAATTAATAAAAATATAAAATATTTTAAATATAATTATAATATAATATAATATATGATATAAATATATAAATTATCAAATTTAATTCTCGTCCATACTTTTGCAAAAGGCCAAAAAAAAAAGTACTTAATAAATGTAAAGGACGAGTGTAACGTGCACTCAACTAGAGAAGTGTAGAAAAATTAACCTTAAAACATTACTGTAAAAAAATATTTTTTTAATATTATATATGATTATTAGATATAAATATAATATAAATAATATAAATATATAAAAATTTAAAAAAATTTATATAATATAAATTATTAATTTATAAAATTTTATATAAATATAAAATATTTTTAATAAAATTATATCATAATTTAATGCAACGCGTGCACAGAAATTGACATCCAACTACCCTACTGGATAATTTATTACAAATGGTTGACAGTTGAGACCAACTTTGACCATTTATATTATACAAATTAAAAATTAAAAGAAATCAATTCGATTATAAATGCATACTGCTTTTATAAAAATAATATTTAATAAATTTTAAGTTTAAATTATACTATTATAATCTTTGAACACTTTTATTATAAATATATATATTAAAAGAAACTAATTTATCTTTTATATAATATTATTATAAACAATATATTAATTAATTTGAAAGTGAGTATGTTACTTCGTGTATTCATATTATTTTTATGAACTTATAATTATTAGTAAGATATTTTATATTTTACATATTAAAATATTTATATATTTATATCATATACGTATTATTTTTTATATTATATTATTTTTAATAATTTTTTATATTATACGATCATTATGCCCTTAACATTATCAACTATGTTTCAAAAAAATATATCTCAAAATTATTTCTCAATAAAAGCTCGATAAAAATGTTCATAGTTAAAAAAAGATCAAAATCTTTTTAAATCTTTTATCTAAGCTTGAATTTAATTAGATTTATAAATCTAAATCACTATTCTTAAAATATTTAAAATATTATTTTTATAATAATATTTTATATATTTTATAATTAAATTTAAATAAAATTATTATTTTATTAATAATAATTTAAATTAAATTAAATTAATTTAAATTATTAAAATATAAATTTAAACGATTTCAAGTCGGTCGGACAGACGGTCTAATCGTTGAATATGTCTAGAATTGAGAGAGACTGGTGAGAGAAGGTTGGCCATGCAAAAAGCGTAGTGTAAGGAAATAAAAGCAAGAGTAGGCAATGTTGTCGCGTAGCGTCATTCGTCGGCTGTAGAGTCCTTTATCTTTACCTTTTAGCTTTAGACTTTTTTTACACTCTTTTCGTGAGCCTTTGGCCCAAGTTTGTCTGCTCCTTTTTCAAGCTTTGAGGCCGAAGATGAAAAACCTCTTTTCAGTGCAAATATACTTTCAATGATAAAGGTGTTTACGGTTTGAATCAAACCTATTTTATTAAATTAGATAAATAGTTTGATTTATAGATAAATTTAGGTATTTTTGTCCCATTTTCGTTTTGATTCAATGGGTTAACTTTTAACAGATTCTTAACAATCATTATTTGGTATATTTTTTTATAGACTTATCTATGATTGAATTAGCCATTTGATCGATAAATTTAATATGTTTTAGCTAAATTTTGAATAAAATTTTAAGCAATTTGAATTGAACTAAATCGAATTATTATTTAAAAATAAATTTTTATTTTTATTTAAATTTAATTATAAAATTATATAAATATTAATATAAAATTTTTTTAATTTTTTTCAAGTAATTCAAGCTTTCAAGTCTAGACAAAAAATCTAAATTGTTTAGATTACAATTTTATCTGTAAACACTTCTAGTTTATGGTCATGCTATTTATTCAAGTTTAAAAGTTTTTCCAAGGTTCAAAAGAGTTTAGATAAAAATCTTGGACTCAAGTAATAGATTTGGGCACTGACATTCATTTAAAAATAAGTTGGGTTTTGATTTCAATGTTCAACGGCTTGATCCAATCAAATCTATTTTGTAATTATATAATATATGTTCTGTAATTTATATTATATAAAGAATAAAAATATATTATAATATTATAGTTTAAGAATAAAAAAATTAAATATCTAAATTTAAATCAAAATATTAAATTATTAAAGATTAAATTTAAAAATATTTTAAAATGATAAGAAAATTTATGATATAAGCAACCTAAATTAGCTTTGATTACATATTTATAAATATAGATACATTTTGGTGGAATTTGAGATCCATAATTCGAGTAGAGTTGAGCTTTTGCAAGTATAAATGATACCAATGTCATATTTAAATTCAACCTAAACTCAAAATGGTCATGAACACTTCTACTGATAACCTCTCATTATGGGTATTTTAATTTTTTAATTACTTTTTAAGGATTGATTTTCCCCAATGAATCAAGATTTTGAATTCAACACTAACATTTTCCGCTAGGTGGATTTTATAAATAGTTAAATTCGTATAATTTTATGTTATAATTATGTTTAAAATTAATATTTTATATTAATATAAATTTTTAATATATTTATATATTTATATTATAATCATATTATTTTTGTGTCATATTTATATTATATTTAAAATTATCAAGTCTAATATTGTTTAAACTTATTATTTGAGTGTTTGGAAAAAAAGAGCAAACTCTTGGCAAATGATAAATGTTGAAAGCAGCCAGGTAAAATAAAAATAAAAATGGCCGAGAAGCGCTTAATATTAGAGGAGTCCACGGGTAGTACAAAATTGTGGCCCGAAATTTTTGATATTTTTTAATTAAGTTTAAATTTGGTTTGACCTAATTTATTCAAATTATTTATATTTATTATTCACAATTAATAAAAATTAAAAAATTATTTAATATTAATATTAATATTAATATATTTTATATTTAAATTTAAATAAAAATATTTTTAATTACAAAATAATAATTCAAATCAATTTAAATATATATAAAAATATGTTCAAAACCTGACTTAACCTTAGCGGACTAAGCCTGCCGGGCCAGGGGTCGCTTGGGCCGTAATATGAATAAAGGGGGGCTCTTCTCCAACTACTTTAAATGAAAGAAAAAGGTTAAACAAAGATGTTTTTACTTTAAATTCACGTTGTGATGTGGATGCCTCTTGTCCCGGACCACCGCGTTGTCTTTGTCGATAGACATAAAGAAGTGGGCCTCAGTGGTTTCGTTAGACCTATCTATACATCGGAACTAAGTCAATCCAAAATTTTGAAATATTTTTTTATAAGCTTGGATTAGTTTGAAAGTTTATTTTATTTTTTATTAGATTATTAGATTATTAAAATTATTTTATATTAATATTTATATTATATATTTTTAAAATTAAATATAAATAAAAAATTATTTTTATTATTAAATAATAATTTGAGATGAATCAAGTTGAAGTGATTTAATTGATAAATATTAAACCATCAGTTGTGTTAGGTCAATGCCAAGTAGGGTGATGACAGTTTCGACATATGATGTCCAGTAGGGCCAAAGTAAATTCAAACCGAGCCGAACTATTATCACCCATGCTTGACACAAATCTCACACATGATTGCTTAGTATTTGATCAACTGAATCACTTCAGCATTTTACGTAATAGTATTAATATAAAAAATTAATCTGATTATTTAATATTGATCAACTAATTCACTTAACTAAAACAGAACTTAGCCGAAGACCTACCTTCTAATAATGCCTGAAACACACGCAGACGTGTGTGTGTGTGTGTGTCTATATATATGTATATCTAATTACATGATCTGACTAAGAAATGGAGATTGCATTATTGAACCATAGAAAGAAAATGTTACTCGAATTCGGGTTTGAGTGTGGGTATGTGTCCGATACAAATAATTTAATTTTTTAAGTTTTTTATGGATTTGAAAGGTTTTTTGAAGGTTATATTTCACTACGGTTATACCCATGTCCAAAAATGAGTCAGGCACGAGTATCGAATATAGATATTTTAAAGAAAATGAACAGTCGTAGCAACGTAACTACATACAATGTGATAATTAACTGCAAATATATGTAGGAAGATAATGGA